>CM033730.1:24023115-24602873 GCA_019671005.1 Hibiscus mutabilis
TTCCAAGAAGATAGGAGAAGTTCTAGTAGGAATACAATTATAATAAAGAATTATATTCTTTAAAGATAATTTAATTCCAACTTAAACTCCTCCTCAAAGAAGGACTTTGGCCTAGCCCTATAAATAGCAAGGAGATTTCGACAATCAAGAGGAGAGAGCAATAGGGAAATTTCGACATGTCCAATGAGGGCAAAAGGAGAGAATTTTCGACAAGCATCTAGGGCAAGAAGGATTTCGTCAAGCCTCCTTCTTCATCCTTTTCTTTATTGTTCGATTGGGTTCATGCTAGAGATTGTTTATCTTGTGTTTCTTTGGAACCTAGCCATGAACTAAATCTACTTGGCTATGGTTATTGTGTTTTGTGGTTGTGAGAAACTATTGGTTTTTGTTTAGGTAATAAGAGTTTGCACTTTTCTATTTCAAGGTTTATTCATTCTTGGTTCTTATTCTTGTTTGCGAGTGAATTGGGAGAGGATCTCATGATTTCATCTATTTATCTAATATCGGGAGAGTTAGATTCAAGAAACGAATGAATATGATCTTTATTCAATCTAATGATGGTGAAGATTAATCTGGCTTAGGAATAAGTTAAGGATTTCAACGGCTAAGAGGAGCGCAAGATTGGTTGTTGTTCACCTTTGATTCACGCAGGGATGTATTATCAAGGCATGCACAAGTAGCTAAAGTTTTGAGTTAGGGATAAGAAGAAACCACTGAAGAACGCTCTGCCGAACCTTGAAGGTTGCTGCCCAGACGCCCAAGTAGTTGCCCAGGCAACCATCGATTAGTTGCCAAGGCAACCCCGTTGTGCAAGTTGCCACGGCAACTGAGTTGCCCGTGCACTCTTTTACCAAAACAATCCAATCGGCTATCACACCTCAACTCATGATAACCTGGCCTATCTCTCTCTCATTTGAATTCATCTTTTCTTTTACTTTATTGCTTTCTAGATTAGTCATTAGTTAAACTCCTATAATCCTTTACTTGTATTTTTACTTTTTACAGTGCAAGAGACTAGATCCTTGAAGTGGCACCAATCCCTGTGGAGACGATATCTTTTATACTATAACTTGCGACGTGTATACTTGCACATTTACGTAGCACTTATTACGCGCAACAAGTTTCTGGCGCCGTTGCCGGGGATTGGCAATAGCGACTTTGTTTTTATTTTCTTGCACTTTCTTTTTATTTTTCTTGTTTAAAATTCAAAGGGCTAACAAACTTTGGTTTTGCATTGGTATAGGACCAGGGTGAGACCGACTTCACTAGAATATCCCTTTGATCCAGAAATCGAACGAACCTTACAAAGACTTAGACAAAGGATAAGAGAAGCAATGGCAAATCAAGACGGCAATATGAATCAAGATGTTCGAGCAGGAGGAGGAGTGATTCTTGCACGAAACAGAACTATTCGAGACTATCTTGAAGAAGATCTTGATGGACTTAACCCAGGAGTTGTCGCACCTAAAATTGAAGCCGACCACTTTGAGTTGAAACCGGTAATGTTTAATATGATTAACACAATAGGTCAATTTGGCGACTCAGCAACTGAAGATGCACGACAACATCTGAAATCTTTCCTCGAGATTTGCAACTCGTTCAAGATACACGGAGTCACCCTCGATGTCCTACGATTAAGATTATTCCCATATTCACTGAGTGATAGGGCGAAAGCATGGTTGAATAGCATTCCTGCCAGATCCATAGCATCTTGGACTGATCTTTGTCGTGATTTCCTTGCTAGATTTAATCCTACAAATTTAACTGATAAGCTTCATAACGACATTACTTCTTTTCGGCAGGCAGATGATGAATCCATGTACGAGGCATGGGAGCGATGTAGAGAACTTCTACACAAATGCCCCCTACACGGATTCCCAGTGTGGACTCAAGTAACAATGTTTTACAACGCCGTAAATACACCAACAAGGATGATGCTAGATGCCTCGGCAAACGGCATACTCCTAGATAAGTCGCCGGAGGAAGCGATGCAAATTTTAAACAGGCTGGCCAAGAATGATTATCAATTCCCATCTACTAGAAGAGGAGGAGTTAGACGCCAAGCCACAATACATGAACTAGGATCATCGATTCAATTTCGCACACAATTGGCCACTTTAACCAAGATGGTCCAGAACATGCAAAAACCAAACAACACACATGAAGTCAAGGTAATGGATTCTTTTTGTGAGTTATGTGGTGATAACCATAATTCTTCTAATGTATGCGAAATCCGAATCCAGCTTCTATGTGGGGAATTGCAATCGGAACAACAATGTGATGTCCAATACATACAATCCAGCTTGGAAGAAGCACCCAAATTTTTCATGGAGTAATCCCAACAATGCTCTAAACCAGAACAATCAGAATGCACAAGCATCGGGATTCCAAGAGAATATGCCACGGCAAAGATGCCGCGACAAACAACCGACAACATCTAGTTCTTTGGAAAATTCTCTAAATGCTTTTATGATGAAAACTGAATCTTATATGGCTGAGAATAGTAATTTCATAAAAAGAACTGATGCTTTTATTAACAGGACCGAGATGAGATTGCAAAACCAAGAGGCGGCAATCAAATCATTGGAAAATCAAGTCGGACAGTTTGCTCAAAATCTGAATACTAGACCACGAGAAGGTTTACCTAGCGATACTGAAGTCGCAAGAGGATCTGGCCATGAGCAATGTAAGGCGATCACCACTAGAAGTGGCCAACAACTTAGAGAGGTTCAAACCCGCTCGTCAAACAAAACTCCACAAAAAGATCAGGTCGAACCTAGCGGCAAAGCCTCAGATGCTGAACCAGGAATTGCCGCGGCAACCGGCAATAACCATGCCTCAGCAACCGACAATAAAGACGCCTCGGCAACTTACGATAAGCATGCCTCGGCAACCCCAGTTGATAATGCCTTGGCAACTCCAGATGTCCCGGCAATGCCGTCAATCAGATTTCAAAGCAATGAAAGGATCGAAGATATCCGACTTCCACCACGATTCCCACAAAGGTTGAAGCGACAAAAGCAAGAATACCAATTCAAGAAGTTCCTTGATATCCTAAAGCAAGTCCACATCAACTTGCCATTGGTGGAAGCAATTGAACAAATGCCAAACTATGCCAAGTTTCTTAAAGACATTGTGTCCAAAAGAACAAGGCTAAGAGAGTTTGAAACAGTTACCGCGACAGAGAGATGCATGGCAATGTTGCACAATCGTATGCCACCCAAGTTGAAGGATCCCGGAAGTTTCACAATACCATGTTCCATTGGAAATCACTATGTCGGGAAAGCATTATGCGACCTTGGGGCTAGCATAAAATTGATGCCTAAATCAGTTTTCCAGAAACTAGGAATTAGGAAGGCAAGACCTACAACAGTTATGCTACAGCTAGCCGACAGATCCTATGTGCATCCAAAGGGAAAAATCGAGGACATACTGGTAAAAGTTGATAAATTTATTTTCCCGCTAACTTTATTGTTTTGGATTGTGAAGCAGATGAGCATGCACCCATCATTCTCGGGAGACCATTCCTAGCAATAGGGAGAACCTTGATTGATGTTGAAAAGGGAGAACTCACAATGAGGGTGAATGACCAGCAAGTTAAACTAAATGTGTTCCAAACACTAAGGCATGCCGATGATCCAGAAGAATGCCAACTTCTTCATGCCACGGCAGAGTTTAACTTCGATGAGGAATTTAGTTGCCTCGGCAACTACATTGCTGACCAAGAGGAACATGAGGAGTATGAAGAACCGGTCGATGAGGAACAACCAAAAAAGGTAAATTGGCTAGCCAATCGACCAGGTACATACTTTGAACCACTGGACTACTCAGGTAAGGAAGGTAAGCTCGAAAAACCCTCTATTGAACAACCACCAATTCTTGAGTTGAAACAATTGCTAGAGCAACTAAAATATGTATACTTAGGGACCGATAATACATTGCCTGTAATTATTTCTTCTAAGTTACAGTCTAAGCAGGAAAAGAAGCTGATCAAGATGTTGAAGCTACACAAAAAGGCAATAGGGTGGACAATTGCCGACTTGAAGGGAATTAGCCCGGCGGTGTGCATGCACAAGATCTTGTTGGAAGATGATCACAAACCTTCAATTGAGGCCCAGAGGAGACTGAATCATGCCATGAAAGGGGTTGTAATGAAAGAAATCATCAAGTGGCTTGACGCTGGCATTATATACCCTATCTCCGATAGTACGTGGGTAAGTCCGGTACAATGTGTACCGAAAAAGGGAGGTATAATAGTGGTAAGCAATGAAAATAATGAACTTATCCCAACCAGACTCAGACCGGGTTGGAGGGTTTGTATGGAATATCGAAAGCTAAACAAAGCTACTAGGAAAGATCACTTCCCATTACCCTTTATTGATCAAATGCTTGACCGTCTTGCAGGTAAACCCTTTTATTGTTTTCTTGATGGTTATTCAGGTTACAATCAGATTGCCATAGCACCAGAAGATCAAGAAAAGACAACCTTCACATGCCCATACGGTACTTATGCCTTCCGAAGGATGCCGTTCGGATTGTGTAACGCCCCGACAACCTTCCAAAGATGCATGATGGCACTCTTTTCAGACATGGTAGAAGACTTCCTTGAGATCTTCATGGATGATTTTTCGGTTTTTGGTAATGACTTCGACGGCTGTCTCGGCAATTTAGAGAGGGTGTTAGCAAGATGCGAAGAAACGGATTTAGTCCTCAATTGAGAGAAATGCCATTTTATGGTAGATGAAGGAATAGTGCTCGGCCACAAGATTTCATCCAAGGGAATTGAAGTAGACAAAGCCAAGGTGGACGTGATCGAGAGATTACCCCCACCAAGTTAGGTTAAAGGAATTCGAAGTTTTCTCGGACATGCAGGTTTTTACAGGAGGTTCATTCATAATTTTTCTAAAATCACTAAACCCTTGTGTAATCTGTTTGAACAGGATAAAGTCTTCGATTTTGATGATTCTTGCACCCAAGCATTCGAAACCCTAAAGAAAAAGCTTGCCTCGGCACCCATTGTCGTTCCACCCAGTTTGGGCGCTACCTTTTGAGCTCATGTGTGATGCAAGTGATTTCAGCGGTAGGAGCATTCCTAGGCCAACGCACGTAAGACCTTCCATGTGATATACTATGCTAGTAAAACTCTTAATGGTGCTCAAGTGAATTACACAACAACGGAGAAAGAGTTACTAGTCAGAGTTTTTTCGCATTTGATAAGTTTTGATCCTATTTAATTGGTACAAAGGTAATTGTTCATACGGACCATTCGGCAATCAAATACTTATTTTCTAAAAAGGATGCTAAACCTCGTTTGATTCGTTGGATATTACTTTTACAAGAATTTGATATTGAAATTAAGGACGAAAGAAAACAAAAATCAAGTGGCCGATCACTTATCACGTTTGGAACACAATAGGAAGGAGGACGCGGATCTAGATATATGCGATGCATTCCTGGATGAACAAATTTTAGTTGCCTCGGCAACCCATGACGCCTCGGCAACCATGGATGCACACGCCTCAGCATCTCTCGATGCCGCAGCAGCCTTTGACGCACGCGCCTCGGCAATTTTGGGAGCAGTCGCCACGGCAGCACATGCCTCGGCAATACCCTGGTACGCGGATTTAGTTAACTTCCTTGTTTGTGGTATTTTTCCTTATGGCATTACTCACCAAGGGAAGAAACGGTTCCGCCATGATGCTAAGCATTACTTTTGGGATGAGCCTCTTTTGTTTAAACAATGTGCAGATCAGGTTATACGCCGATGTGTCCCTAAAGAAGAGCAACAGAATGCACTCCGACAATGCCATTCTTCACCCTATGGAGGACATTTTAGAGGAACTCGTATCACGGCCAAAGTTTTGCAATCGTGTTTGTATTGGACAACATTGTACAAAGATGCCCAAGACTTTTACAAGCAATGTGATCGTTGCCAGAGGACGGGCAATATCTCTAGACGACATGAGATGCCGCTCCAGAACATCATCGAGGTGGAACTGTTCGATGTATGGGGGATCAATTTTTTGGGACCTTTCCCATCTTCATTCGGCAACCTCTACATTCTACTTGCCGTCGACTATGTGTCTAAATGGGTTGAGGCAGCTGCAGTTCCCAACAACAACTATAAGACCGTGCAACGATTCTTGCAGAAAAACATATTTACACGGTTTGGGATGCCAAGAGCAATTATCAGTGACGAAGGCAAGCATTTTGACAACAGACTAATTGCCAAGATGTTGCAATGCTTCGGCATATCACACAAGATCACCACGGCATATCACCCACAAACCAACGGGCAAGCAGAAATTTCCAACCGGGAATTGAAGGGTATACTCGAGAAAGTCGTAAATCCCTCTAGGAAGGATTGGTCATTAAGACTAGATGACGCACTTTGGGCATATCACACTGTATTCAAAACACCCTTAGGTATGTCCCCCTTCCGACTTGTCTATGGTAAAACATGTAATCTACCGGTGGAAATCGAGCACAAGGCGTACTGGGCAATCAAGACCATGAATATGGATTGGGAAAGTGCCGGACAAAAGCATTTGCTGGACCTCAATGAGATAGAAGAATTTCGTGCACTCGCCTATAACAATGCACGAATCTACAAGGAGAAAACAAAGCGATGGCACGACAAGAAACTATTGCCGCGACAATTCACGCCAGGGCAACTAGTTCTCCTATTCAATTCTCGGCTAAAACTTTTCCCGGGAAAGCTGAAATCAAGATGGTCGGGACCATTCGAAGTCATCAAACCATTCTCCCATGGTGTCGTGATAATCAAGTCCATCTCTGACAACCATGAATTCAAAGTTAATGGACAAAGATTGAAGCACTACAATGGTGCCCATGTGGAACGTAATAAGGAAGTGGTCAACTTAGGAGATGCATGAGCATGCTCTCCCTTTTGATATTTTTATTTTTATTTTTTATTTATTTTTATTTTTTCGATTAATTAGTTATTTTAGATTTTTGTCGATTTTTTTCTGATTATTAGTAGTTTTTAGGATAGATTTTTTTATTTAAGTTTAAGAATCCTATTACACATCTTTATTTATTTTTTTATTTATTAGTTTATCTTTAATTTTAATCCTTATTTGATTTGTCTTTGAATTGCAGGAAAAGAAGTTCAAGATAAAGAAGGAATACTAAACCAAGTAGGAAAACATCTTCAACAAGGAAACTAATGGGCTGAATCTAAGGCTTATATAAAGCCTCCAATTCATCCTAACCAAAACCCCTTGTCGACAACTTCTACCAAACCCTAAACCCTTTTTCGTTTTCCCCTAATCCCACCCACCTATCTTTTCTAGAAAACCCATCACCCTTAACATATTCCTACTTTCTATCTTGCAACTTTTTTAGTTTCTTTTCTTTTCTTTCCTTTGTTTTTACAAAACTCACAACCAAGATCATCCATGGCATCCAAGATTAAACTTTTAGTTCATCAAAGTTCCTCCAAAGAACCAAGATACAAGAAGTTTGCTACACCGGTTGTTCAAGAAAGATTTCAATCCAAGTTTGAAAGCCGAAAGATTCATGAAGAACAAGGCTTTGAATACTCCAAGTCTCATCAAGATTTCGGCCTTGAACCATTCATCTTCAAGAGGATTGCACATCAAAAGTGGCAAATCTTTTTCCATCAACCGGAACCGGGTAACATCTCATGGGTAAGAGAATTCTATGCTCACTCACCTAACCCGGATAATCCTTATGTTTTTGTTCGTGACAAGGCCATACTCATAAGTCCCGAAAGCGTCAACACCTTTTACGGGATTTACATTGAGAAGGACGAGCATCAAGCCTTCGTTCATCAAATCACTCTCAAGCAACTCGACAAGGTGCTTCAAGAACTCACTCAACCGGGAACTCATTGGAACGATGGTAAATACAAGGGCACGGTAAATCGCCTCTGGCTTAAACCCGAGGCAAAACTATGGAATAAGTTTGTTAAAACTTCTTTAATGCCCACCACACACAATACTACCATTGATATACCACGTCTTTTTCTCATACATTCTATTTTGCATAATCACATCATTAACATTGGAAAAATTATTTGTGATGAGATTTTTGTATGCAGTTCAAAAGATAAGGGTTCTCTTTTCTTCCCTTGCTTAATTTCTAATCTTTGCAAGGAGATGCATGTCCCGAGTGAGTCCACCGATGAAAAGGCCCTACCCAAGTCTGGTTGGAATCAAGCATTAATCCGAAAGCTAATGGGAGAGGCACCGGGAGATTCTTCAAGGCCTCCAATTGCCACGGCAACTCCTGCCACCGCGACAATCCCTAATGCCCAAGCACCTAACGCCAGGGCAACTCGGCCATTAACCCCGGGACACTTTGAAGCACTTTTGCACCCATTGGCAAGCCACCTAAGGCAAATTGAAGACCAGCAACTAATGTTCATGCGATACATGAAGGAGCACAACAATGCCATCACCCAAGTCATCCTAGAAAAGTACCCGGACAATCGCGTGTCGTTCCCAATCTTTCCCGCTGAGATCCTTGCCCCGGCAACCAACGAAGCAGTCACCGCGGCAACCTACATCGTGCACGCACAAGATGATACCCCGGCAACCAAAGCTAAAGACATCCCGGCAACCACTGCAAAAGCCAAATGTAAAGCACCTATGCCCGAGTCAACTCCTACAGAATCATTTTCTGATTTTTCAGATTCGGACGAGTCCTCCATTGAACCAATAAAGACCGCACCAATTGAATCCTCCAAGCGAAAAGCCATTGACATTGATGAAGAGGACGATGAGGACAACCTCGTACGAGGACCGATTCCACCACCGGCAACAAGAAAACAACCATCGCGTTCAAGCAAGAGAATCAAGACACTGACTAGAAGGAAACTAATCATCTACGATGATGAACTCTTGGAGTAAGTCCTCGTATGCATTTTTATTTTTGTTTTTTCGGTATTTTTATGCATGCATTGAGGACAATGCCTCACTCGAGTTTGGGGGGGGATTGTTATTAGTAGTTACCATGTTTAGTTTCATTCATCTTAAGTATTACATTTAGAATACATAAATTGCTTGCCATACCTTTAATTGGAACAAGAATTGCTTAGATTTGATGAATATCTGATGATGACTTTGCCAATGCACTTAATTGATAGAATTTTTATTCTAGGATAACCATGGAAAAACTTAGAATTTTACTATGATGCTAAAGTTGATGAAACACTGTTGTGGTTTGATTGATTTAAGGAAATCTAGTAAACTTAGGTTGATAATTAACAAATTGGGGGATTAGAATAAAAATTGGATGAATGTTAGAGGTTCCCGAAATTGGCTCTAGCATGTGCTAAAAAAATTGATCACTAGAGGTGCCCGAAACTAGCTCTAGTATGTGTTAAAAATTGATCGCTAGAGGTGCCCGAAATCGACTCTAGTCGAATAAATTAACTTAATAAAACTAAAAACAAAACTCTAGAGGTGCCCAACACTGGCTCTAGTTAAAACATGTTAAAAAGAACCCAATGAAGTAATTTGAAAACCACTTGTTTGCATAGAATCTGAAAAAATCAACTTGCACACAACTCTGCACACACTATCAAGCATTATACTTTGATTCCGAGTAACTCCTAAGTTTTCCGAAAAATAAAAAGCCAATCATACTTTGTGCCCCGGTTCAGAGAATTGAAATCAAGTTCAAAGCTAAGTTTGTGAAAATTGAAGTCTTGCCAGGTAATTATGAGTTTGCATTGCTTGAGGACAAGCAATAGTTCGAGTTTGGGGGTGTGATAAGTGTTCAAAAGTACTATTTTTCTTACCCTTTTTACTCATATTATTGTTAGACTTAGGCTCATATTAGTTGCATAATTAGCTATTCATGCATTAATCCATGTTTCCTTCCATCGTTGAGCTTGATTACATAACTTGGTAGTTTTTGTGGAAAAGATGCTGCTTTGGTGTGCTTTGGGTGTGTATGTACAGGATCACTTGCCAAAGCAATGCCGAGCTAGTTGCCAGGGCAATGCATGAAGGAGACGCTGAGCTAGTTGCCAGGGCAATGCATGAAGGAGACGCCGAGTCAGTTGCCATGGCAATTGTTGACAAGAGTAAAGGTGATATGGTAGTCGAAATTGATGACTAGACAAGCCCAAGATGACGTGGAGCAAAGCCCAAACCCAAAGGAATTTGATTGCCATGCAGAGATTAAAGAAGAATTAAATTCCAAGAAGATAGGAGAATTTCTAGTAGGAATACAATTATAATAAAGAATTATATTCTTTAAATAAAGTTTAATTCCAACTTAAACTCCTCCTCAAATAAGGACTTTGGCCTAGCCCTATAAATAGCAAGGAGATTTCGACAATCAAGAGGAAAGAGCAATAGGGAAATTTCGACAAGTCCAAGGAGGGCAAGAGGAGAGAATTTTTGACAAGAATCTAGGGCAAGGAGGATTTCGACAATTCTTCATCCTTTTCTTTCTGGTTCGATTGGGTTCATGCTAGGGATTGTTTATCTTGTGTTTCTTTGGAACCTAGCCGTGAACTAAATCTACTTGGCTATGGTTATTGTGTTTTGTGGTTGTGAGAAACTATTGGTTTTTGTTTAGGTAATAAGAGTTTGCACTTTTCTATTTCAAGGTTTATTCATTCTTGGTTCTTATTCTTGTTTGCGAGTGAATTGGGAGAGGATCTCGTGATTTCATCTATTTATCTAATATCGGGAGAGTTAGATTCAAGAAACGAATGAATATGATCTTTATTCAATCTAATGATGGTGAAGATTAATCTGGCTTAGGAATAAGTTAAGGATTTCAACGGCTAAGAGGAGCGCAAGATTGGTTGTTGTTCACCCTTGATTCACGCAGGGATGTATTATCAAGGCATGCACAAGTAGCTAGAGTTTCGACTTAGGGATAAGAAGAAACCATTGAAGAATGCTCTGCGAACCTTGAAGGTTGCTGCCCGGGCGCCCAAGTAGTTGCCCAACTAGTTGCCCAGGCAACCATCGATTAGTTGCCAAGGCAACCTCGTTGTGCAAGTTGCCACGGCAACTGAGTTGCCCGTGCACTCTTTTACCAAAACAATCCAATCGGCTATCACACCTCAACTCACGATAACCTGGCCTATCTCTCTCTCATTTGAATTCATCTTTTCTTTTACTTTATTGCTTTCTAGATTAGTCATTAGTTAAACTCCTATAATCCTTTACTTGTGTTTTTACTTTTTACAGTGCAAGAGACTAGATCCTTGAAGTGGCACCAGTCCCTGTGGAGACGATATCTTTTATACTATAACTTGCGACGTGTATACTTGCACATTTGCGTAGCACTTATTACGCGCAACACTTCATTCAATTACATGATACTTAGGTTCATTACATGCTTGATACTATATACATAACATGGTAGGCCTATCAAACATTATATACAAGCTTTCAAAATGCATGTTCAAGCTAACTATATACGTCTAGTGCCACCATTCTAGGACATATACAAAACAAGTATGGAAATCATACTTAGGCAAACTTGAGTGTCTTGCTTCTTGTTCAAGGTAACAGGCTTCATGATCAAGCAACCTCGTATCCTTTATCTTGTAGGTTGGGAAGAATGAAACAAGAGTGATAAGTAGGAGATTGTACTTAGTGAGGTAGTAACTAGTCTATCCATTTGTTATTTCAAGTTTCATGTCTTTTAATCAAGTGTAGACCTAGCTAAGGTTTTCAAGCATCAAGAGTGATCTTAGCTAGTCTTTCAAGCATCAAGAGCGATCTTAGCTAGGCTTTCAAGCATCAAGAGCGATCTTAGCTAGTCTTTCAAGCATCAAGAGTGATCTTAGCTAGGCTTTCAAGCATCAAGAGTGATCTTAGATAGTCTTTCAAGCATCAAGAGTGATTTTAGCTAGGCTTTCAAGCATCAAGCCTATCCTATATAAGGATAGCAAGCATTCGGCCAACGAGTACAAGCAACAAGAATCATACTTCATGAATCAAGCACACATGCTTGCAAAACAAGAAATCAAGGAATCATGCTTTCAAGTCAAGTAGCATACAATTTCATGGCATTCAAGACAAGTATCATGAGATGTAGGATTGTTATTTCATTTTGTTATTCATTAAACAACCCCCTTGGTACTTAGTTTGTATAGGTAATCGAGTCTCCAACCAACTGTCACCACAAGATTCACCGTAGTGCTGGTCAACCCTCCTACTGTCACCAAAGACCACATATGTACCCTTCGTCTGTTGCCAAATAGGGGCCTTAGCCCTAGACTGTAGTCCACCCTTACACAATGAGCTCTAGACTTTAAGGCATGCCCTTCTACCTAGTCCAATTAGCTAACAAGGTTGTTCAATTTACCATTTATTCAAGTTTATCAAGATCAAGATCATGTCCATGTCAAGCAAGTTCAATTCATGTTAGGCCCTTAGGCCATAGCTCACATGTCAGGTTGTTTCATGTTTCATTTCATCAAGATGAGATGTTATCATATCTCAAACAATTATTTAGCATTTGATCACATTGCACCATAACACATACAAGCAATCATGTTATCACTTAATCATGCATAAGCATTCGAAATAGACATGCATTCAAGGCTACCTAGTCCTAACCCTAGAGGTAACTACACTCACAATACTCCAAGCTAGCTATTCTTGGATCCACACTCATTTTTTCTTGGCTTTAGATTATTCCAATATTTCCTCTTCCACCAAGTTCAATCATGGTTCTAACACATTACAAGCATAAGCATGTCAAAACATGATCACAAGGTCATTCAATTCAAGACAAGATTACAAGCATATAACATACACATATTGGGCAGCATGCTCTTGTACATTTTCCTTTTTACTTAACTACACTTTTCTACACTCTATTTCATGTAAAACAAGACATTTCAAGGCCTAAATCTGTTTTCAAGGCAGTTTGCAAAATGCCACAAAACAGTGTGCATTTGCCTATGCAGCTGCTGCCAGGCAGCTTGCACTCTAGTCACTAAATCAAGCATATCTCTCATTACGTACGTCGGAATTTCAATTAGTTTACACCGTTGGAAAGCTAACAAAATTTTATTTATGACCATATAAGGCTTGCATTTTATTTCTTTTCCAATTAATACAGTTTTTAACTTAAAGATAGGGCATCTTGCTTTACTGGGCAGTTTGCACTGTCTCTAGTATTTATACTCTACATTTCAGTACACAAACCATATTTTACCTCTGTTTTCTCCTAATGAATTTAGAAATTCCAAGGTGTTGTCCATAAAAATTTCAGCCTTAAATTCATTATACACAACTTTTAGTGATTTTTCAAAGTCACTGCCCAGAACATAGCATTCTGGGCAGATTACACTAGGTTGGATTTCTAGCTTCTTAACTCATTTTAGCAAGTTCCTAACATGGCAATTTCATTCATGTTCATGTTCATGTTCATGTTCATTTTCATACATGTCTAGGCCATCATAGTTCACCTAGAAATGTTCTTAAAACAGGGCATAATCATGTTTAATCTAGTTTGATCTATTTGATCACATTTGCATATCCAATTCATCATGTAGGCAGTCCATTACCTAATTTAACTAGTTCAATTAGGTGTAGTCACATTTCCAGCAACATGTGTATTCAATTCAATCTTCTTTTTACCTAGAAACATGCTCAAAACAGGGTTCTAAGTTCATTTAACATGTTTACACAATTTCTCAATCAAAACAGTCCCTAATCAAGACTGTTTTGTACCATGTTCATAATTCCCAGATTTCCAGCAATCACACATTATGTTTCATTAGCAATCTGGTTACTAGCATTCAATTTCCAGGTTCTAATTGTAACTAGCATGACCCTAACATGCATAGAAATCATCCAATTCATCAAGACAACAATAACATCATTCAAACATTCATTCAAACAATCTATAGCAAGCTAGGTTCAAGTATTATACCTTCTTCAAGCTTAATTTGATCAATGGATGAATTATGAAGCTTGAATTGAAGGTGTTTGCATGTAAAATTCTCTCCCCTTTCTCTCTCTACTATTCGGCCAAGTTGGATAACAATGGGGAGGAAGATGACAATATTTTTGGTTATTTTCCTCCCCATGCATGAGTCATCATCCAAATTGGCACATGTTCTCCTTGGAAGAGGACATGTGTCAAGGCCTTGATTTAATTTAAATCTTACATGCAATTTATAGGATTTTGCATGTTCACATTTTTATCCTTTCAATTATGCGTAATATTTTTCATTTCAATTCAATTTAGTTCAATTTCACTTAATTGATTTATAAGGATGGCCAATGTTCAATTTTCTTTAGATTGATCAACTTATGGATTCAATTAGCCTATTGTTTAGATAGTGGTAATGTTTCTAGGCCAATTTTAGGGTGTTACATGTACACTGTTTTGTGGCAATTTGTAAATTGTTTTGTAAACAGTTTTAGGACATTGATTCTGCCCTGTTTTACATGAACTAGGGTATAGATAAGTGTAGTTAAGTGTAGTGGAGAATGTATATGAACATGCTACCAAATTTGTGTATGTTGTATACTTGTAACCTTGCCTTGATTGAATGACTTTGTGAACTTGTTTTGATTTATGTTTTCTTGTTATGTGTTAGAACCAGGATTGAACTTGGTAGAAGAGGAAAGATTGGAACAATCTAAAGCTAAGAACAAAGGAGTGTGGATCCAAGACTAGCTAAGCTTGGAGTATTGTGAGTGTAGTTATCTCTAGGGTTAGGACTAGGTCCTAACCAATGCATTCTTATTTACATTCTTGAAATGCTTAAATGAACCTAATAAGGACTGGACCTAATAAGGGAAGAATGACTAGTAATGCATGAAATTTGATCACATCTTGAATACATGTTTTATTTGAATGCTAAGCATGTTTAAATGGTACATTGGTGCTTGTATGTGTCATGATGCGTGTGATTGAATGCTAAAGAACTTGCTTGAGATATCATCTCATCTTGATGAAATGAAACATGAGAATTACATGATATGCGAGCTATGGCTCAATTGGCCTAAGTGCCTAAAATGAAATGAACTTGCTTGGCATGATCTTGAACTTGATAAACTTGTATAAATGGTAAATCAAACAACCTTGGTAGCTAGTTGGACTAGGTAGAAGGGCATGCCTTAGAGTCTAGAGCTTACTATGTCAGGGTGGACTACGGTCCAAGGCTAAGACCCCTATTTGGCGACAGACGGAGGGTACGTGTGTGGTCTTTGGAGACAGTAGGAGGGTTGACCAGTACTACGGTGCATCTTGTGGCGATAGTTGGTTGGAGACTCGATTATCTATACAAACTAAGTACCAAGGGGTTGTTAATTGATAAAACATGAAATAACAATCCAATAACACATGTTACTTGTCTTGAAAGATATATATTGAATGTTAATTGACATGAAAGCCATGAATTGTATGTTACTTGTCATGTAAGCATGACTCACTTGATTACTTGTTTTGTAAGCATGATGTGTTTGATTCTTGATATGAAAACATGAAGTATGACTTCTTGTTTCTTGTATCCTATACTAGCCAAATTATATCCTTAGTTAGGATTACTCTATTGCTTAAAATCCTTAGTTAGGATTATCTTAATGCTTGAAATCCTTAGCTAGGACTATACTTGATTAAATGATACAAAACTTGATATAAAAAATGGTTAGAACTAGTTACTACCTCACTAAGTACATTCTTGTACTTATCACTCTCGTTTTCATTCTTCCCAACTACAGGATAAAGGATACGAGTGTTGCTTGATCTTGAAGCCTAATTTCTTGAGCTAGAAGCAAGTCACACAAGCATTGCCTAAGTATGGTCTCATACTTGTTTTGTATATCTCCTAAATTGGTGACACTAGATTGTATACAGTTTGTCTTGAGCATGCATTTTGGAACACTTGAAACTTGTATATATTGTCCTTGTATGAGCCTACTATGTTTATGATCTTGATTATCAAATGAGAAACAAGTTGTATTGAACTTAGATTACATGTAATGGAATGATTTTGCTGCGCATATATGAGATTACAAATGGTATGATCAAATGTTTGCTCTAGATTACCTTGAGCCATTCGAAAGCCTTGTTTGATGAACATATATATGATTGAATGAATAGCATGAAATGTTTCATGTCTTGCTTGAAATGAAAGTAGTATGAGATCAACCATGCTTGCTTGTACTCCATTCGAATGCCTTGGAAACTACATGGTCACTTGTGTGTGTGTACATACCATGATGTATGTGTTTAGGTATTAGTATGATGATTGCCGAATGGTAGGTATAGAGTATGACTTGAATGAAAGCTAGTTACGTGCAAATTGAATGTTCAAGAATCATGTTAGTAATTTAGGTATGTGATGTACATGTAAGAGTCTAAGGATCATTGAAAAAAAATGGAAGCATGTTATACAGTAGGATTATTCGAATCATTATAGTATAAGATGAAGTTAATATGAATCATGAAAGTAGTAACTTGTATTGTAAGCAGGAAAGGAAATAATTTAGTAGCTTATTCGAATGCTTTAGGATGAACTTGAAAACAAAATGTGAAATTACTTGCATGTTATGTAAAGAATGCTTGGTTGCTTGTTAGTTAAGTAACTCATCTAATAAGGATGAGTTATCAATCCTTGCCTTATCTTTGCTTGTATTGCTTGCTTGCCTTGTTTATTCTTGTATTGTTAGCTAGCCTTGTCCTTGACCATGCTTGGTAACGCTCCTGAGCCGTTTTGCTACTAGCCTGGTGTAGGGGGTGTTATAGGGAGTGTAACACGCCAAAATATAGCCTAGTAATTTAATCTAGTGGTAACTTAAATTTGTCTAAGGATTCTTTATAATAATTTTGTTGCTAATCAAGAATGGGATTAAAATGAAAGAAAGGTAGAATTGTTGGTAAATAACCAAAGGAATAAAATGATCATTAAAGTAAATCTAGTAATTGCATGATGAATGAAAAGATTAAAAGAACTTGCACACATGGCAAGTTTGAGCCATGCCATGGGGCAAGAGTGTAGCCATATGGAATGGCTAATCCATTTGGTCATCTCCTTCTCTTTTTCAAAGGGAAAACCGAAAGTTAGGAGGAAAAAAATACAATATACTGGAATCTTGAGAAGATTGGTGTAAATTATCAAGAGTCTTGAAATGGATCGATCCATAGGAGGAAAGGTAACTAAATTAAATGCTTTTTATGTGTTATAATTTAAGATTAGAAGAATTTCTATGTGAATTATCTTTTAGTGAAGAAATTGTTGTGATGTTGCCATGCATGTGTGAGATGGAAATTGTTAGAATGGGTTCTTCTAGTATGGCTCTAAGCTTTAGAAATTTTGTGTGTTCTTGACAATTCCATGATTGAATCGATATTGCTTGATCAAATGAAACAGCCCATATGATTAAATTGGATGTTGTGGTTGATTTGCTAGTAATGGTGGACTGTTAGATTTGAATAAAATTTGGAAAATTGTTTGGTTGTGGAAATGGAAATGAAAAACACAGGTAAATATAAGAATTGGACTGATATAGATACATTAAATAATGTTAAACATTGTATTAGTAACTCTATAACAGGGCAGGAATGATTCGATAACATCTCCTGGCTGTTTTGTTCAAAAACAATCACATATGGACTGTTCGAAATATGTAGTTGTAAGCTAATAAATTGGGGGCTAATTGTTGAGATGAATAAGGGAATGGGGGCTGTTTCGAGTGAATCCATAAAAATCTAAGGAAGAACTGGACTATATAATGTGATTATAAGCTTTCAAGAAGCTGTTATAAGTGATTAATGGTGTGCTATTGTAATTTGTAATGTTTGTGCTTTGAGTAATTGTTTATGGACTGTTTTTGTACTCAAACGGACTGTTTTAAATGACCTTGTGAAGATGTATGTGATCTGCTCGGTTTTGGTGGCCATAAGCTTGAATTAAATGGTATGTTGAATGAAAATGGAAATAAACTTAGAGCAGCCCTATTTTATACTAATAATGGACTATTTGCTTAATGAAAAACTGGTCACATGTTTGTAAGCATAACATTAATAAATATGATTGTTTTAGGTGAGAAGGAATGATGTTTTGGTACTGTTTTAATCTGATATGACAAATTGTGTACAAGCTTAAATGTTTGTTATCTTCTTCATTTCCTCCTCCCACCGAAAACACCATTGAGAGAGAGATGAGAGAAAATGCAAGCTTAAATCAATGTGGGGATTGTGGTAGAGCTTGAAATTGTGTTCAACTTTAAGGTAATGTTTAGTGTTCATGAATTTCCTCTTTGATTTGTGATCCTGTTGTCACTAGATTTTCACCTTTATTTTAATTGTTAATTTGGTATTAGTGTATTGTAATTATAATATTGGTAACATAGTTAATTTGTAGGTAGTAAGTATTAATGTTACAAATAATGTAGTTGGGTGTCATATAGTATATAGTAATGTATTTAACGTATTAGATATTAATACTAGAGTTGTCTAGGTGACATGTATTTAGTGTATTATATCAAATATATTTGGATATAGTTAGTAGTTAAAATAATAAAGCCCAAAAAATATAAAAACACATAACCCAATTGTAATTAAAAATAAATAAAAGGTCCATTTAATTCAATTAAAATCAGAATCCATTATATAAAAAAACAATAAAGAGTCCAATATAAAAAAGGGCCGGTTGGCCCGTTTATAACAAAAAACACTAACTCCAGTCTTCTTTCTTGCGCACAGTGAAGCAGGACGTTGGATCAAGGGAGCGATCCAACGGTGCAAGTTGTGCCAGATAGGGATCACCAAAGGCCGCGTTTTCCAGCCATTCGATCAAGATGCTATCCAAGGGCCCAGATCGCTTCTGGGTGTTCACGCGGATCACCGCTCGCGTGTGGTAGCCACGTGCACGACGATTCAACTTCGGCCAACTGCTTCGTCTTTTACGATGCATCAACTCGCTCTGATCGTTCCTCATCAGAAGCATACAAACAGAATAACAAAAGGGGTTAAATCCCTAAATCGGGGCAGAGACAGGTCAAGATAAAATCAACGGAGATTTAAAATCCCTAATTCAAAGCCTTGGCGAGAATCAAGCTATGGTTACATATAAAAAAGGCAATTCAAAACCAAAGCAACATACCAGAATTATCAAATCGATGCCAGGGCAAGAATCAAGCAAATCAAAGGGGAAGAAATCATGGATTTAGGCAATTCTTGTACTATAAATAGCACTGTAAATCATTGTAAACGACATGAACGACTCCACACAAGAATCACACACAACCATTACAATAAACATACTAGCATTCAGAAGCAGTAGGAGCAAACAATTGTATTCGGCATTCAAAAGCAATAAAAGGAGCAATTTCTGGTAATTCTTCCTATCTATTTACTTTCAATCTCAGTATAAATAAAGAAGAAAAGAATTTTTTTTACCTTTTCTGTGTTCAAAACGCCGCCAGAATCTGGACACGTCGCCAGAATCTGGAAACGTCGTCGGAATCTAGAAATTTTGGTTGAAATCTGGAAATTTCATCACTGGCAACGGCGGCCAGCGTTGGTGGATGGCATCCGGCACGACGGATGTTCATCGTGTTCTTCATAAAATGAAGAACACGGTGAACTGGGCATAGAGTTTAAAGAGGAAGCATTTTGATCTGTTTGGGTGAAATATGAAAGAATGAAAATTGTTTGTTATAACAACTATTTATACTGACCCGTTTGACCCGACCCGAACTCGGCTATAACCCGCGCCCTTCTTTCCGGATCTCACGCCGTAGCTCCTCAGCTTTTAATTGTTTCAATTTCATATTTTTTCCTTTCAATTCAGCACCAAACTTTTAATTATTTTTGAATTATCCCTCACATTTTGGTTTTCTTTCAAATTAGTCCTTAATTCATATTTTCTTTATTTAAATATATATATATATATATAAATCCTTTTCTTATTTAATCTTAACAGTTGTTTAATTATTTACTTTATTTACTTATTTCTCTTATGCCTTTGATGTATATTGTATGTATGATAAACCTTAGGATTAGGTACTTTAAACTTAGATCAGTGACATGTTGTTGTAAAATATTTTTCATTTTCTATAAAATACACTTAATTATATTTAAATCTTAATAATTAAAAGGAATATAGACATTTCTAGGATTATTCACTACTTAGATTTAAATTAAAAACTTTAACTCATCTAATTTTCTTGTTGATTTGTTAAAAAGTGGAAACTTCTTATCAAATGGGAATGACAGGTTAGCGCCAGGAGTGTTGGCAGTGATTAACGTTTATTTCCTGGGCGATAAGGTCGTTAAAATAGATTTACATTCGTTTTAGGGATAAATAAGATTGAAATTTTGTGAACTTGCAAAATCCAATTTTTAAAAATGCTTTTGAAATCAATTAGGTACCAATTTTTGGGCGTTGTGGGGGTGCTAACCCTTCCCCACACGTAACCGACCCCCGTACCTATTTTTTTGTTTTTGAATACCAAAATGCAATTTTGATAAATAAAACGTTTTAACAAAGTACCCTTGTTTTAAAAGTGATCCAATCACACTTTTTTTTAAAAAGATTGGTGGCGACTCCGTGATTTTAAATAGTTTTCCAAAACGTCAAAACTTTTTCCTAAAAAAGGTTGCAACAGCTTGGCGACTCCGCTAGGGACATTTTGTTTTTTTTTTAAAACAAAAGAGGGTCAGGCCACAAATTGTTTTCAAAATGCTTTTAGAAAAGGAATTTGCAAGTTTACAAAGGTTTCAATTTATTCGTCCGTTTAATGAATGAAATTATATTTTACGCATTTAAAAATTATTGCAAAAAAGCTCTATTCCCGAGCTCTACCCAATTGTTAAGTGAGAGGAAAATGCTTTGCTCATGTCAAAATATTGATTCTCCTTATGAGCCTAGCAAGTTTCTTCGGGACTCATATGCCTCATGTCGTCATAAGGATATCGATTCTTCGAGAAGACATAGGAAGTGAGTCCTCCTGAGTTGAACTTGGTTCGTTTGAAGCCTATAATGTGTGAGAACCAAAGGCCTTGCTACCCTTAGTAGGGGACAGAAAGGACAGCTCGAATACCTTTTTAGAACTTAACCGTTTGAGAACTTAGATCCCACCCCAATAGAGCCATGCAGAAAACTTAGGGTTTTTGGTAATAAAGGGAGACATGTCCTGGAGTATTGGAATGTGCTGCCCAGAATTGTTTGTGATTATTCTATGTTTTCTTGTTTCTAATCTTTCTTGCATAACCATTCATGCCACATCATTACATATTTAGAAGGGGTCGATTCTCGAAATTATTTCTCAACTTTGAAATGCTTTTGTTATGGACTGAAGAAATTTGAAGAGTGAAGACGAGAATGCAAAGGTCCGACATTGGTCCGAGGTGAATCAGCGAACATTTGGAGACAGTCTAGTAGTTGATCATGAGATAGAGACTTTGAAATATGCCCACATCAGCATCAAACAGAACAACGTGCAAGAATTGCAGGAAATTTGGGAGCACTTTGATTATGAGACCAAGGAGTTGTTCCATGAAGTCTATGGTGACATAGCCTACCTCTTGTATGTGAAGGTCGATGAGCAGTTACTGAAAGCCTTGGTTCAATTCTGGAATCCGGGATACTGCTGCTTCACTTTCAATAAAGAAGACATGATGCCTACATTCGAGGAGTATTTGGCCCTTTTTAACCTGTGTAAAGTAAAGAAGAACTGGGTTTATGCCAAGCCACCTAAAAACAAAAATCCACATGCAAAGCTTATGGTGTTTGCTGGTATGAGTGATGGTTGGGTTAAGGGGTTGATACAGAAGAGATGAGGCACCTTTAATTTCCCTTAATCAAGCATCAGAAGTATAATCTCGATCCACCCCGACAGAGAAAAGAGGGTTGATCTCCTAGCCATTTCAATTTATGGTTTAGTCATCTTTTCGAAGGTTCTAGGAAACATTGATGTGGCGTTACTTGATTTCCTTGAACAACTGAAGAGAGGAGTCAATCTGGTACCAGTCGTACTTGCAGAAACATTCATTTCTTTCAATGCCTGCCGAAAAGTTGAAGGTGTTCGTTTTGGATGATGTACTCCATTTCTACAAGTTTGGGCCCTCATCCATTTCTGGAAGTGCCCAACATTAGCTTTATCAAACGTGTTTTCCCCGAACTTCTCACCTCTTTGGGAATTTTTGGCAAAGGAGTGGCCTGTTATTAAGAAGAACAAATGGATTGATATATTCAGGGATCGTCGAGATGAAGACATTAGATGGAGGGTTCCTTGGATGGGTCACACCAAACTTTTGTACAAATGTGGAGATTTCAACTTCCTAGTGTTGCTAGGTTTGTGGGGAGGGATTGGATGTGCACCTTTGCTAGTATCTCGCTAGTATGGGTCTCGGCAGTTCATCCATTTCACTACCGGTCTTGGCTCATCAGAATTCGAGTTCCAAGGTGAGTTCAGACAGAAGGTTCAAACAATCAGTGATGCTTGGAACCATTGTTATCATATGAAGCTAGAATCTGATAGTCACTGCATATACACCCCAGACAATGACATTTGGAGGCATACGAGAATGAATGACAAAGTCATAGCACCTACATCTAGGCAAGCTAAGTCTTTAGAGGAACACTTAAAAGTAGTCCCTACAGAAGCTGACATCTTGAGAGAAGAATTAAGAAGGGCTAAGCTGGAGATAAAAGCTTTGCAAGAGCATAACCAAAGAGACAAGTTTGAGTCAGTCCTCGATGTTGAAAAGTACAAAGGGGAGACGAAGCGAGTAATGAAGCTGTATGAAGACCTAGAAAAGAAGTTTGAGATCCAAAAGGTTGACTTCCTCAAGCTCCAGACTATAGTTAGGAATGCTGATCTGAGAAAGACTCCCAAACAATGGAAGCAAGAAATCGAGCATGTTGTAGGGAAAGAAAAAGAACGAGGAAGGCACAAGGTCGAGAAATATAGATGGGCCCTTGCTAAGGAAAGTGATACGGAAGCCAGGATCCAAGAATTACCTCAAAATCTAGGAACCCTTTAGATCACAATTAATCTAGCAAACTCACTAATATGATCCGAGAAAACCCCAAACTCCACGTTCAGCAAACCGATAATAAAGCATGATCTTGATATAGAAAACGAGATAGGATGAATTTGATGGTGGCAGCGTTTGGATAGATTTGTCCTTGGCACCCTCCTAATCACAATTGAATAGGCAAACACCTGCAAATGACACGAATCTCTCCGATGAATGGATGATGACGAGATAGATGTTGTAGGATATTTTGTCCTCGACACCCTCTTAGATGCGATTATCTAAGCAAGCAACCTCAAGCGGCTCTAACCCACCATCCTAGATGCAATTACCTTGGCAAGCAATAGTGTGAATATGATCTCCATTACAAGAACTTAACGAACTTACGTTGAAGAAGACTTCTGATATGGAAAATAACAAGGCAAATCTATCTACCTTGAAAATAAAATGGCCGATGGCCAAAGGTTTTTGCAACTCATAAATTCATGATGTTGTTCTTATTAGTGAAGCAAATATGCCTTTAAATAGGCTACAAATGAAGAATTCAACTTAAATTAGGAAAAGTAAAGATAATAATAAAATAAATAAACATATTTTATCTAACCTAAAAACTAATAAATAAATAACAAATCTAATCCTAAATCATCTAAATATCTTCATAAAGAATCCTAGATTAAATTTAAGTACAAATAATCAATAAAATTATTGAAAATCCGTAATAAATAATATTTCCAGTGATAAAACCGTATAGAGATTTCTGCTCGCACAGTCTTCATTAAAATGGACATAACTTGAGCTCCCAATGTCGGATTGATGCGTTTCAAGATGCATTTGAAAGCTAAGAGACAAACGAATATGTTTGAAGAAGACATGTAGACTCAGAAGTGCCCGGATCCCATCCGAAAATTCGATGTAAGTTGGCTGAAATTCCAAAATTATAAAACAGCTTCAACTGTTTGGCTACAATGCATCATTTTAGCCCCCCATACATGTATCAGAAAGGAAGAAGAATAAGCTGGAAGCTATAACTGAAAATGGCAAACGAGTCCATGAAAGTGATAACGAAAGTGTGATCGCATGGAAAAGGAAGGCTCACGACAACATGATTCACTTATTTGAGTTGTAGAAGGCATATGATCAGACCAGTGCAGAGCTAAAGCATAGTCAGGCTTGTATTGCTAAGTTGCAAACCAAAATAGATGATCTGAACCACTCGTTGCACAAACTTCAGAACCATCATGCTTATATTGAGCTTCAGGCCTGTCTAAGTGAGAATGATGCCTTGAAGAAACAGGTTGAAGGAATGGATAACATCATCCAAGAATGTAGGACAAAAATCTTGGTCCTTGAAGACATTACTGAGGGAGTTGATGACTACTGGTTCACACGTCTTAGGGACATGGCTAGAAGATTCCAAGAACGAGATGAGTTTGACAGGATTGTCATGACCCAGGTACAAGATGTTGCTCAACACGTGATGATGCTAGCCACTGAAGCTGTAGCTATTCGTCAGTACATCATGCTAGTAGGAGAAGTGGGACCAAGGCTTATGTGGCTCATTGAAGAAATCAAAGAATTGGGAATTCAAGCTGGAAAATATTTGTAAACAAAACTTGAAGTAATAAAGACCATTTTATATCCAATAAAAGAGTTGTTTCTTGAGCAAGTGTTTCATGGAATTGATGTCCCTTCGCTTGCATTCATGCATTTGCATTTCATTCTTTTGTGTTTTCTTTGCATTAATGCTTACATTTGTGCATGCATACATGACATAATAAGAATCTAACTAAAGAAAAAAATGACAAAAAATCAAAAATAGCAAAAACAAACCACAAGTACAGTACTCGGTTTCAAGTCAGAGCAATGGAAGACAGAGTGATGGCTTTAGAAAGCAACCACAAGAGGACCCAAGATAGGTTAGACAAGTTGGGGATAGATCTGAAGCAACAGATGGAGTTAGTTCACCAAAAGACGGTTGGTTCAATTGCAGCCATGCTAGGTTTTAAGGACCCTGATGTAGTGGAAACTGGTGAAGAAGCAAATGATGTGCCAAAATTTTAGGGGATGGCCTTTGTTCATCCGAACATACAAAGGGAAGCTCAATCATCTAAGGTCAAGATTTCACCACATGATGTTGAGGCGTCAGCAAGGAATGATAGGAAAATAAACTCTGAGGAAGTCATTGAGGTGTCTGATCTTGATGAAATTGCCGATAAAGTGAAAGCTTAGAAGAAATAGGAGAATCGTTATGAGAAATTAGAAGAAATGATTAAATCATTCCAAGAAGGAGATGGAGGAATGGATGCCAAGGATTTAAGCATAGTGATTGATCTGATAGTATCACCAAAGTTCAAGGTGCTTGACTTTGAAAAATACAATGGAACAACATGCCCTGCAGCACATCTAACTATGTATTGCAGAAAGATGTCAATTTATTTGGAGGATGAGAAGCTGCTTATCCATTGCTTCCAAGACAACCTAGTGGGGTCAATTGCGAGCTGGCATACGCAGCTAAGTCGAATCAACATCAAATCATGGAAAGATATATCGAGAGCCTTCAGTGAGCAGTACAAGCATGTTTCAGATATGGTACCAACTCGCTTAGTTCTGCAAGGATTACAGCAAAAACACCATGAGAGCTTTCGTCAATATGCACAGATATGCAGAGACGTAGTTGCCCAAGTTCAACCACCATTGTTGGAAAGTGAGATCACCCCGATGTTCGTGGAGACACTAAAGGGATCTTTTTATGATCGTATGCTCAACCATGCCACAAAGAGTTTTGAGGACATGCTTATAAATGGAGAATTAATACTCGTGACAATGAAAAATGGAAGGTTGGATAGTTGAGAAGTAAAGAAACCATACAAAAATAGAGACAATGAAGTTAATGTTGCTAATGTCTATAACCCCAGCTACTCGAAGGAGGTAGTCTTCAACAAACCCAATGTCTCGACCACAGCTCAAGTAGTCACAAATCCTTCGAAAGAAGAACAAAAGTATCGAGGGAGCTCAAAACCATATTTTCCTCCTATCCCGATGACATACGCAGAATTGTTTGCTGAATTGATCAAATCCCAGATGGTGCTGCCAAGATATGTTCCTCCATTCTCACCACCATATCCACAATGGTATGATGAGAAGGCACAATGTGAATATCTTGCAGGAGTTAAGGGGCATACCATAGAAAATTGTACTGCGTTCAAAAGAGTGGTAGATGACTTAAGAAAATCAGGGATGCTATCATTTGACACGTCGGAGGATAAAGGAAACCCCCTGCCAAATCATCAAAAGTAGGAATAAACGCAATCATTGAGGAAGAAGATAAGGTGGTCAAGGAATATGTTGCTGAAGTTAGGGCTCCCATGAGGTGGATATGGGCTCAGATGGTAGCAGTAGGGATGCTGAAAGAAGTAACCCAAAAATTGAAGATTGAGAATGAATTGTACTGTGAGTACCACATGAAGGAAGGACATAAGATTGATTGTTGCTTGGAGTTCAAGCAACTAGGACCGGACAAGATGAATAAGAAAGAACTTGAGTTCTTTGAGAAAGAAGACAAAGAATGTTTGCTGGATGTGTGTGCATCAGATGAGTCATCCTCTAGAAGAGACTACACCGGAATGAAGCCTTTGCTGATTAAGGCTAAAACAAGAGTTCGTGAGCCGGCAAGAAATGTGACCCCATGGCTCATAATTAAGGTACCAACACCATTTCCCTACAAGGATAGCAGGCAGGTCCCTTGGAATTACACTTATGAAGTAACAGCCCCAGGAGAAACATCTATCCAAGAGAAAGGAGAACTGGTCAATGAGGTGAGCCATTTCACGAGGAGTGGAAGGCTCTATTCCCAGCCAATAATAGAGAACAGGGATTCGACGCAAAGGAAGGCTGCTGCTGAGGAACCTAAAAAAGAAAATGACAGAGATTTCTTCAAGGAAAAACTGACAACATATCATGAGCCTGTAAAGGAATCTGAGTCTCAAGAATTATTGAAGATCTTAAAACACAGTGTTGTGGAGCAACTCCATAAGCTTCCGTCTTGAATTTCTATGCTTTCGTTGCTTTTGAGGGCCATCATGAGGCCTTGTTAAAGATTTTGAACTGAACGTTCGTATCAAAGGAGATCACAACTAATAAGATGGGCATGTTAGTCGGTAACATTGTCGTTAACAATTTCATCTCGTTCAATGATAAGGAAATACTAGGTGAAGGAACAAGATCTTGCAAAGCTTTACACATCACTACCAGATGTAAAAGGATATATGTTACCAGGTGTCCTAATTGATAATGGGTCGACGCTGAATGTTCTACCGTTAGCCACACTAAAGAAACTGCCAATAGATACTTCTCATATGAGAGCTTACCAAAATACGGTTAGAGCATTTGATGGAACTCAGAAGAAGGTATTAGGGAAAATTGGGGTGCCTTTGCAAATTGGACCAGTGACCTTTGTTGTTGAGTTTGTGGTCATGGATATAAGACCTAGCTATAGTTGCCTGCTTTGTCGCTTATGGATTCATGGAGCATGAGCGGTCCCATCTACTTTACACCAAAAGCTGAAGTTTGTGATCAATGGTCAACTAATAACTATTGGTGTAGAGGAAGAAATCATTGCATTAGTAACCAATGATGCACCCTTCATCGAAATCGATGAGGGTGCGCTCGAGTGTCATTTCAGGACGTTGGAGCTAGTCAATGTAACCTTTGTCACCGAAGGAAGTAAGGTGCCAGAACCGAAATTAGTAAGCTGCGCAAAAATGCAAGTAAAGCAAACGCTTGGGAAAGGAGCTGAATTTGGAAAAAGACTTGGAAGAAAACATCAAGGAAGATTGAATCCTATAGTAATCCCAGCGAAAAAGGATCGGTTCAGTTTGGTCTACAAGCCCAACAAATGGCAAAGAAGAGCTGAAATTAGAAAGCATCAAAAAAGAAGAAGAGCTAGATTGAAGGGAGAGGAAATTGAATGGGAACCAATGACTTTCCCTCCCCTGAACCATAATTTTATATTGGGAGGTATGTTGGATCCTAATACCTCAGCCAGTGAAGAAGGAAAAGGAGAGAACACTTTATGTGAAGCATTTGAAAAGCTGAGCATCAATGTTGTGACTGACAATGAAGAATAGAGCCAGTACCTATCAATGATTCGCCCTTGCTCTGAGCTTGACAATTGGATTGCTGAAGAAATTCCTAGTCTTTAAAACATGTTCGGAGTAATTCTCAAAACTAACCTCATTGCTCTAGGCCCGGAGACAATAGGGGATCTTATGTAAAGGGCCTATGTCAAACATTTAATTTGAAATCAATAAAAGATACACTTCCTTAAATCTTGTGTGGCAAACTTTCCTCCCATAACCAAAACCAAATAAAAACCATAAAGTTAAAAGCATAAAAAGCATTCTATTCATTTTGTTTCTTCCCTTTGTATATATCTTTTGCCTATTTCCTTTTCAGGTCTTCAGATATCATTGACATAAATGAATCTGAGTCTGACTTCAAGGTTGACTTTGAATTACCTCTATGCTTGGAAGAAATTGGAAATATTGATGATGAGGAGGAATATGATGTACCCAGTGATATGCTCAGAATGGTAGGAGAAGAGAAAAAGCAGATTCTACCACATAAAGAGGAACTGGAGATATTAAACCTCAGAACTGCAGAAGAAAAGCGAGAGGTGAAGATTGGTACTACCATCACAGCCAAAACTAGACAAAGTCTGATTGAGCTTTTATAGGATTTCAACGATATCTTCGCTTGGTTGTACCAAGATATGCCTGGCCTTGACACAGACATCGTCATGCATAGGTTCCCTATAAAGAAAGGATGTGAACCTGTAAAAAAACAAAAGCTCAGAAGAATGAAGGCTGAAACACTCCTCAAGATTAGGGATGAGGTAAAGAAGCAATATGATCCAGGATTCCTCGAGGTAGCTAAGTATCCGGAATGGGTTGCAAATATTGTCCTGGTACCGAAGAAGGATGGAAAAGTACATATGTGTATTGACTATAGGGACCTCAACAAGGCAAGCCCAAAGGACAATTTCCCGCTCTTACATATTGACACTTTAGTCAACAACATGGCAGGTCATTCACTCTTCTCTTTCATGGATGGTTTCTCCGGGTATAACCAGATTAAGATGTGCCTAGAAGACATGGAAAAGAAAACTTTTGTAACGTTATGGGGAACTTTCTGCTATAAAGTGATGCCCTTTGGACTTAAGAATGCAGGGGCAACCTATTAGAGGGCCATGGTCACTCTCTTCCATGATATGATGCATAGAGAAATAGAGGTATATGTCGATGATATGATCGTCAAATCTCGATCCGAGGAGGAACATTTGGTCAATTTAGAAAAACTCTTCCTTAGATTGAGAAAGTTCTAATTGAAGCTCAACCTGACCAAATGCACATTTGGAGTCACAATGGGAAAGTTATTGGGATTTATTATAAACAGAAGAGGAATTGAGATCGATCCAGATAAAATAAAAGCTATACAAGAACTTCCCCACCTCAATCACAAAAGGAAGTTTGGGGTTTTCCTGGGATGATTAAATTACATCGCACGCTTCATTTCTCAGCTAACTGATAAGTGTGATCCAATGTTTAGGCTACTCATGAAGAATAATCCGGGGACTTGGGATAAGGAATGCCAAATGGCTTTCGAAAAGATCAAATAAAAACTGAGCAATCGTCCAGTATTAGTACCACCTATTTCAGGGAGACCATTGATCTTGTACTTAACAGTCTATGAAAATTCCATGGGATGTGTGTTAGGGCAACTGATGATACTGGATGAAAAGAAAAGGTGATATACTACTTGAGCAAGAAATTCTCTGATTGTGAAACCAGATATTCTTCAATTGAAAAGCTATGTTGTGCTTTGGTTTGGGCAGCTAAAAGGCTAAGATAGTACATGCTTTATCACGTTACATGGCTAATCTCGAAGTTGGGTCCACTGAAGTTCATGATGGAGACCTCGCCTTTAAAGGAAGGATAGCACGTTGGCAAATGTTATTATCAGAATTTGATATCCAATATGTGAGCCAAAAAGTGATAAAAGGGAGTGCCATAGCAGACTTTTTCGGCGAGTCGCGCCTGTAATGACTATGAGGCATTAAACTTCAATTTTCCTGATAAAGACTTGATGTGTATCTTAGAAGATGAGGAGACTCCCGTAGAATCTTGGATAATGAACTTTGATGGTGCATCAAATGAATTAGGAAGAGGTATAAGGGTAGTTCTGGTTTTGCCGAAAGGAGATTATTATCCTTTTACCAGTCGTTTAAAGTTCTTCTATACTAATAACATGGAAGAGTACGAGGCTTGTATAATGGGTCTAAAAGAGGCTATAAAGAGGAAAATTCGCACCCTAAGAGTTTTTGTGGACTCTACGTTAGTTATTTATCAGATACGTGGCGAATGGGAGACAAAAGATGCAAAGTTCTTGGGATATCACAAGCTAGTCCTTCAGTTGACCAAGGAATTTGATAAGATCACTTTCAAATATCTCCCCTGAGAAGACAATCAAATGGCTAATGCTTTAGCCACCTTAGCCGCCATGTTCAAGGTAAATGAAGGTTCTAAGATGATGCCCATCATATTATATATGCTTGACTCTCCAGCTCATTGCTATGATGTGGAAGAAGAAGTGGGTGGATTGCCATGGTATCATGACATCTTGCAATATGTAAACTTCCAGCAATACCCGCCTCAAGCTACAAAGAATGAAAAGAAAATGATCAGGAAGATGGCATCAGGGTATGTCCTTGATGGAGAGATTTTATACAAAAGAAGTTCCGATCAAGTGCTTCTAAGATGTGTGGGGGCAAAAGAGGCGCAATTAATTGTGGAAGAAGTTCGTGAAGGAGTGTGAGGAACTCATCCTAGTGGTTTCACCATGGCCAAGAGAATCATGTGACTTGGATATTATGGGTTAACCATGGAAGGTGATTGCATCAACTATTCCCGCAAATGCCACAAGTGCCAAATTTATGCTGACAAGGTTCATACGCTACCTTGATTATTGGTCGTTTTCCATGTGGGGCATTGATGTCATTGGTCAGATTCACCCTAAGGCATCAAACGGGCATCGTTTTATCCTAGTAGCCATTGATTATTTCACGAAATGGGTAGAAGCAGCCTCGTATGCAAATGTCACCAGATCCACGGTTTGAAAGTTTTTGAAAAAGGAAATCATCTATCGATACAGCTTGTCTGAAAGTATCATCACCGACAATGCTTTAAATTTGAACAATAGAATGATAAGTGGAGTCTGTGAGTAGTTCAATGTCAAACATCATAATTCTATTATATATCGCCCAAAGATGAATGGGGCAGTGGAGGCTGCGAATAAGAACATTAAGAAGATAATTGTAAAAGTGACTGATACCTATAAAGATTGGCATGAGAAGCTGCCATTTTCCTTATACGCTTATCAAAATGCAGTAAGAACTTCCACTGGGGCAACACCTTTTTCATTGGTATATGGAGTAGAAGCAATGCTACCAATTGAAGTTGAAATACCATCGCTTCGTGTCTTAATGGAAGCAAAGTTGGAAGAAGCTGAATGGGTTCAAGCACGATACGATCATCTGAACTTCATTGAAGAAAAAAGATTGAAAGCACTATGTCATGGGCAAATGTATCAGAAAAGGATGATAAGGGCTCATGAGAAGAAAGTTCGCCCAAGAGAATTCCAAGAGGGGGATCTGGTGTTGAGGAAGAAGTTGCCAATCCAAAGTGATGCTCGAGGAAAATAGACACCAAATTAGGAGGGACCTTATATTGTAACAAAAGTTTTCTCAGGAGGAGCATTAATTTAGCCTAAATGGATGGAGACGAACTCTAAAACCTGATAAATTCATATTCGGTAAGAAGTATTATGTTTGAAGGAGAAAGAAAAAAAAGAAGGAAAAAGAAAAAAAAGAAAGAGAAAGAAAAACAAAAAGAGAAAAGAAAAGAAAATGAGGGGTTCAAAATGAAAATCCGCAAAGGGCGTTTTGAAACTAAAGGAAGATCTGAGTTGAAAACCCGTAAAGGGCGGCTCAGACAATTTACAAGTAAAAACTTCCTCAGGATTTGGCTTGGGAGCTTCATGTTTTTCCACATAATCATTATCTTCAGGGTCTACTAAACATAGAGGACATTTAAGGCATCTTATAAAGTCATGACAGGAGAAGTTTTGGTTTATGATATCTGAATGCCTATCCCTTTCTTTGTATTCCTTTTTTGTGTTTGCCACAATACCAATAAAATTTTGTTGTTAGACATTTTCTTTCTATACCCTTTCATAAAGCATCTTGCATTGAAATGAAAATTAAAATTTGGCATCATCTGAAATATTCATAAGATTTTTTAGCATTACTTTGAAATTTGTCTAGAATGGTATTGGAACTATGAGGTATTCAATGGTCAAATTTGGAGCCTAGGTCGTAAAAAGCAGCAAAACTTATAAGGAAATACAAGATGGAAATAGGCTTTGCTACAAACCTTGGCGGAAAGCCTCAAGAGATGCTTTGAATTTGCTTTAAGGAAGCATGTTGCAAAACATAGTTCTTTACATGAGATATACTACTTTCTACAACAATAAGAACAATTTTATAGACATCGGAGGAAAAGCTAAATGAGATATTGGGAAAACAACAAGTTTCTAGGAAGCTTATCACTGAATATTGATGTATTAACTACAATGATAATAGAGTGTTGAAGAATATGAGGATGAAGTCAATCCTTCCAACCAGGAGTACAAGATAACTGGATTGAGTGAGCAAATGTGCAAAGATCATATGAAGCAAGGAAGTGCTAAGAATGGCAATGGTAAAACAAAAGCGATGGAGGTGTCTATATATGATTAATCATCGAAGCATACAGTGACTCTAAGTAAATGAGGGAAAATCGATGCATTTCCTATATCCCCATAGAGTTTCGCTCTAAGGTGTCCCAGCAATGAAGAGCTTCCCAGTTGAAAAATCAAGGCAGAAGTCACAGATCCATGATACGGAAAATGAAGCATGGAATGCTGAAGATTACTTTCTAAGGAATAGACGATGGAATTTTAACAACAAGAAATTGGTGAAGCCAACTAGTATTAGAGAACCATCTTTTCTGATAGAATGGGCCAAAGCAGGCACACGCTATCAGTTGCCAGAGATGATAAAATGTTTTAGATGATATAATCCGAGTTTCCTGGAGCTTCACAGTTTTATTCTGTGTTAATTAAGAAAAACATTAAGAAAAATAGCAAAAGAAATAAAGACATGCATTCATGACTAAGCATCGCTAGGGGCATATGCATTTTATTTAGATCATTTGCATTTGTTTAGACATATTTTGGAACATGCTTATCTATTCGAGCATGAGGAGAATAGAACTCGCCTATCTATTCAGGCATGAAGAGAATAGAACGTGCTTATTCATCCGAGCATGAGGAGGATGGAATCCTTTTTTACCTGCTTATCTATTCGAGCATGAGGAGAATAAAACCCGTCTATCTATTCGGGCATGAGGAGAATAGAACATGCTTATCCATCCGAGCATGAGGAGGATAGAATCCTTTTTTACTTTCTTATCTATTCGAGCATGAGGAGAATAGAACCTACTTATTCATCTGAGCATCAGGAGGATGAAATCCTTTTTTACATGCTTATCTATTTGAGCATGAGGAGAATAGAACCTGCTAATCCATCTGAGCATGAGGAGGATGGAATCCTTTTTTACCTACTTATCTATCGAGCATGAGGAGAATAGAACCTGCTTATCCATTCGAGCATGAGGAGGATGAAATCTTTTTTTACCTGCTTATCTATTCAAGCATGAGGAGAATAGAACTTGCTTATCCATCCGAGCATGAGGAGGATGGAACCCTTTTTTATCTGCTTATCTATTCGAGCATGAGGAGAATAGAACTTGCTTATCCATCCGAGCATGAGGAGGATGGAACCCTTTCTTTTTGAACATGTCTATCTGTTCAGGCATTTGGAGAATGGAATATGGTTATCTATTCGAGCATGAGGAGAATAGAACCTGCCTATCTATTCGGGCATGAGGAGAATAGAACTCGCATATCTATTCGGTCGTGAGGAGAATAGAACCCGCCTATCTATTCGGGCATGGGGAGAATAGAACCCGCCTACCTATTCAGGCATGAGGAGAATAAAAACCGTTTATCCGTTCGGGCATTTGGAGAATAGACCTGCTTATTTATTCGAGCATTTGGAGAATAGAACTCGCCTGTCTTCTCAAACACAAATGGTTTGGTAATCTGTGAAAATCAGTGTCTTCTTTTCTTTGCTCTATTCATGTTTCACCAAAATGACCAAAGAGGGGCAGCTGTTGTCACTAGATTTTCACCTTTATTTTAATTGTTAATTTGGCATTATTGTATTGTAATTATAATATTGGTAACATAGTTAATATGTTTAGGTAGTAAGTATTAATATTACAAATAATGTAGTTGGGTGTCATATAGTATATAGTAATGCATTTAACGTATTAGATATTAATACTAGAGTTGCCTAGGTGACATGTATTTAGTGTATTATATCAAATATATTTGGATATAGTTAGTAGTTAATATAATAAAGCCCAAAAAAATATAAAAACACATAACCCAATTGTACTTAAAAATAAATAAAAGGTACATTTAATTCAATTAAAATCAGAATCTATTATATAAAAAAAACAATAAAGAGTCCAATATACAAAAGGGCCGGTTGGCCCATTTATAACAAAAAACCCTAACTCCCGTTTCTTCCTTGCACGCAGCTAAAGTAGGACCATTGGATCAAGGGGGTGATCCAACGGTGCAGGTTGTGCCAGATGGGGATCACCAAAGGCCGCATTTTCCAGCCGTTCAATCAAGATGTTATCCAAGGGCCCATATCGCTTTCGGGTGTTCACGCGGATCACCACTCGTGCGTGGCAGCCACAGTGATACATGCATGAGCAGGGTTAAATTACTCATATTGGACAAGAAGCTGAATTTGTTTGATGCAAACAATAATGGCCAAAACAATGCACGCATAGGAGGTCAAAAACGATGCATCTTGGACAAGAAACTGAATCTGTTTGTGAAGTCTGGAAAGTCAGCTAACTTACGACGAAATTTTGGATGGGATACAGGCATTTATGGGTCAACATGTCTTCTTAAAACTTGTTCAGCTGCAAATTAGCTTTCCCACGCATCTTGAAACGCCTCAATCGGACATCTGGATCTCAAGATACGTCTATTTTAGCGAAGACAGCGCATGCAGAAATTCCTATACGGGATTAATACGGGATTTTTGGATATTTACGAATTTTCAAGATTTTATTTGATTATTTGTAATTTAAATCAATATAGGATTCTGCAATATCTATTAGGATCAGATTTATTTGACTAGGATTTTATTTTTAGCATTTATTTATTATTAGAAGTTACTTATCTAATTAGGAGATTAGATTTTAGCATTTATTTAGTATTTAATTCCTAAGTTTAGTAGGATTAAAACTTCTCCATGGCCTATATAAAGGAGGCTTTACCCACATTGTAATTCAGATTTCATTGATTAATAAAAAGTTATCTTTGGAGATTTTATTATTCTTTGAGTTTGCAAGTGTTCGGTAAACTTGTCTAGAAGCCATCTTCAACATAAGATCATCGAGTTCTTATGAGGGAGATCATCTTCACACTCTTGTTTGCCTAGGTAATAGCATCTAGGAGGGTGGGTTAGAGCCGCTTGAGGTTGCTTGCTTAGATAATTGAGTCTAAGAGGGTACCGAGGACAAAACAACAACTATCAATTCATCACGCCATCTCCACATATTCAAGCTTCCTCCATTGACGCCACCACCATAAGCAAATCTAAATTTTTAGATTTGTTCTTTATTTTGGTTTGTTTTGTTTTTCTCTTTATTCGAATTTGCGCTACTCTATCATTTGGAATCATATTTGGGACGATTCTTGACAAGAATTTTGGTGTTTTTGGGTGAAAAACTCAAAAATTAGGGAAAATTCGTCAAATTCAAACGAGCGAATTTTGAGTTGAAAATTTCCAGATCAGATCTACACCTTTGGAGGAGTCACCACATAAAATTTCAGATCTTTTTGAAATCGGGAATACCTCGAATGAAGTAGATCAAGTTGCTGCAAAATTCTAGGGTTTTCGGGGTTTTTCTAATTTTCTTTCATTCTTAGACATTAGTTTTCGTTAGTTTTAGCTTTTATTGCTTCTTACACATCTTCTAACACCTTCTTGTTTCCTTGTGTTAGTAGGACTAAAAGTTGCATACTCTTCTTTCTCCTTGCAACTATAATTCTATTGGTGTCTAACCTTTTTTTGGATTCTTAAAGCAATTAGGTTGTTTTATTCTCTTTTCAACACTCGTTATCGTATACCAATAAATATTTTTCGGTCACTGTGTATTATACAAGGTAATCTATGTTCTTTAATTATTGACGGTGATAGTCGTGTAAACTTAGTGAGTAGCTTCATTGTTGATGCACTCAATCTACCATGCCAAGAACTCCCTAAGCCGTATCATCTTCAAGGGTTTAATAGCGGACCGGATATGAAGGTAACCAAACGTTGTTTAATCTCTTTTACTCTTGGAAGCTATTGTGATGATGTATGGTGTGACGTGGTTCCTATGGAAGTCACCCACTTGCTATTAGGAAGACTTTGGAAAAATGATCGGGGCGCTGTCCATCGATCAATACAGATGGATACTCGGTTGTTCACCAAGGCCAGAAGCTCTCGTTTGCTACAATAGAGCCGAAAAAAATAGATGAAGAAATAGGAAAAGCAAAAAAACAGTGTGAGAGGATAAAACGAAAAAGATTGGAAGCGCAAAAGGCTGAATCAATTGACCACACAAAGGCAACCAACCATGAAGACATCCCAAAACCAGAAGGTACACATGATTCTCTTCGTACTTCTACTTCTAGAATTTGTGCAAATGTTGATATTGGAGAAGAACCATCTCCCAAACAAAAGGATAGTGATAGTGAACACATTAGACAAGATGACAATGCTTATAATCCCTCGTGTGAAGTAGTAGGTCCACTTGCTATACTCTCATCACCTCCCCACGAAGAAAGTAAGTGTAATTCTAACCCTTCATTTGGTTCTTGTCCTATCATTCCTTTAGAAACACTTTCTCCTCTACAGAAATTGTACATTGATGATAAATTTTATGAGAGGGATATGGGATGTGAGATACAAAAGACTGAGAGTAAAGAGGCCGAGAGTGAAAAAATTCAAATTAATGGCCCAAATTTGGTGAGTGAAAATACATATGAGGTAAAAGTCACACAAAGCCCAAAAGAAAAAGACAAGAAAAAGAACGTGACGAGTGATTTTGTTTTGACTAGTGATTACAAATGTTCGAGTAGTGTTGTCTTATTTTTTCAGGATTTTGTTGAACCATTGAGAGGAGCTCAATTAGATCACTCCACATACAACAAAGAAGCCTTTTCAATTGAAGTTGATGATTGTTCTCTCATTGCCGATGTAGATTCGAGGACGAATCCTTTTGAGGAGTGGGGAATGATACATGCATGAGCGGGGTTAAATTACTCATATTGGACAAGAAGCTGAATTTTTTCGATGCAAACAATAATGTCCAAAACAATGCATGCATAGGAGGTCAAAAACGATGCGTCTTGGACAAGACACTGAATCTGTTTGTGAAATCTGGAAAGTCAGCTAACTTGCGACGAATGTTTGGATGGGATCCAGGAATTTATGGGTCAACATGTCTTCTTAAAACTTGTTCGGCTGAAAATTAGCTTTCCAACGCATCTTGAAATGCCTCAATCGGACATCTGGATCTCAAGATACGTCTATTTTAGCGAAGACAGCGCATGCAGAAATTTCTATACGGGATTAATACGGGATTTTTGGATAATTACGAATTTTCAAGATTTTATTTGATTATTTGTAATTTAAATCAATATAGGATTCTGCAATATCTATTAGGATCAGATTTATTTGACTAGGATTTTATTTTTAGCATTTATTTATTATTAGAAGTTACTTATCTAATTAGGAGATTGGATTTTAGCATTTATTTATTGTATTTAATTCCTAAGTTTTGTAGGATTAAAACTTCTCTATGGCCTATATAAAGGAGGTTTCACCCACATTGTAATTCAGATTTCATTGATTAATAAAAAGTTATCTTTGGAGATTTTAGTATTCTTTGAGTTTGCAAGTGTTCGGTAAACTTGTCTAGAAGCCATCTTCAACATAAGATCATCGAGTTCTTGTGAGGGAGATCATCTTCACACTCTTGCTTGCCTAGGTAATTGCATCTAGGAGGGTGGGTTAGAGCCGCTTGAGGTTGCTTGCTTAGATAATTGAGTCTAAGAGGGTGCCGAGGACAAAACAAAATCAACAATTCGCAAGCCATCTTCATCTTCAACCTTCACACCATCTTCCATAATTCCATAAACAAAGCTGGAATTTCCATATTTGTTTTACATATCTTCTTCTTAATCTTTTTTCATCTTTTTATTTATATTCTTATTTCTTATCATCTAATCCTTCATCTTGTCTTTATTTCTTTAATTTTCCAGCTTTAATTCTGAAATTTCAAGAAATCCCCAACTAGTTTCTCTTGAATTTTCATATTTGCGCCTAACTTCCTTGTTCGAGTCTAAAGCCCTAGGTTTGCTTCCAAGCCATCAAATTGAAGGTTACCACATACCAAAGCATACTCTATCACACGGGCACGACGATTCAACTTCGGCCAACTGCTTTGTCTTCTCTGACGCGTCACTCGCTCCAATCATTCCTCACTAGCGCCGTTCGAATCATCGGAAGCATACAAATAGAATAACAAAAGATGGTTAAATCCCTAAATTGGGGTAGAGACAGATCAAGATAAAATCAATAGGGATTTACAATCCCTAATTCAAAGCCTTGGCGAGAATCAAGCTACGATTACATATGCAAAAGGCAATCCAAAACCAAAGCAGCAGAACAAAATCCCCAAATCAGTGCCAGGGCAAGAATCAAGCAAATCAGAGGGGAAGAAATCAGGGATTTAGGCTTAGGATTTTAGGCAATTCTTGTACTATAAATAGCACTGTAAATCATTGTAAACGACATGAACGATTCCACACAAGAATCACACACAACCATTACAATAAACATACTAGCATTCGGAAGCAGTAGGAGCAAACAGTTGTAATCGACATTCAAAAGCAATAAAAGGAGCAATTTTTGGTAATTCTTACTATCTATTTACTTTCAATCTCAGTATAAATAAAGAAGAAAAGAATTTTTTTTACCTTTTTTGTGTTTGAAACGTTGCCGAAATCTGGAAACGTCGCCGGAATCTGGAAATTTTGGTCAAAGTCTGGAAATTTCGTCGCCGGCTCTGGTGGATGGCGGCCGGCACGACAAATGTTCATCGTGTTCTTCATAAAATGAAGAACATGATGAATTGGGCAGAGAGTTTAAAGAGGAAGCATTTTGATCTGTTTGGGTGAAATATGAAAGAATGAAAATTGTTTGTTATAACAACTATTTATACTGACCCGTTTGACCCGACCCAAACCCGACTATAACCCGCACCCTTCTTTCTAGATCTCACACCGCAGCTCCTCAGCTTTTAATTATTTCAATTTCGTCCTTTTTCCTTTCAATTCAACACAAAACTTTTAATTATTTTTGAATTATCCCTCACATTTTAGTTTCTTTCAAATTAGTCCTTAATTCATGTTTTCTTTATTTAAATATATATATATAAATCCTTTTCTTATTTAATCTTAACAGTTGTTTGATTATTTACATTATTTACTTATTTCTCTTATGCCTTTGATGTATATATTTGTATGTATGATAAACCTTAGGATTAGGGACTTTAAACTTAGATTAGTGACATGTTGTTTTAAAATATTCTTCATTTTCAATAAAATACACTTAATTATATTTAAATCTTAATAATTAAAAGAAATATAGACATTTCTAGGATTATTCACTACTTACATTTAAATTAAAAAACTTTAACTCATCTAATTTTCTTGCTAATTTGTTAAAAAGTGGAAACTTAATTAATGCGGTGTCTTATCAAACGGGAATGACGGGTTAGCGCTAGGGGTGTTGGCGGTGATTAAAGTTCATTTCCCGGGTGATAAGGCCGTTAAAATAGATTTACATTCGTTTTACGGACAAATAAAATCGAAATTTTGTGAACTTGCAAATTCCAGTTTTTAAAAATGCTTTTGAAATCAATTAGGTACCAATTTTTGGGCGTTTTGGGGGTGATAACCCTTCCTCACACGTAACCGACCCCCGAACCTATTTTCTTTGTTTTCATAGACCAAAATGTAATTTTGATAAATAAAACGTTTTATCAAAATACCCTTATTTTAAAAGTGTTCCAATCACACTTTTTTTATAAAAAAAAAGATTGGCGGCGACTCCGTGATTTTAAATAGTTTTCCAAAACGTCAAAACCTTTTCCTAAAAAGGGTTACGACAGATCATAACAGCTTGTTTTGCTTGAGAATTTTTGGATTGATTGTTGGAAAATTTGGAATTGATTAAGAGTCTTGTATGTGTTCTCATATTGAATTGGTTGGTATATATGACTAGTGAAAACATATTAGAATCGAATGGCCTTTGAAATTGATGTTGTCATTTACCAAATTGATGGTGAAATGTATGTTAGTTTCTGGAAAAACTTAGATGAATACTAGAATTGATGATTGATATGTGAATTGAAATTCTTGTTGCTGGAAATTCTAGTGAGATGCTGCCTTATTGAATCAATTCGAAAATATTGCTCAATTGCCCTGTTTTTATAGGTTTGACACATAATTGGACTGACTTAGACATGTATGAATGAGTATATATGTTGAAAAATCATGTTAGAATCCTTGTCTAAGTGATTAATAAAGCTAGAATCTAGCTTAAGGCAGAAGACTCTGTTTCAGGCAGTGAGTTTAATTTTTTTTTGTAGAAAATCACATATACCAAATTAGGGAGTAAATTTATATGTACAAAATCATGAGTATGTCTAATTTCGTATACAACAAACGAATCGAATTTCGAGTTATAAAATAGTTTGTAGAGATTAATCTCCAAGGACAGTGCAAACTGTCTAATGGCATAATTTGGTCTGCCTTTAACTAAAAATCTGTCTTAATTCAAAATGAATAATAATGCAAGGCCTATATGGTTAGAAGGACAATTAAGTTAGCTTTTCTAACGGTGTAAACGGTTCAAAATTCTGACGTACGAAATAAAAGATATGAACATTTAAGCAAGTAGTGCACCTGCTGCCAGACAGCAATAGTCTTTATGTTTTGAATTGAATGCTTGAATGTATGGAGTCATATAATAACTTAAATGGTTACTGAATTCTACCTAATACACTATGCATTATATCTAATGATAGATCAAGTGGAAATTGAGGACAAGGGGGCTCACATAGATCAGCAAGCTAATAGAGGGAAAGGGATTTCGATCTGGGAACATCAATAGCTCGAAAAATTCATGTGAGTGTAGTTTAAAGTTTGGAGAGGGTGGTAACCTCTCCAAGTCCATTTCTAATTTGAATTACTTATTGATTCTTGGTGTAAACTGTGTAATGAGCTTGCTATTGAGCATTAGCAAGGTAAGTGTTCTTTTGAGATGTTTGAGTGGTTACTTAATTGAGAAGTATGCTTGAACTACAAATTGATTGCCATGAGATTCTTCTTGCTTAATTGAAATGAAGCATGTTTGTTATAACTAGAAGTAACTCAATTCATTGTTTAATGACATATTGATTGACATACCCTCATTGACTATTGGAATATTGATTACTTGACCATTGATATTGGAATTGGAATTGAACCTTATTCGATTGAAAGGGGATATTGGCACTAAATGTGCACATTGAATCGAATCATGCTTGAAATTGAATGAAAGTGATAACTATTGTAAGCCTTGGTCTCGAGTGCGTCATAGATATAGTTGGCATGCCATAGAGTCCATAGAGCTCATTATCGGGGTGGACTACGGTCCGGGACATTGGTCTCTAATTGGCAACAGTAGGAGGGAAGTATTGTTATTGGTCATTGGCGACAGTAGGAGGGATTTGACTGGTACTTTGTACCATATTGATTATTGTTACTGGCGACAGTTTGGTTGGGGACTCGAGTATCTAGGCTGAGTAATCGATTCTCAAGGCTATACTTAAAATGAACTCATACCTCTTGTACATTGAATCTATTGCTCCATTTAATAGCAAAAGGAAAATTGAATACCATGAGCTATTGATATTGAGACATTGCTTGAACATTGCTTATATGAGATTGCTTGAGTTTGAGACAATGATTGTGTTCAAATGACATGTTATGCCTATTGTTATTCGAATTGGATGATTGAACATGTCTAAAATTCAAGCCTTGTATAGATATTGGATTGAAAATTAAGCAAATGCATCTAGTATTGTTTACATAGTTATTCAAAATGGTTCCCAATTGATGGGGGAACCATACCATCTATTAGATGGTTCGTAGTTGAGACTTGTTTGTATGGTTGCTTGTGTTCTTCAAACTCACTCACTAAGCTTTGCTTATCAAGTCTCCTTGCTACGATACAGGTTAATATCGGATCCTATCTTGAAGTCAAGTCTCAGTCAAGTAACATTTTGCTTGAAAAGTATGTATTCAAATTGTTATAGCACTCCTAGAATGGTGGCACCTAAGACTTGTAAATGTATGATTATCTAGTATGGTTTGTATAGCTTAACTTAAATTAGGACCTTTAAGGTGTAATGTTTTCATTTTGGGTATGTATGCGCATAGATGACTATTATGCTTGATGATTAGTGATTGAACCTTGACTATCTCATGTGCTTGGTATGCTTCCATCCAACATAGTGTAAGATGACTAAACTTAGATAGGTACAATGGCAATTCTCCTAAAACAATGTATAAAGCTTATTGGTCACTTTAGGTTCTAGTTTGAGATGTTCATATAACATTGAAAGTATGCATAATTGATCATGTCCTTCCAAACATAGATTGATAACTACCTAAGTGTAAGCTAATGACTTAAAATGAGTAGGTTAAAATCGAATGCATCATCCCTCTTTCCCATTCGATAGACTTACTTGCTTAGCAAGTAAGTTTGAAACTTGTTACTTGATATTTAAGTAAACTTGAATCTCATTGAACTTGCTTATCCTACTCTAATTGTTCTTATTGGTACCTATATGTATTGTGTAGTAACATCCCTAATCCTACTAAGGGGGTTTGAGTATGTTACAGTTTTGGGTTATTTTAATTGTATGATTGGTTGCTTATGAAATTGAGCTTGTTTTCAATTAGTTGGAGCAATAAAGGGACTGATTTTTAATGACAAAATTGCATGTATAAGTTGGCTGGGTAGATTTGACTGAATTGAAAATAAGTAGTTTGATTTGAATGTTTTAGAGTATGTAAATATGAATTGTCCTTGTTTGGTATGTTGTGTGCTTAATGGGACAGTTTTGGGTGACCAAATGTGTGTGAGTAAACTGCTTTTCTTGGTGTATGTTTGAGGAATCAAATTGATTCTGATATTTAATGTGTTTTTATGATACACAGAAACAAGGTAAAGCTAGGAAAGAATTGGGATAAGTAGCATATAGATAAGTGAGGATTCAGGTATCCCGTAATATCAGGATAAAAGGTGAGAGTAGTTTAAAGTTTTGGATTAGGAAGAATCCATCCCAAGCCCCTTAATTTCTCTAATTTACTTACGTGTTAAACAAGTTACGAAACCTTGTGCAATTAAGCTTGGAGATTTGAGGTAAGCACTTTTAATAAAAGTACCTTGTGTTATAAATGAGTAAATAGATGGTATTGTAGGTGCTTGCACTCTAGATTCAATCATGATTCGAAAGAGATTTGTTACCTTTACTAAAGGTCTTGATGTTAAATTAAAGGGGCTTGAATAATTTGATACTTTTGCTATCTTGAAAAGTTAAAAGTGATTGATTTGTGTGATTTGTAATAAGGTATATATTTTAGGTTAAATGATCCAACTTAAAAGAACCTATGGTTAATTATAGTGCCATTTGAATACTTTAGAATGGAAGAAATGAATGATACTTGTTTTAAGAAGGCACAATGGGTATTTCGTGATCCGTTGCATGATTGATTAGAAACTGAGTCTTGGTGGCCTTGTTGATACGCATATGAGTAATACTCATCTTGAATGCAAATTTTTACATGTGGTGAATCTTGTTTACCTCGAAAGGTATTATGCAATGTGATTTGATATTGACTAGAGGTCATGTTTAAAATGTTATTCACCAAACAAATAAATAAATGAGGCAAGCCTTGGTCTCGAGTCAGTCGTAGGTACAATTGGCATGCCATAGATTCCGTCGAGCTTGCTAGTCTGAACTACGGTCCGCTTGTTGTTATAAATATCAAACGGTCTATCTAGTACTATATATGTACCCCTGTTTTGGTATTATTTGTATACTCGTGTATTGGTACGTGGTGTACCCCTATTTCGATACTTTGTGTAAACCTGTTTGACATTGATTTTTGGATTCGTGTATCTTGGTTGTTGCTTGAGTCTCAAGGCTGGATTAAAAGAAGTATAAAGGTGTAGAAATTACCTAGAAGTTTAATCTACTATGATTAAAATAAAAGAAGATATAACTTTATGGTTGATTCCTTGATTAGATGCTATTTGGACATGTTAAGATACATTCTAGAGTGAATACTTTCTTGTAGTTAAAGGCATGATATGATACTTAATGAAGTTGTCTTGCCATGGATTAAACTTAAGTGGACTGTTTTGTGGTGATTAAATGTATATACATGCTTAATGAAGCTGTCTTGCCATGGATTAAACTTAAGTGGACTATTTTGTGGTGATTAATGTATATACATGCTTAATGAAGCTGTCTTGCCATGGATTAAACTTAAGTGGACTGTTTTGTTGTGATTAAATGTATTTACATGCTTAATGAAGCTGTTTTGCCATAAAATGAACTTATATGGATAGATTTGACTAGAATAAATCACATTGTGAATTGTTTTGAATAGGTTAAGCATGCCTTATCACTAACCTGTTTGAGTTTAAATCCTAAGAGACTTTAGGAATGGAATTAAGGTTTAATAGTTCAGTAATGGGTTGTTGATTGTGCTGTCTATAAAATGATTAAATTAATTGTTGTGAGTCAAAATTGGAGGAACTAATTTGTTTTAATGTTAACTTAGGGGTTACCTTCTTGTAATCTAGAAATTAGAAAGCTTTAAACTGAATCATTATGATAAATTATAAATCCTAGAAGAAATTTCATTGGACTAAAGAATAGTCTTGGCAATGGCTAGTAAAGATCTAATATTGGATAGGAATGTATAAATCCATGAATCAATGAGTTACGGAGTAATTAACTAAGATGAATGAATCCAAGAAAGTTTATGTCTAGTGTTGATGTTTAATTTTGGTAACTTATGAGATAAGCATGATTAACTACGATATTATATGGAGGCAAGATCAATGAGGTATTGATAATTTCACGTAAATGACATATGTCCTCATACTCATTACGTTGTTAGGAGAACTAACACAAGTATATAAAAGATTAGTTGAGTCTTTAATGTAAGTGACATCCACCATGAAATCTTGAAATTTGATCTCATTAATTAATTGTTAAACGTATTCATGTTTTGATAAGGAACTTAGTTCCTTCTTGTTGAATTAGTTCGATTAAAGTGGTTAAGGAATTAAGTCCTTCTTGTTAAACTAGTTCGATTAAGGTGGCTAAACAATCGAGTCCCTCTTGATAAATTAGTTCGGTTACGAACTTAAGGATTTGTGTTCCTTCTTGTTGATTCGATTTGGTTATGATCTTAAGACTGATTCTTGGTTCGGGTGAATGGTTAAGAGTTCGATTTTTATGTTTACTTAGAAGCATTCGAATATGTAAGCTAGTAATCAAGCTTGTTCTTTGAAAATGTTTGAATGAAAAATCTTGTTTTGATATTGTTATTTATTTATGTAAAGTACCTCACAAGCATATGCTTATTTAATCCTTCTGTTCTCATTTCAGAAAGGTATTATTTTCAAAGTACTCCCGGTTCGAACATGACAACTTGATTCAAGAGTTATGTTCGTAATTCCTTAGCAACTCTAGTAGGTGGCACAGGGTCGTCATGTATATTTTGGTCATTATAGTCTTTTGATTATATGTGTTATATATAATTTGTATCGGACCATTTATTAATGTGGTTGCTTAGTATTAGTTTCTTTCATAATAGTTTATAAATGGTTTGCTAAATCATATCAATAGAAAGATAAGCATAATATGGTAAATAATCTAGTAAAGTACTAGCATGCATACTTACACTAGGTATAAGATCCTTATTAGTCTTAATTGGGTGGGTTAACCTAAGCTTTCGATAAATACCAAGATAAGAGGTTAAAATATGAATTTGTACTTCTTATTGCCCAACTGTTTATACTGAATGTCCCAAAGACCAAGTGATTAAACAAGAAAAATTTGTGAATCGAGGAAATTACTTAGTTAAAGAAAGTTTTGGTATACATGTTAGAAGTAAGTTGTTGTACTCCTATTTGTTTACAAGTTCTGTTTAAGATAAAATATCAATTCTAAAAACTTGAAATCTTAGGGTCATGTTATGAGTATAAATGATAGTTTCCCTTTTGAGTTAAGGCTGAGAATAAAGTGTAAATTCTTCTTGAAAAGTTTTAAATTACTCTGGTTTTTACTAGTTGTGTTCGGCCAAGTTTAAAATCTTTATTTGGCTTTGTAACAAACCTCGGATGGTTTGCTTGGTAACACGTTTTATGCCGGTATTTCTTCTAGGCCGGGTAGAGGGTGTTACAGGGCGCTTTTAAAAAGTTTTATCTTGTAGATGGCTTTTATTCCAAAATATAGGTTATGTATCCCAACAGGCTTCTTAAGAGAATTATTGGTTCAAGAAACACATATTTGGCGGTTAATAAGCCAGTTTGGCATTAACAAAACCCTAGACAAAGTCATGGAACAATACTTTTGGCCGCACAAACACAAAATAGTATAAAAGGCATATGCATCTTTCATAGCATGCAAACAAGCCAACTCAAAGGTAATGCTCCACGATTTGTATACTATTCTTCCTATCACCTATTCATATTAGGTTGAGATAGTATCTTTGTTATCGTGGACAAGTTTTCAAAGGCGGCTCACTTCATTCCTTGTCACAAAACTGATGATGCAACACATGTTAACATCCTCAACCCAGCTTAGAAGAAAACCAAAGTCTAAGATGTTACTTAAAAGAAAAAACAAGGACACATCTAGTACTATGAGACATTTCTTGTCGATTAAGCAAGCTAACAAAAAAATTTCATGACTTTATAAACAAGCAAGACAATTTAACAAAAAATTTATTATCGAGGAATTATAAATACTCATTTGGATTAATCATCAATCATATATGTAAGCATATGATTACCCATAAGAGTATCAATTTCAAAACTTCCTTAACACACTAGTTACTTCACATCACGCACAAACACATTATACTAGACTTATAACATTTCAATTTATTTGTTTAGGCTTAAACAATTTCTCCAGGACAAGCTATTCTTATAGATCATTAACTGTAAACCTTTAAGGATCTAATTATTACAACTCGTGATCTTAGGGGATCGATTCCTCTCTTAAGGGGATCAATCCTTATCATTCTATATCCTGAGTACATTTTAGAAATATAGAAATATTCAATGTCTCAATAGTTTACAATTATTAGTGAATTATGCTCTTGATCTAGGTCCACATTTCAATGATTGTTCAATTCTTCGAGTAGAATAACTAAAACTTAAACTTCCAAATTAGAGAATCAAGATAAAATCAAGCACCATACCACCATGTTTCAATTTCGATCCCATATTGGCTAGATCACAACCTCTTAAATAAGACTCTAACATTAATTATCATACATGGATTTATTCCAATCGAATCTTATCACAATTATCAACTTAATATCCATACTATCATTCCATTACAAAGTATATACATAGCTATTTATCATCAATTTTCCATATTGACACTCAAACCACAAACCATGATTTAATTACATTCCGATGTAACTTGGTGACTAAGAAATCATTCGAATTCCACACTACATAATTCTCTTATCAATCGAACCTCTAACCATTATATTTGAGAACATTCATCAATCTTCTATTTGAATATCCTACCAACAATCATGGACATTTAAACTAGGTTAAACCTAGATAACATTCTTCCTTAATATTTACATATCAAAAACATAAAACTAGATTCTTAGACAATATAAAGTGCCACCATCCTAGGAGTTTGTTTAAAGAACAAGACATTGAACAAGGTCTTGAAGTATAACTGGTCACCCTTGTACCTAATCAATTATAAACTTCTAAGTAACCTACAATGCATGAATAATGAATGCATTAGGTTTATATAGACTAAGTGAGGTAGTAATGTTAAGATAACAAGCATTAACACATCCATGAGCATCAATAACATTTAAGCCAACCAAGCATATAAATACACCAAAATTATCATACATTTTTAGGTAGTGAATAATTTGCTTGTTGGAACTCAATTATATATTTTGGTCTTTCAAATTTCATTCATAAATTCTTTCGGAATTTAGCTTTTAACAATATTTGCTCACCAAGAGCTCAATGTCTTGTATGCTCACCAAGAGCTCATTATCTTGTATGCTCACCAAGAGCTCATTTCTTCATGTGCTCACCAAGAGATCAATGTCTCATATCTTGTTCAATATTCTCTTGACTTCATTATTAGAATCTATACATTTTACATCTTTTAACAATTTGCCTTGGATCACAATTGGTTATGATTAACATTGGTCCGTGTTTGAGCATATAGGTCCAAGCGATACTTAGCTCAAACCACATAGCAATGGTTAATATTGAAAACATATCAATCCTAAACTTCACACTATCCAACCAAACTATCGACAATCTCTGTACAACTCCCTCGTTACCTCCTACTGTCGCCAATAAACATATCACATATAAATGAGGCATCCCCCGAGCCGTAGCTCATGGACCGTAGTCCCAATATACCAAGCATTATACCAATGTATCCAAGGACTTCCATTGAGTAGGCAACTTAGATATCTTAACTTACTTTTAAAGTTAATGGAGGTTTCTTAAGTTACTATGCAATAAGCTATTGAAAGGAAGAAACAAGCAAAGTTAGTTGATCTTTCTTTCTTCTTAAGTCTTTAAAAATTCAAGGTACTTATAACATTAGCTTTCAATCTTTTTTAGGAATCTTATTGTTTTATTGGTCAGTAAACAATTTCAAACTTTATCACAAAGTATTCAAGATCACCATCACATGTACATCATAGCAAGGCATACAATATTCATGTAATACATACATAACTAGATGCTTATCAATGATGCTATGCTATGCATGCTTCACATGTCTCGCTCTAAAGGAGCCATATGCATATGCTTACATCAGATCACAACATATCAATAAACAATATTCAGAATGACACCATGTCACCCGAGACAAACACAACTACACTCACATGTTATTCCAATGTTATAGAATACCTGTTCCACTATACACAATTTACTTTTCGATCTACTTCCTTCCTTAGCCATTCATAATTAATGTATGTACCTCGAAACAATTTACCTCATATTATCAACCTTGTTATATAGAATAGTTTATACAACCAAGTTATGCACACACACATACATATATATTTTCATACATATTAAAGACATTTTAGCACACTTTAATACACAAGACAGCCTATTTTAAACATATGAAACTGCTCATTTTAGATACACAAACTGCTCATTTTCAATCATACTAAACTGCACTGTTTCAAACATACCGAAACTGCATTTCTGCACCGTAAAAAATATAATTTCTGCATACACAAACTGTATTTTAAAACTGTTTTTCTGCATTTTTAACATTCTGCACAGTTTTACTTAACTACACTGTTATATACTAAACTGCACTATTTTTCTGTACTTAATAATAAAACTGTTTTATCAATATTCGAAACTGTTTCACTACACAGTTTTATACCATTTTACTACACAGTTTTTATACCACCATTTAATTCTTAAACATTCCCTAGTGTTCAGGACAGTATTGAATTCAACAAATCACAGGGCACTCTTCTATGTTCGTTTACAATTTTGTTTACTAAACATATAGGATAGTCCAAAATTCACATCTGTTCTCATTAAACAAGCTTAACCGTCCATACCCTTTTTTGTTTAACATCATCATCATCCTAAACATATTATAAATTCCAATTTAATTAACACAAACAGTTCGGTAAGACTCGTTCTTTAAACAAAGGCAGTTCTCATTAATTCACATTCAAACAATCCACAACCAATGTATCTGTTTACAACACGTGTCCTAGACAACCTTCACCCTTTTAAATTTGCACAAATCAGTTTCAAGGATTGAATACATGTATACACAAGCTTAAACCAATTTCATACTTTCTTAATTATCCAAAACTGCTGAACTTAACAAGGGTACACAATTACCTTTCAAAAACAGTCCATAATTCTTTCTTATTAAGCAAACAGCCCACTAAAACACAATTTAATCCTTGCCCTATTTTTAACTTCAAAACAGTCCATGAAGGTTTATAAAAACGACCCTTTAATATTTCCTAAAAACATAGAAATCTTCAAATCACAATCAAACACACCTAGCACCGAGGTAACTCCTATTTATTCGACCAATACTTAAAGATGCAAAAACAGTCCCAATTTTCGTATAATTAGTCCCTTGACAATTCTTTCTCTGATGTTATTAATATAGTTTCTTGAATAACACAAACAAGACATCAAATCAGTTTCAAGGTTGATTTTTACTCGATGCAAGGACCATTTTTTTTACAGTGTTTCAAAACTGTTTTCTTCAATTCTGGGAAGTTTTTTCGTTTGTGAACAATTAAATTGGCCGAATACTACATTTCTTCATGTTCTTAAGAATTGCTACTTCTTTGATATAATCAATCCAACTTGAAATATCATAACTACGACTTTTCAATTATCTCCTACTCACTATTTCAATTGTATATATGTTACAATTATAAAACATGCATTTCGAGCCTTCACCATTATTCACATTTTCAAGCATTCAAATACCAATTTCTTAATTCATAACTCAATGATCTTCTAAGAGAAAAATTCTCACTACAAACATGCCCCTATCTAGCAATCACAAGCACGTAAAGCATGCACACAAATCTTTCCTATATAATTTTTCGATTAAGCACAGAATAAGGACGGAAACAAAGGCTCTTACTCATTCCCCTTGGTAGTTCGAACAAGCTAGAAATCATTAATCCCTTTCGTTTCCAACCTTTGATCGCCAAAGCAATTTTTTTTTTGTCCTTCTTTCCCACACAACCTTCAGTCACCAAGGGGAAGGGAGGTGATTCCTTGAATTCATCCCCCCTCCAAGTGGCCGATTATTGGCTCATGGCACCTTAACTTCATATCATGTGTTCTAGTCCCTTTAGAAAATTTAAATTCATCATGCAATTTCCATGTTTTCCTTATTGTTTATTTTAGTCCCTTTAAGCTTGGGCATATTTGTTTTATAATCTTACTATTAGGTCCTTTGATTCAAAGCTATCTAATCTTCTTTTCTTTCACTAAAGCCCCACTCTTTAGTTAGCAAACAAATTATTAGGGTACCATTAGTCAAATTAAGTTACAATTAATATATCATACTACCAAGCCATGTATCGGGGTGTTACAACATATAGCTGACCTCTTCATCAGAGAAGTAGTAAGACTCCATGGGATCCCATGCACCATTGTTTATGATAGGGACATAAAGTTCCTTTGCCACTTTTGGAAGGTATTGGTGGGGGTAAGATATGTACTAAACTCTTATGTTCTAATACTTTTTTCACTTAGAAACCGATGGACAAATCGAGATAATTAACCCAATTTTAGGTGCACTACTCTAAAAAGTTGTGGGTAAGAACATGAGAAATTGGGAAGAATGCATATTGTTGGGATGATTAATCAACTCAGTTTGGCCAAGAGGGGGAGAATTGGCAATTAAAAAAATTAAAGGGAAGCAAAAGGATAAATGAAAAATGTGACACGAGGAATTTATAGTGGTTCAAGCTTCTAACAAGCTCTACATCCACTACCTTAGCTCCCCACTAAGGATTTCAAACAACTTCACTAAGAAGTTCTTCCCCCTTTTCTAGGCTTAGGAGGAAACTATTACAAAGATCGAAGCTTTTTACCCAAAGCTTGATCAAACTCACTTTCTTTTACAAGAAGAGTGACAAACTAATGAAAACCTCTCAAAGTTAAATGATTTGCCTAAATACAAGTACACTCAACTCAACTTGAAATAAAGAATTATAAATTTGCTCAACACAAGTGGGTTACTGTAACACCCTGAATTAGGGCTTGGAAGAATTATATATGTAGGAGACTAGAAATTTGATGTCAATTATAAAATTATTGAAAGAAACAATGAATAAAGGACTTATTAGGAAAGAATTAAAAAAAGACTACCAATTTTAGGTGACCAAATTATTACAAGATGAGTGTGAGGTTGATGCAAGTAAAATCAAAAATTAATAGGGGTCTTTAATTGTGTCATTAGCCTAAAACTCCATGTGGCAATGTGTGGAGCCACAATCAGCTTTGGAGAAGAAGAGACCAAATCAATGTTCATTTCCTTCTTCTTCTTCCATGAGGTAACCGAGAGTAAGGAGGGAGACTTAGAAACTTGAGACTTAAAATTCTGCTCGTGTGGATTCAAAATAGGCTTGAAGTTTCAAAATTCCTTGCTCAATTTTGAAGAGGAGGTATAACAATCCTACTTCTCTTTGATTGTTCTTAGATTGAATGTTATGAACTGGAATTGAATTGTGTGGTTTCTTCAGTTATGATAGCTATTGATGCATGATAATGTAATATAGAATTTCGGTTTAGTGAAGCCATGAATGAATTGCTTGAGTATTGTGAAAGTTCGAATGATTTAACTAGATGATGATCCCCTAATTTGAATTCTAGAGCTTAATTGGATAGAATAGTATTTGAGTAAAATGCTTTGTGATACTAATTGTTGTTAATTGACATAGAAATTGGAAGACAAGCATGTTAAATTTCAGAATGTAGCTACTAGAAAAAAAATGAGAATATATGAGTAGGAAAAACAGCACTGTGTTCGATTAAATGGGGACTGCTAGAATAAGAACAAGTAGAATCACGTGTATATATGATAAATTGAACTGATTTTGTCACATTGAATAAATGATGAACTGAATTAGGTAACTAAATCAGGGGAAAATATCTTGAGAATGTTTATGAGAATTGTTTTATAAGTTAGGGAACTTGTTTGAAGGGTTTGAATTGAAAGCATGAATATCGGCCTAGAAAAGTTTGTACTGAGCAGTAAGTTCAATAATTCATGGTAAATTCTATGAGTTAAACTAGAGAGTGAGGCTATATTATTATAATAATGTGTGAGTCTAGTTTCTTTTAAAACAAACGGTGATTGATTTTGAGTCATGGATTAAAAGATATGAATTTTTAATCGAATGTAGAACAGAAAAACTGGAAGCAGTTTTTTGCTCTGGACAGTCTCTGTTTCAGGACTTTTAGGAATTTTCATAATTTTTTAGATTTTATTAAATTATGTGGCTTATACCGTTAGAACCGTATTCGAATCTAGGTTTTAACGGTGTAAAGAAAGTTAAAATACAATGAGTATTATGTTATGTAGTAGCAAATCTTTGAAGGTAATGCATGCTGCCAAAATTCTGGAAATAGTTGCCTAGTTTAAAAGGAATAACAACTTGATATTGTATGAATCTTAAGAATGAAATCTGATTAATGTGGTAAATTAAAGAATATGGAATGTCTTGAATTTGACGCCTACATATATGTGATTAGCGGACGGACTTGAGTGAATAGAAATAAGTTTGTGTATGCTGCCCTATTATGTTATGTGAATATGAATCTCATTATTGATTTTGTACACATATTTGTGAGTATGTGTAAGTAGGAATGGTCTTGCCATCTGAGTTGGTTATGAATTGTTATGTGTTTACATGTTTGAGTGCGTCAATTTGTGTGATCTTGCAAAATAAACTATTGACAAATGGGTTCTAATATATTAATTACTTCTCTTGTAAGTTGTTAGACCAAGGAAAACCTAGAGGGGGGGAATTTGGATAAGTAGCAAAATATGGTTGTGGATTCAGATATCCTGTAACATCAGGATAAGAGGTGAGTGTAGTTCAAAGTCTCAGAATAAATTGAACTATCCCAAGCACCTTTATTTGTATTTGTTACTATTTCACATTGTTGTTTGATAAATAAATACGGTGATGTTTCTAAGCTTGGATCGAGGTGAGTACTTATCAAAGTTCTTATTGAGAAATATGTGTTTCATTGAAAAATGCTTGTTAATGTGAAGTTTGACAGAGAAAGCATCTTTTTAGACTAAATGATTGTTGATGTATCATGCTGGTTGTTTCAAATTGCTTGCCAATGTGTTTAAATGGGAAAGTTTGATATATTAATTGATGACTAGCCTCTTATGAGCTTGTGATACAAGATTGATTGCTTAAATATCTCATGAAACTTATGAACTAATAATAAAGGTGATATCGGCTTTCGAGCCCTTGATTGAAAGAGAAACAATTGATTAGTCCACATGTGGCAAATAAGATTGTTATCCCTAATTGAGAAAGGGAAAAATGATACAAGTTATGACAGATGAATTGGAGCAATGCTCATTTGATAAGTTAAGGGATGATTAATGAAAAGCCTTGGTTTCGAGTCAGTCTTAGGTATAGTTGGCATGCCATAGAGTCTGCCGAGCTCGCTAGTTTGGACTACTGTCCTGGACTACGGTCCCTTATTGTTAAAGATTGGATGATCTATTGGTACCACTGGTACCCTTGTTAAAGGATGATTTGGTACTTAGTGTACCCTTGATATGGTACTTAGTGTACCCTTGTTTTGGTACTTAATGTACCCTTGTTGTTACAGAATGTTTTGGGTTCGTGTACCTCGGCTGAGGTCGATTCGCAAGGCTATGTTAAAAAGAAACACACATAATTATAATATAAAGAAATGAAGAACTATAATATCTTACTTATCAAGAGATGAGCCTCTAATGAAACTTGGATACTAATTTAATGTAAAGAAATGCTTTGAAGAAAAGCTTGTCTATTAACATGATTTAAAGAATTATTATATCTTAAATTGGCTAGAGATACTTGTGTGATAATAGTTTATTTGAATGGTCCTCTTGTAACTATTGCTCCATGATTATCTATTCAAGGTTTGCTATCTTACATAACAAGTAATTAATGATATGATTTAACCATGCTATGTTATGACTTTGAGAATGCCTAGTTTACTGGCTGTCTTGCCAAGTAAAAATGTTTATACATGTCTAATGGACTGCTTGTGACTTGATTGGAGTGTCTATGGGCTGTTTTGAATGAGTTAAGCATGTCTTGGACTGTTTTGTAAAGTATAAGTTGTGTAATCTTGTTAAATGGACTGTTTTGAATGAGTTAAGCATGTCTTGGACTGTTTCGCAAACTATAAATTGTATAAGCATGTAAAGTGGACTATTTTAAATGAGATAAATATGCCTATTGGATTGTTTTAGATGTCTAATTGTATAGACAAGAATAGTGGATTGTTTTGAATGAAATTGAGCACATTGTGGATTGTTTTAGATGTCTAATGGTATAGACAAGAATAGTGGATTGTTTTGAATGAAGTTATGCACATTGTAGACTGTTTTAGATGTCTAATGGTAATGAAATTAAGCACATTGTGGACTGTTTTAGATGTCTAATTGTATAGACAAGAATAGTGGATTGTTTTGAATGAAATTAAGCACATTGTGGACTGTTTTAGATGTCTAATTGTATAGGCAAGAGTAGTTTTGAATGAAATTAAGCACATTGTGGTCTGTTTTAGATGTCTAACTGTATAGACAAGAGTAGTGGATTGTTTTGAATGAAATTAAGCACGTTGTGGACTGATTTAATCTTGTAGTTGTGTGTGTGACTAAAAGAAACTTTGTTGCTAGAAATATAGTCTTAGTGGGCTGGTTAAATCTTTTGTGTGTTCATGTAAATGAAATTGTTTTGCTGGAATTAAAGACTTAATGAACCGATTTGATCTTGTGAATATGTGTACATGAAAATGAGTGCTTTTGCTATATACCAAGGTATATACAGGTTTAATTATTGTTAAAAAAGTAAATTGATTATATGACTTGAACCTAGAAAACATGTAAATAGAATTATGAGTCTGATGGAGAATATAGAGATAATGTCAGAATAAGGATTGGGATTGTATTAGAAAGCTTGCAGCTATAATAGCACGTGGTCAGTCAATTTGTTACAACACTTGAAACCATTGCACTGTGAGAATGAATTGTACAAACCCTATGGTTTGTAAAAAGATTTATGTCTAGAAAAGCTTATACTCACCTAAACCCATTGTCTTTAAGAGAGAATAGAGATTTAATTCATGTTCTGTTTATTCAAAATACCTCACTAAGCAATTCAATTGCTTACTCTATTCTCTCATTACATTTAAGGGTAATTGTGCTCAGGGAATTCTCCTGAGCTTGGACGGGATAGCAAGGATCCGAGTAGGATACCAATTAGTATCTTTAGAACTCCTAGATAGTGGTACATGGTATTCAAATTGCATAGTGCATATTGATTCACCTTTGGGTATATTAAGTGTGTAAGCTTATTCATTAATCAAGTGTTGTAAAGGCCCTAATTATTTCATGGTTGATGTTTTCTCTCTATGCCATGTCGAATATGTGGTTGTATGATTGCTTGGGAAATTTATGTGCGACTTAAATTGTTAATTGGTTAGACAATATGAGTAAATATGGGCTAATAACAAATATCTCTTAAAATGTGGCAATTCATAAAAAGGAAGCTCCTGTCATACAATTGGTATGTGGATAGAATAATAAGATGGTAACATGAAAAAGATTAAGTGCAAGGTTTTTCCATGATTGTTGTGCATAGCTAAATAGGGATGGTTTATGCTTAAGGCTACTCTGATTTTAGTATTATAATGTACTATCATGTTCTTTGTAATTGATCAAATATGTCTCTTGAATGCTATTGACTTAGTTAAGCTTATTGTGGGCATCGAAGTTAATTGTTGGTGATTGAGTATAGTTATGTTTGTCACCAAACACTTGTTGCTTGAATCAAAGGAGGTGTCATATGCCAATAGCAATTTATTTGCCTTAAACTAGGTGATTTGAAGAGAATGTTGGATTAAGGTTAAGACATCAATCTATTCATTAGTGTGTTAAGTATGGCATGATTAATTGATGAAATTTATTTAAGAAAAAGATTTTAATTACCTTGATTTTTGATAAGTCTGTTACGAAGCTGGACGAAATTTTGCAATTTGGTCCTGAAATTTCTAGTTTATGTCTCGGAAATACTTTCAATTTTGGTTTTCTTCCAAACCGGGTTGAGGGTGTTACAAATTGGTATCATAGCATGGTTTAGTCAATTCTCAGACTAAATCGGGGCTCATCACATTATCATAAGTCATTGTGCCACCTAGTTGTTCGAGTTCTTGTTTCGTATTGGTAACTTATAACCAATACAATTTGTTTTCTCAGTTTGAAACTTCAGAGTATGTGGAAATATTCTGAACTTGATAATGTAAGTTTCTCATCATTGAAGAAATTCGGGGACAAATTTCTTTTGAAGTGGGGGGGGGGAGAATTGTTACACCATGAATTAGGGCTTGGAAGAATTATATATGTAGGTGACTAGAAATTTGATGTCAATTATAAAATTATTGAAAGAAACAATGAATAAATGACTTATTAGGAAAGAATTAAAAAGATACTACTAATTTTAGGTGACCAAATTATTACAGATGAGTGTGAGGTTGATGCATGTAAAATCAAAAATTAAAAGGGGTTTTAAAATGTGTCATTAGCCTAAAACTCCATGTGGCAATGTGTGGAGCCATAAACAGCTTTGGAGAAGAAGAGACCAAATTAATGTTCATTTCCTTCTTCTTCTTCCATGAGGTAACCAAGAGTGAGGAGGGAGAGTTAGAAACTTGAGACTTAAAATGCTGCTCTTGTGGATTCAAAATAGCCTTGACGTTGAAAAATTCCTTGCTCAATTTTGAAGAGGAGGTATAACAATCCTACTTCTCTTTGATTGCTCTTTGACTTTTGTTAGATTGAATGTTATGAATTGGAATTGAATTGTGTGGTTTCTCCGGTTATGCTAGCTATTGAAGCATGATAATGTAATACATAATTTCGGTTTAGTGAAGCCATGAATGAATTGCTTGAGTACTGTGAAAGTTCGGATGATTTAACTAGATGATGATTCCCTAATTTGAATTCTAGAGCTTGATTGGATAGAATAGTATTTGAGTAAAATGCTTTATGATACTAACTGTTGTTAATTGACATAAAAATTGGAAGACAAGCATGTTAAATTTTAGAATGTGGTTGCTGGAAAAGAAAGAATAGATGAGTAGGAAAAACAGGGCTGTTTTCAATTAAACGGGGACTATTCGAATAAGAATAAGTAGACACACATGTATATATGATAAATTAGACTGATTTTGTCACATTGAATAAATGATGAACTGAATTAGCTAACTAAATCAGGGGAAAATAACTTGAGAATGTTTATGAGAATTGTTTTATATGTTAGGGAACTTGTTGAAGGGTTTGAATTGAATGCATGAGAATCTGTCCAGAAAATTTTGTATTGGCCAGTAAGTTCAATAATTCATGGTAAATTCTATGAGTTAAACTAGAGAGTGAGGCTATATTATTAGAATAATGTGTGATTCTAGTTTCTTTTAAAACAAACGGTGATTGATTTCGAGTCCTACATTAAAAGATATGAATTTTTAATCAAATGTAGAACAGAAAAACTGGAAGCAGTTTTTTGCTCTGGACAGTCTCTATTTCGGGACTTTTAGGAATTTTCATAATTTTTTTAGATTTTATTAAATTATGTGGATTATACCTTTATAACCGTATTGGAATCTAGTTTTAACTGTGTAAAGAAAGTTAAAATACAATGAGTATTCTATTCTGTAGAAGCAAATCTTTGAAGGTAATGCACGCTGCTAAAATCGTAGAAATAGTTGCCTAGTTTAAAAGCAAGAACAGCTTGATATTGTATGAATCTTAAGAATGAAATCTGATTAATGTGGTAAATTAAAACATATGGAATGTCTTGAATTTTATGCCTACATATATGTGATTAGTGGACAGACTTGAGTGAATAGAAATAAGTTTGTGTATTCTGCCCTGTTCTGATATGCGAATATGAATCTTGTGTTGGATTTTGAAGACATATTTGTGAGTATGTGTAATTAGGAATGGTCTTGGCATTTGAGTTGGTTATGAATTATTGTGTGTTTACATGTTTGAGTGCCTCAATTTGTGTGACCTTGCAAAATAAATTGTTGACAAATGGGTTCTAATATATTAATTACTTCTCTTGTAAGTTGTTAGACCAAGGAAAAGCTAGAGGGAGGGGGAATTTGGATAAGTAGGAAAATATGGTTGTGGATTTAGGTATCCTATAATCTTAGGATAAGAGGTGAGTGTAGTTTAAAGTGGATTCAGGTATCCTGTAACGTCAGGATAAGAGGTGAGTGTAGTTTAAAGTCTCGAGATAGATTAAACTATCCCAAGCACCTTTATTGTTACTATTTCACATTGTTGTTTGATAAATAAGTACGGTGGTGTTTCTAAGCTTGGATCGAGGTGAGTACTTATCAAAGTACTTATTGATAAATATGTGTTTCATTGACAAATGCTGGGTAATGTGAAGTTTGATGGAGAAAGCATGTTTTTAGATTAAATGATTGTTGATGTATTATGCTGGTTGTTTCGAATTGCTTGCCAATGTGTTTAAATGGGAAAGTTTGATATATTAATTGATGACTAGCCTCTTATGAGCTTGTGATACAAGATTGATTGCTTAAATTTCTCATGAAACTTATGAACTAATAATAAAGGTGATATCAGCTTTCGAGCCCTTGATTAAAAGAAAAAGAATTGATTAGTTCACATGTGGCGAATAAGATTGTTATCCCTAATTGAGAAAGGAAAAAAATGATACAAGTTATGACAAATGAATTGGAGCAATGCTCATTTGATAAGTTAAGGGATGATTTGTAACACCCTCTTCCCGGCCTAGTCGAGAACTGGGTTGGAGTATGCTACCGATGAACAAAACGATGGTCGATACGATAATTTCATATAATAAGCGATGATAATAGGCCTAATACACACGAATGAGCTATATAAAGTTTTAGTTAATCTTTTACGAGTATATGATTATCCCATTAGGATGAAATTATAACATTTACAAGTTTTAGGGACTTAATCTTAATTTGAGTATTTTAACGGTCTGATTCTGAAACCTATCTTACTACTATGAGATTTATCATGCAAACAATAGACATACAAATTTTCATACTATTCAGAGTTCATATGCTCATTCAATTAAGCCATGCAATAATCAGTGACCATTCTGCAAACAATTCAAAACTGTGTTCTTTATCTTTAACAAAATTAATTGTCACTGTACCAATACTCTTGTAGCCGTATCGGTATGCTAAACCTAATTCCCAAATTTCAGATTCAATTGCAATAGACCCGTATCGATACGGTTGAGGGCCATACTGGTACAAGTTGACCATGTTGACTTCGTATCGATACACCTTGACCCCGTATCGATACTATTTTTGATCCCAAATTCCATTCACCAAAATCTGTACCGATACACCTAGGCCGTATCGATATGCCCCTTTTGACCATCGTTGACCTGACCAAATATGCAAGGCAGTATCGATACGACACCAACCGTATCGATATGCTCTGCCCTATAATGATAGATTTTTGCTAGTTTGCATTCAATTTAATCTATTGATCAAAGTACAAAATCAATGAAATTTTACACACAATACTTCAATGCTATAAACTTCTTTCAAGCTAAATTTTAGGATCATTCGAATCGTTTGCTACAATTTCACCTTTAAGGGCCTAATATGCACTTTTAGTCCTTTTTAAGCCATGTATAAAGTCCATTTAAAGCCTTGTGCACTAACATGCCACAAGCACAAAATATACATATCAAAAGGGCCTTATATGACTCTTGTAAGTACTTTTCCACCCTACTAGGAGTTTATAAGTTCGATATACATTACTTCAAGCTTGCTTGTGACTTGTACAACACAACAACTTCTCTTATCTCCTACGTTGAATCTCTTAACCTAAAATTGATGAAATGCAATGCATTAGGCATATTATGTCACAAAAAAACACTATGTCATGGAAATGCATTACAACTCATAACTTTACAATAACAAAGCAATAAATCCATGGAAGCAATGCAATGATCATGTTCAATGACAATAAAACCATATTTCATCAATAACCCTTGGATCAATTCCAGATAATGGATACGCGAATTCCTACGCCTCGCCAATTCAATGAATGGTCTAGTCCCTCTGCCTCGCCAATATGACCGATACCACAACACATTCCTCTGCCTCACCAAATCAATATAGGCCGTAGCCCTAGGACCATAGTCCACCCGTACACTGAGCTCATGAATTCTATGGCATGCCAATTGTATCCAATGTCCTTCGAATCCAAGTTCCGGTGACAATATCAATAATTCATGTTCAATATCAATAGCCATGCTCAATGTTCTTACCGGTAAACAATATTTCGGTGTCTATGTTCAATGACAATATCGATAACAATGGCAATATACAATGATCCCAAATACATCAACAATGATCGATGCTTCATTTACAATGTTTCGATAACAATCATTGTGTTGAGTTCAATAATCAATGACAGTGGCTATATCAATGCTCTATATCAATGTCCATGCTTTCATGATTCAATGACAATACAACAATGATATCCATGTCCGATGTTCAATAACACTGACGATGGCATTGACAATGCTCAATACTCGATACGATAACATACCAATACTTACCATAATGTTCGATAAGTAGTTCGATGCAATAATCCTTAACAACGGAGTTAGCAATGACATTTCTATTAATGATGAAGTCGAGAAAGGCACCTAGCCTAATCCCAAGACTCCGACTATACTCATCTCAGTATTCCAAAGCTTTTAAGGCTCTCGGGTGGAAATCTCCTTATTCCTAGCTTTTGTTGGTGACGGTGGATGATCTCTACCAACTTCTTGAGCTAGGTAAAAACAATAGGATTCGGTTAGTTTCAATATTACGATACCGAAATTAATATAACGATTTCAAAATCAATATCGAAGCTTAAAATAGCTATTAGCTATCAAACTCCATGGATGGCCAAACCCTAGATTGTGATTAAGCTTGATATATCCATGGAATTCAATGGTTGTTTGGGGTTATAGCTTACCCGATCTCTTGCAATGATTCGATAACAATGAATCGAAGGAAACCAAGCTTTTCACCCTACAACAATGGAGGTGCTAGCTTGCTTGAAGAAGATAGAGGGAGGTGCTTGCTTACTAAAGCATCGGGTAAGCTCAATTCCTTAGCTATTCTCTTTGTTTTAATTGAAGGGCTTTCCTTGCAATGAAGGAAGCTCTCTTGGTTATCCCACATATGGGATTTATAATTGAAGAGGGGCTAATCGCAAGATTAGTCCCTCAACTCTCATTTCCTTATACTTTTGTCCCCAAACTTCCAATTTCTATAATTTAGCCACTAAAAGGTTTCTAATACATTCATTAAGGTCCTTAAACAATAATTTGACTAAATTAGAGTCCACTAACGATACAATTGACCTCGTGGTCAATATCAATACAATATTTGAACATCTCCGATATAGGGTTTTTGATCACCGAAACCCATTTTCGACTAGGCTGGATTTCGGCGTGTTAAATGATTAATGAAAAGTCATGGTTTCGAGTCAGTCTTAGGTATAGTTGGCAAGCCATAGAGTCCGTTGAGCTCGCTAGTTTGGACTACAATCCCTTGTTGTTAAAGATTGGATGATCTATCGGTATCCTTGTTAAAGGATGATTTGGTACTTAATGTACCCTTGATATGGTACTTAGTGTACCCTTGTTTTGGTAATTAATGTACCCTTGTTGTTATAGAATGTTTTGGGTTCGTGTACCTAGGCTGAGGTTCGCAAGGCTATGTTAAAAAGAAACGTACGTAATTGTAATCTAAAGAAATGAAGAACTATAATATCTTACTTATCAAGAAATAAGCCTCTAATGAAACTTGGATACTAATTAATGTAAAGAAATGCTTCGAATAAAAGGCTGTTTGTTAACATGATTTGGAGAATTATTACATCTTAAATTGGCTAGAGATACTTGTGTGATAATAGTTTATTCGAATGGTTTACTTGTAACTATTTCTCCATGATTATCTATTCAAGGCTTGCTATCTTACAAAACAAGTAATTCATGATATGTTTTAACCATGCTATGTTATGACTTTGAGAATGCCTAGTTTACGGGCTGCCTTGCCAAGTAAAAATATTTATACATGTCTAATGGAATGCTTGTTACTTGATTGGAGTGTGTATCTGTAACACCCCTTTCCCAGCCTGGTCGAAGATCGGGTCGGAGTATGTTACTGATAGACTAAGCGGTGATAGATATGATAATTCCATGCAATAAACGATGATATTAGGCTTAACATACAAGAAAAGGCATTACACCCAAGACACCAAATTATCTCGAGTTAATGATTAGCCAACTAGGACCAATTTACAACATTTACAAGCTTTAGGGACTTACGTAATTTCAGTATCTTAGTGGTACTTTTCTGAAATTAACCTAACCAAAATGAAATTCATCATTCAAATAGTAAGTATACAAATTTCATATCATTCGGAGTTCATTTGTCCATTCAATTAAGCCTTGCAATAATTAGTGACTAAAATGTAAACAATGTAAAACTGTGTTCTTCACCCCTTTTAACCGATTTAACTACCACCGTACCGATACCCTTATAACCGTATCAGTACGCCTTAATATAATTCCCAAATTCATATTCAATTACAATACAGTTGTATTGATACTGTTGAGGGTCGTACCGATACCGGTTGACCGCGTTAACTTCGTATCGATACACTATGACCCCATATCGATACTATTTTTTATCCCAAATTCTAGTGAACAAAACTCGTACCGATACGCCTAGAACGTATCAATATGCCCCTTGTTGACCTGACCAAATATGCAAAGCCGTGTCGATACACTATCCACCATATCGATACGCCTTACACTAAGATGACATATTTTTGCTTGTTTTTATACGAATTGACTTATCTATCATGGTCCAAATGTAATGAAACTTTACCAACAAGTTTTAACCAACATAAACTACTAGCATACAAATTTCATGTCGAACCGAATCTGTTTACCATATTTTACCCTAGAGGGCCAAATATGCATATTTTAGTCACTTTTAAGCCATCCAAAAAGAGCATTAAGGCATTAGGCACTTATTACACTACAAGCACATTAAACACATGTTAAAAGGACTCTACATGACTTTTCTATCTACTTTGCCACCTTGCTAGGAGATCATGGGTATGATTACATTACTTGAGCTTGCTTGTGACTTGTTCAACACAAAAACTTCTCTGATCTTCTGACTTGAATCTCTTAACCTGAAATAGAGGAAATGCAATGCATTAGGCATACTTTGCCTAGTGAGGTAGTAAAAAATAACACAACGTCGTGGAAATGCATCACGATTCATATATTTCCAATAACAATGCAATAGATCTATGATAGTAATGCAATGTTCATGTTTAATAACAATAAGTCCATATTTCATCAATAACCCTTGGATCAATTCCAGATAGTGGATACGCGAATTCCCATGCCTCGCCAAATCAATAAATGGTCTAGTCCCTCCTTCTTGCTAATATGACCAATACCACAACACATTCCTCCGCCTCGCCAAATTAATATAGGCTGCAGCCCTAGGACCGTAGTCCACCCGTACATTGAGCTCATGAATTCTATGGCATGTCGATTGTATCTAATGTCCCTCGAATCCAAGGCCTGGTAACAATATCGATAATTCATGTTCAATATTAATAGCGATGGTCAATGTTCATAACGATAATCAATATTTCGATGTCTAAGTTCATTGACAATATCAATAGCAATGGCAATGTCCAATGATCACAATGACATCAACAATGATCAATGCTTCATTTGCAATGTGTCGATGACAATAACGATGTTAACTTCAATAATCAATGTCAATGCCTATATCTATGGCTATATCGATGCTCTATATCAATGTCCCACACTTTCATGATTCAATGACAATGACGATGATAATGACAATAGCAATACTTATGTCAATTTCGATGGTAATGACAATGACAATATCAATACTCAATACTCGATGCGGTAACTTACCAATGCTTACCATAATGTCTGATAAGTAATTTGACGCAATATTCCTTAAAAAAGAGGTTAGCGATGATAATTCTATTAACAATAAAGTTGAGAAAGGCACCTAGCCTAATCATGAGACTCTGACTACACTCACCTCAACAATCCAAAGCTTTCAAGGCTCTCGGATAGCTATCCCCTTGTTCCTAGCTTTTGTTTGTGGCAGTGAATGTTCTCTACCAACTTCTTAAGCTAGATAACAACAATAGGATTCGATTAGATTCAATAAATCGATGCCAAAATCAATATAACAATATCAAAATAAATATCGAAACTCAAAATAGCTATTAGCTAGCAAACTCCATGGATAGCCAAACCCTATCCCATGATTAAACTTGATTTATCCATGGATTTCAATGGTTGATTGAGGGTTATGGCTTACCCGATCACTAGCAACAATTTGATAACAATAAATTGAAGAAAAGGCAAGCTTGAAATCAATCAACAATGTTGGTGCTTGCTTATGAAGTATTCAGGTAAGACTCAAAACTTGGATATTCACCATGTTTTAATAGCAATTGGTTTCCTCCTATTGAAGAAAACTTCCCCAGTATAATTGAAGAGGGGCTAATCGCAAGATTAGTCCCTCAACTCTCGGTAGACTATAGTTTTGTCCCCAAACTTTTAATTCTTACAATTTAGCCATTAAAAGATTTCCTATAAACCTAGTAAGGTATTTTAACAATAATTCGACTCAATTAAAGTCCACTTTTGATACTATCGACCTTGTAGTCAATATCAATACAAAATTTGGACATTCTCGATATTGGTTTCTGATCGCCGGAACCCAATTCCGACTAGGCTGGATTTCAGGTTGTTACAACTCTCCCTTCTTAAGAAAAATTCGTTACCTGAATCGAAGAGGTGAGGATATTATTTGCACATTGTCTCCTCTGGCTCCCATGTTGCTTCCTTAGCGGTATGGCTCTTCCAAAGCATTTTAACCAATGGAATAGTTTTGTTGCGAAGTCTCTTCACTTCCCTTGCAAGAATTTGGACTGGTTCCTCTTCATAGGATAAATTGGATTAGATTTCTACAGGTTCAGGTTCAATAATGTGCGAAGGATCGGAATGATACTTCTGCAACATGGATACATGAAACACATCATGGATTTTGCTCATTTCTGAGGGCAGCAACAAGCGATAAGCCACATGGCTATCTTTTTTTGTAACCTCAAAAGGTCTGATAAATCAGGGATTTAGTTTCCTTTTCTTGCCAAATCTCAAAACTTTCTTCCACGATGAAACCTTGAGAAAGGCTTTTTCTCCAACTTCATAATGAATATCCCTACGCTTAAGATCAATGTAGGCCTTCTGCTGGTCAAAAACTGCTTTCAAACGGTCATGGATAATGGCAACCTATTCTTTAGTTTATCGAAGTAAATCAGGGCCCAACATCTTGCCTTCACCGAGCTCAGACCAGCATAAAGGAGCTCAGACTGCGGGTGAAAGGCAGTACTAAGATTAACTCTGGTGCCCAGAACTCCTTGCAAAGACTTCCAAAATTGAGATGCAAATCAGGGATCTCAATCAGAAATGATAGATTGAGTTACTCCGTGGAGTCGAATGACTTCCTTGATGTACAAGTCAGCCAGCTTGGGAAGTTCATAGTCTATTCAAACCGGTAAGAAAAATGTTGACTTAGTTAAACGATCCACAATGACCCAAATTGGATCGTGTTTAGTGGGATTCAAGGGCAGACCACTGACAAAGTCCATGGTGATCTTCTCTCACTTCTATTGTGGTAGATCAATAGGTTGCAGTAATCCGGTAGGAACACGATGTTCAGCCTTAACACGCTGACACATGAGGCACTTGGACACGAACTCAACTATGGCTCGTTTCATGCTTGGCCACCAATAAAGCTCTTGTAGGTCCTTGTACATCTTTACTAACCCTGGGTGAATAGGCAAAGAGCTCGAATGAGCTTTCTTGAGGATATTAGTACGAAGAGATTCATCATCAGGTGCACATACCCAATCACGAAAGCATATGAGTCATTCAGAATTCAATCTAAAATCCAAGTTATCTTGCAGCTTGGAGATGATGGCTCAAAGTTTAGGATCTTGTTCTTGTAATACTTGAATTCTCGATGTAATGGTAGACTGAACTTGAAGTCAACTACAAAGTAACGATGCTTTTTAAGACGGAAGTGAACGTTGATAGCTTGAGGAGCTACAACACAAGGATTTGCAATAAGTCGATATACGAATTATCACCATAGACTTGGGAGTCAACAACAGAACTTACCAGGCATAGGTTTGCGGCTGAGTGCATCAGCTATGACATTGGCCTTGCCCGGATGATAATCAATAATAAGATCATAGTCATTGAGCAATTCCATCCATCTCCATTGTCGAAGATTCAACTCTTTCTGAGTTAGGAGATATTTGGGACTTTTATGATCGGTGAAAAGATAACATTTCTTCTCCTAGAGATAATGTCTCCAATTCTTCAACGCAAAGACAACTACAGCCAATTCTAAATCATGAGTGGGATAGTTTATTTTGTGTGGCTTGATTTGTCTCGATGCGTATGCAATGACCTTGCCTTCTTGCATCAATACACACCCTAACCCGAGGTGCGATACATTATTATAAACAGTGTAGTCTTTACCTGGCTCGGGTTGGACTAGGAATGGTGCATGAGTTAAAACTTGTTTCAATTGATCGAAGCTCCTTTGTTGCTCCGTAGTCCAAGCAAACAGGGCTTCATTTCTCAATAACTTAGTTAAAAGGGTTGCTATCATAGAAAATCCCTTGATGAATCTCCTATAGTAGCCAGCAAGACCCAGGAAACTTCTTATTTCGCCGATGTTCTTCAGTGGTTGCCAATCAAGAATGGCTTGAATCTTTCTTGGGTCCACATAGATGCCCGAGGCCGATACAACGTGCCCAAGGAAGGCAACTTTAGTAAGCCAGAACTCACATTTTGAGAACTTGGCGAATAACTGATTCTCCCTGAGGGTTTGAAACACAATGCGAAGGTGATCACGATGCTCTGCTGCATCCTTAGAATAGATTAGGAAGTCATCAATGAACACCACCACGAATTTGTCGAGATAGGGTCTGAAAACACAATTCATTAGGTCCATAAAACTGTCGGTGTATAACCCAAATGGCATCACCAAGAATTCATAGTGATCGTATCTTGTACGGAAGGCAATTTTGGGCACATCACATTCTTTAACTCTTATTTTGTAAAAATCAAACCTTAAATCGATCTTAGAAAACACAGTGGCATCCTTGAGTTGATCAAACAGGTCATCAATCCTTGGCAATGGTATTTGTTCTTGATGGTCACCTTGTTCAACTGCCGGTAATCAATACACGGTCTCATGGAACCATCTTTTTTCTTTGCAAATAGAAATGGAGCTCCCCAAGGTGAGGAACTCGGTTGAATGAAGAAATCTTGAATTTGGGCCTTCAATTCTTTTAGCTCAATGGCTGTCATTCGATAAGGTGTAATAGACATTGGAGTAATTTCAGGTTGTACGTCGATGCCAAATTCAACTTCATCGATTGAGGGGTAAACCCGAAAGTTCCTCAAGGAAGACATCGAGAAATTCACACACAGTGTCAACCTCCGATAATTGCAGCCCATCGTTAGCTTCAATTGTCAAAGCATACAAGGATGGTTTTCTAGAATTCATCAACACAATGCTCTCTTTGCCAAGGCCTCAAAGATACAATCTTCGTTTATTACAATCCACCCATGCTTGATGCTCACTAAGCCAATCCAAACTAGTATCACATCAAACTCGTGAATCAGTAAAGCCAACAAATCGGCCACGAAAAGAATCCCTTGAATCGCCACAGGGCAATTCTTACATACAAAGTTTATGGTGACATAATCACCAAGTGGATTAGTTATAGAGATCTTTGATGCTATAGGTTTACTAGTCATTCTGTGTTTCTTAACCAATTCAATACTTATGAAAGAGTGAGTAGAGCCAGGGTCAACAATGCATATAAAGGATGTAAATACAGTTCAATAGTACATGCAATGACATATGGCTCATCTTCCTCCTCCATGCTCCTCACATGATACACCTGAGCAGAAGTCTTGGACTCTTGCTTGCTTGGTGCCTTGCCAAAGCCATTGGGTCTCCCTGTAGCTCTTGATGAACCTTGCCTTGACCCCTTACCTCGAAAGGATTGGGAAGGGGTTATAGTATTTGCCGGTGTAGCCATAGACTTGGTTGCACACAAGGGACAATCACGGATGAAATGACCCTGCTCACCACAATAGAAGTAGGCTCCAAACTGCATGTGACACTGACCTATTGGGTGTCACTTCTGGCAGTAATTGCAAAATGGATTCTGTGTATTTTGGTTGGATCCTCCAGTGCTTTCAACTAAGACCATCTTGGCGTAGGACTATATCACCATTTGAGGTTTCTTAATATTCCTAGAACGGAAAGGCTGGGAACACATATTTTGCTTGGGGCATTGATTCTTACTCTTTTTATTCCACCTGGGAGGACACGAATCATCCCTAAACCTCTTTTCTGACCTACTAGATCCACCTATCCTCAAGGTTTTCTATGCAGCTTCAGTGGCCTTGACTCGATTCACAAGATCTTGAAAATCTATGATTCCCAAAGCGGTAAACATTAGGTGTAATTCATCACTAAGCCCAGTGATAAACATCCTGCACTTGTCTTCTTCCTTGTTAATGTATTCTGCACCATAACGGTAGTACTTGCAGAAATCGTGAATGTACTGCTCAACAGGTCGACCGTTTTGCTTCATGTGGGGAAAGATATTATGCTTTCTGCGAGATAATACTCGCTAATGTACTTCTTTCAGAATTATTGAAGGAAGAACTCCCAAGTGACTAATTCTTCAGGGACGGTAAGAATCGTGGTCTCCCACCACTGTAATGCTTCATCATCTAACAACGCAAGGGCGCACTCTAGCTTGTGCTCATCTGAGCACTGTAATTATTTGTTCAGGATCTGTTGCGTATTGTCTAGCCAGTATTCTACAGTCTCAGGATTGTTGTTATCCTGTCTAATGAAGGTGTAGGCTCGAAGTGACGCCAAATTATCAATAGGGGCTCGAGTGTACTGGACAGTGGGTGGGGTCAGTTGCAGCACCGTATCGGCCCTCACAGATGCCATGAATTTCTTGAACATGTCATCCATGTTCCGATAGAATTTTCCATGTGCATCAGGTACCATTGGCTCAGCATGCTGAGGTGGGGGATTCGGTGGTTGTCCCCCTCACTTCCTCACCATGGGTCGAGGAGCCGGTGGCATGCTTGTGAATGTGAGCCTCGTTTGTCTCAGATATAACTCTAACATAAATAGATTGGATAAGTTGACAAGTCACAATGTAAAAACTCCTAGGTGGCAAAGTAACACAATAACAATGCAATAAGCTTTGGTTTAGTCTGAGAATCGACTAAACTCTAGCTCTGATACCACAAATATAACACTCTCTTTCCAGCCTGGTCGAAGATCGGGTCAGAGTGTGTTATCAATAGACTAAACGGTGTTTGATACGATAATTCTATGCAATAAATGATGATATTAGGCTTAACATACAAGAAAAGGCATTACACCCAAGCCACCAAATCATCTCGAGTCAATGATTAGCCAACTAGGACCAATTTACAACATTTACAAGCTTTAGGGACTTAAACATAATTTTAGTATTTTAGTGGTCCTTTTCTGATATTAACTTGACCAAAATAAAATACATCATTCAAACAGTAAGTATACAAATTTTCATATCATTCGGAATTCGTTTGTCCATTCAATTAAGCCTTGCAATAATCAGTGACTAAAATGTAAACAATGAAAACTATGTTCTTCACCCCTTTTAACCGATTTAACTGCCACCATACCGATACCCTTATAGCCGTATCGGTATACCTTAACCTAATTCCCAAATTCAGATTCAATTACAATACACCTGTATCGATACTGTTGAGGGTCGTATCGATATCGGTTGACCGCGTTAACTTCATATCGATACACCATGACCTCGTATCGATACAATTTTTTATCCCAAACTCTAGTGACCAAAACTCGTACCGATATGCCTAGGACGTATCGATACGCCCCTTGTTGACTTGACCAAATATGCAAGGCCGTATTGATACATCATCCACCGTATCGATACGCCCTGCACTAAGATGACAGATTTTTACTGGTTTTTATTCGAATTCACCTATGTATCATGGTCCAAATGTAATGAAACTTTACCAACAAGTTTTAACCAACATAAACTACTTGCATGCCAAATTTCGAGTCAAACTGAATCTGTTTACCATGTTTCTACCCTAGAGGGCCAAATATGCATATTTTAATCACTTTTAAGCCACCCAAAAAGAGCATTAAGGCATTAGGCACTTATTACACTACAAGCACATTACACACATGTCAAAAGGACTTTATATGACTTTTCTAACTATTTTACCACCTTTCTAGGAGTTCATGGGTACGATATACATTACTTGAGCTTGCTTGTGACTTGTTCAACACGATAACTTCTCTAATCTTCCGACTTGAATCTCTTAACCTGAAATGGATGAGATTCAATGCATTAGGCATGCTTTTCCTAGTGAGGTAGTCAAAAATAACACAATGTCATGGAAATGCATCACGATTCATAGCTTTCCAATAACAATGCAACAGATCTATGATAGTAATGAAATGTTCATGTTCAATAACAATAAGTCCCTATTTCATCAATAACCCTTGGATCGATTCCAGATAGTGGATAAGTGAATTCCTACACCTTGCCAAATCAATAAATGGTCTAGGCCCTCCGCCTCGCCAATATGACCAATACCACAACACATCCCTCCACCTTGCCAAATCAATATATGTTGTAGACCTAGAATCGTAGTCCACTCGTACACTGAGCTCATGAATTCTATGGCATGCCAATTGTATCCAATGTCCCTCGAATCCAAGGTCTGGTAACAATATCGATAATTCATGTTCAAAATCAAGAGCCATGTTCAATGTTCATAACGATAATCAATATTTTGATGTCTAAGTTAAATGACAATATCAATAGCAATAACAATGTCCAATGATCACAATGACATCAACAATGATCGATGCTTCATTTGCAATGTTTCGATAACAGTAACGATGTTAACTTCAATAATCAATGTCAATGGTTGTATCTATGGCTATATCGATGCTTTATATCAATGTCCCACACTTTCATGATTCAATGACAATGACGATAATAATGACAATAACAATACTTACGTCCAATGTTTGATGGCATTGATGATGACAATATCAATACTCAATACTCGATGCAATAACTTTCCAATGCTTACCATAATTTGTAGACACTAGTTTTGTCCGGGTTAAATTAAATACTCGAAATAAAATAAATCCACATTACCCTTTTTTTTAAATACCCAAAAACCTTATCTTATACCTTAAGCCCAAAATTTCATGGCCCGTTATACATAATTTTATATAGTAACAAATATATACAAAAATAATAATAAAAATTCCAACTCCTTACTCACCAAAGCTTGGTTCTCATTGGATGAATTAATGCCTCATTCCATTGGTTAAAAAAACTACTTGCCCATTGGTTAAAAAACTACTTGCTGACCAAGGTCTTAATTTTCATTTATTCTTATTTTAAGGGGATAAACCAAAAATACCCTTCATCACTATATAAATATAAATCCCATGAACCCTAAAAAAGAGAACCTATTTTTTCTTTGGATTTTTGGCAGCCACCCCCCACTGTCGTTTTCCTTTTTTTTCCCGTTTTTAGACCATTTTATTCCCTTATCGACTATAATTTTCCCTAATCGAAATCATTTTCTACCATTATTAAACCCTTGAATCGAGCTTTTCAACCCCAACAACAACATGTGGAATTTGATTGATCGAGCATAAATATTTGGATTTTGGGTACATTCTTCACTTTTCTTTTTATTTATGTATAATCCTTTTTTATAGTTCAATAAAAATGTGGATGATTTTATTGGTAACTTTTGTTGTTTATTTTAGACTTTTTTATGTGTTTTATTTTTTTTCTTGTGGTATGTATGTTATTTCACTTGTTGAATGTTGTTTAATCTATTATTAGCTTGTTTACTTCATTATCATGATTTCATATTATCCCTTTTATGATATATATATTTTTGTATATGGTATATAATATATAATTAAAATATATTTTCTTAAAAGTATACATGTGGTTTTTCATTTGGGTTTAGTTTAGAAGTTTAGGTCTTTTATGTTTTGGGCTTAGTGGTTTAGGTTTTTTTATGTTTTGGGTTTAGTGGTTTGGGCCTTCTTGTGTTTAGGGCTTGCTTAGGTTAGAATGGTTTTGAGTTTGATAGATTAATTCTTGATTAGAATTAGGTAAAATTAAATTGATTAATTTAAAATCGTGTGCTTGTCTCATAGAGGCACGATCTTTAAATTAATTAGAATAATTTAGGCTTAGCTTAGAGCGTTAGATAGATTAAGGTTCAAATGGTTTAGTGAATTTAAATATACACTTGGCTTATTGGGATAAATGTTAAGTTCATTAAACTAGTTGGACATTTCTTAATTACTTTTAAGATAAAATTAACATGGAGATTAAATTGACATTTAAATTAAAACCATGATTAATTAATTCAGTTTACTTTAAATAGTATTCTTGGCTTATTGGAATACTAGTTTAAGATCGATCGAGTTAATTGTCCTGTTACAAGATAAATCATAATTTATTAGGGTTCTCTAGCCTTTTGGGATTAATTGATTTAGGATTAATACTAGAAGCACCTAATTAGTAACTAGATCACTAATTAAATTTCCATAATTTGGGCCCTTTAGGTTAGGACTTTTAGTGGGCCTTTATGTGTTTAATTTTCAAGTCTTCGTTTGACATTCATTTTATTTGTTATCATTTGGCCCATTTGATTTATATGTTAATTAATTTAAATCATAAAAGGGAGGTATTCATTAATTCCGATATTTGTGTCACAACAGTCCGAGCTTAAAGGACGTTGACCAAATATTTGAATTAATCCTTACCAATTCAGGGTAAAATTAAAACTTAAACAAATCATTACATCATACTTTAAAATGCTTGCATCATGCATAGAGGTGATGTGTAGGATTCGAACCATAAATTAACACGGCAATCGGGCTTATTCGATGTCGGTTTAATCTATGTCCCGATGTATCTTCAACCTTATTAATTAAAAGTCCAATTAATTTGAATTCACCAGTTTGATAAAGCCTATTCAATTAAGGTTAATATTTAATTAAGGTCACCAAATTAAATTCCTTTCAAATTTTGACAATTTCCTTCGATTAAAAGTAACAAATATTTTGGTACCGATTTTTGGGCGTGATGGGGGTGCTAATCCTTCCCCACACGTAACCAACTATCAAGCCCTTTCAAAATGAATCTCTGGTTTTGTGGTGTATGGCCTACCTTATCCAAGTGGCCTATGGCAACTCCCAGTTTTCAATCAGTTTTCCAAAGAAAAGAATTTTCAAAAGAAACCCCTTTAAACCAAGATTACAAATAAATGATTTTGGGGATAACCCGTAGTGCCAAACTTATAATTTTTCTAAAGGTTTTTCAAAAAACGTCGCTACCATGGCGATTCCGCTGGGGATCGGTTTTGTTTTTATAAAAAAACAAAAAGAGAGTTAGGCCAAATAAAATATTTGTTGCTTATTAATGATGGAAAATTGTCGCAATTTCAATTGATTCTAGTAAGGTTGAGCCTTTCTTGAAAATGTAACTACCATTGAATGGGTTTTGATAATTGGTGGCCTTTGAATTAATTTTTCATTTAATTTCTAAGGAATCACCGACATGTGTTGCACCATTTCATCAAGCTCTATACCTGAGCTCCATCCCTTAAGTAGGAGTGAAACGCCACATACCCACGTGAGTAGCCTTCCACGGGTTGGTAATTCACTTTTGGAATCCACGCCTCTTGACACGTGGGCAGCCCTCCACGCCACTAGGTCGTGCTTTCCCTCGAACCGAAATCAATTCGCAAGCTTGTAATGGACCAGAATTGGGGTTCTTGTTGCCTTAGGAGGTGATAAGATAGGTTCGGGTACCCCAATTAGAACCGAACCCTTGTGTGAGAATCTAAGAAGCTCACCCCAATAGAGCCATGCGGATAACCTTAGTGAACTAGAATTCATGTGCTTAGAGTTCTTGCTTTAATTGTTTGCCTTTTGCTTAGTTGGTTTGTGTTTACCTTTTATCGTTTTCAAAATTATTGCTTATCTTATGACTAACAGATCTTTGTTTGTTTTCTTTTCATTTCCTTTTACCTTTTTGTTTTGCATATATTATCATATCATGAAGAGCACATTGAGTTGGAAATAGCCCGAAATTAAGGACTAGATTAATGGGAAATTTGGTTCGTAATAATGATGCAAAGAATCCTTATGTACAAACATGGTCAGAAGAACAAATATACAACGAGGATAGCATTCTTGTCAGATTCAGGTCAACAATGCCGATCAAAACCTTCATTTGATGATGGTCAGGATTACGAGGCGAGAAGTGCTTCCAAAGATGAATATGGCGACACCTCATATTCACTTGATGTTCTGATCGACCAACGGCCACTTTAAGCAGTGGTAGAGTTTTGGAACTACTTCCTATGCTTGTTTCACGTTTGACGACTTTTATTTGACCCTGATAATTGAAGAGTCTGAAACCTTTGCAAGAAGATCAGCGAGAACCGCATCTACTCAAAGAACAAAGCTTTCCGGGCAAGCTCGAAGGTTTTCCGGGCACTTTGCCATCTTAGGTCGACAATCAAGTCTCAACTTAGAATGAGAAAGAATATTTCGGGTAGGAAGGAATTCTGGCCTTAGATTCAGCAATCCCCGAGGGTCGAGTTTAGCGGGACCTTTTTCGAAGAACAAGTCAAGTGTACCAAATACCGACATTGGAGTGACTATAATTCACCGCCGACACCACTTGGGGGTAAGAACAAGAATTGGCACATTTGTTAACTCTGATACAAGAGATCTCCCAAGGTTACAATTCTTAGAGAAAGATGTTTCCAAGCTTCTAAAAGAGGAAGAAGGGATTGTTTGGATCTTGGAGAAAATTGTCGACCTAGATACCAGCTTAAGGACCACATACGTAGTGGGTTCCCTTTGATCTTGGTAACAAACCAATGTTCCCATTAACGCAAGTCATTTAACGAGGATATTTGCCGAACTCAGTGTTGCTCTTTGCGAGTAGCATTATTTTGTGTTGTTTTCTTGTCTTGTTCAATTCTCTTTGTGCATATTCATAGCATTCTTCACATAAAATGTTGATTTGAGAACAGTTCAAATTTAAGACCTTTATAATGGGAGAAAGAGTCTTTAATGACGAATTAACAAATCTCAAAGTTTACGATCACAAGATGAACAAGGCCAACTCAATTATTGGCAGAAAAGGAACTCAAGTTTCAGTTGTACCCTACGTGGAAGCTCTTATTCTTTACTCGTTGTAACAGGACTTGATATTCGTTGTGAAAAGTTGCTTAATGAGAATGTTCATCAAATCAATGCTTCTTTGCATTTCAATTGTACCTTTTTGTTTGATTACCTTCAATCATCTATTTCTATGGTGCATATGACACATCGCACACATTTATTCATGTTTTCACAGTAGCATTATTTTGTAACGGATTATTATTTTTGACCAAGTGATTTTTCATTCATCTTCTCATAATAGCATTGTCTTGTGACGCATTATTATTTTTGTTCAAATAATGCATTCCTACACATTTATTACATCGTGTGCATCACTAAACAGGGAAAACATTCACCTCGAAAAGTAGAAGTAAGGAGGGAATAACTTCTGACCAGTTCGAGTTCAGAAAAATGAATGACTTGGCAGCTAGAATGGATAAGCTCGAACAGCTTCATGAACAATTGGTTTGGAATCAGAAGAAGACAATATCCTATGTGAAAAAGTTCCAAGAGGAAACAAGGGGGCAAATTGATGAACTAAGGGGTATGATGGACATCATGACCAAAGAGGAGGGTATGAAAGAAGACTCTTTCGTGAAAGACGAAAGTGAGAATCGATATTGCAACATTATAGCATAAAGGGTTTTTGCTTATGAGGACCAAGCTATCCTTAGCCAATATGAGCTAGCATGTAGTGCCTCCGAATGGTGTTGGATAAGGCCGAAGACTCTTCCTTGAAGATCTTGTCCTCGACAGCAAACGAAGAACTGAAAAAGCTTGAGCCACGTGGTGAGAAAGGTACAATATGCAACAAGAGGAAGAGGATGTTGACTACACTATCTTCTGAATTTTTATTCCTGCAATCACATGATCAGCCTTTGATTCCAAAACCTCATAAGTCGTCGGTTAGCCAGGCTTCCAAGGCTCAAAAAAGAAAGAAAAATCGAAGGACTTCCAGTTCACCCCCAGTCCTTTCACCTACCGAGACCTATATTCCAAGCTGCTACATACTCGATTGGCGGCGCCTTGCTTCGTCAAAGCCCAGTCACATCCGTATCCGAGTTGGTTTAGTAAGAAAGATCATTGCGATTACCATGCCAAAACTCAGGGGCATTCTATCGAGAGGTTTGTAAGTTTTAGGCGTAAAGTTTAACATCTCCTAGATATCAGGGTATTAGAGTTTGAGATGATGAGTCTAGGTTTGAAGATTAATTTTCCAGACATGGCTGGTACTATGAAATTAGGAGAAGGTCGGGTTGCCGTGATGGAAGGGGTGGATGAGGCGAAGTTGCCAACATCGGCAAAATCTAAAAACGTTAGCAGCCATTGAAATCACGACTGTTCCATAGGAAGCTCGATGCTAAACCCACTTAAAAGGTCTGAAGCAGTCCCAAAATAGTCCACAAAAGCGACGTGCCTTGGTAATAGTGATGTCTTCCGAGAAGGGGAGGCCTACTTAAGGAAAAGTGGAAAAAGAAAGCTAAAACGCGTATTGCAAGAGGGAGTGACAATAGGACAAATATGTTATTCCCGATGACAAATTTGGAGCTATTACCTATGTTGGTTCAAAACAAACTCTTGAGGCTACCTCCCCCAAAATGAAATGCCCATTTCAATCTCTATATGCTTAGCAGTAGGGTTCCATGCGAATATCATCATGGTGACTTTGGCCACACAATAGAAGAGTGCATGTTTTTGAAGGGCAAGGTCTATGAACTCGTTAAGAACGAAGTGCTTTCCTTTAAGAATGAGAGACCTAAGTTTAAGAAAGAGGCCAAGTTTTTGGGAAGGTTTGAAGCGTGGGGATGAATGACCAATGTTGCAAGGGTCAAGGATTTCTAGGGCGTTCTATCCATGTTTTATTATTTTTGCTTTATCTATTTTTCTATGCATGTTAGCTTTGCTTTTATTTACCCGAATGTAGTAGTAGTGATCTTTTGTGAATATTCATGTTATGTTTTCTTTTGCCATTCCAATGAAATGATGCTCTTTTCTTAAAAGTGTATATGTATATATTCTTTCCTACCTTCGTAGACCCCAGGATATCACGTGCATGATGCGACATTGATTCTAATGAAAGATATCAATTGAATGTTGTGATAACGGTGAAGCGGGATTCCCTCTCAGTCTGCTCTGGTTGGTAAAGCGAGAGAAGCAAGATCACTACTCCTTCGATGATGTTTGATGTTAAGAAAATCTCCTAGGCGAACCCAAATGGATTTGCTTGAATGTGCCTAGAAAGGAAAATAAAAATAGAATAAAACGAATTGATTTAAATTTCAGAGCCTGGTAATAGGCATTTTTCAAAAATTACTTCAAATCCTGGTAATAAGAATTAATCAAAAAGCATTCCAATGTTCGAAACCTGGTAATAGGCATTTTCGGATACGAGTGCAGAATTTTAGGGGCACTATGCTGAAGCCCAAAACTCCTCGCTTCATGAGTGATGGTAATATTTTCAAAATCGTGACTATGCCGAGTAACTCGAGATATTGTTGTATGATCCATCATTATCCTCGAGACAAAGGACTGTGACGAGATGAATTCCCCTAAGAAAAAGGAAATGAATGAACAAATTGAATAAGTCCCGAAGCATTCTAATGGATCTGTGGGAGGAGAACAAATCTAATAAGGAGCTACACTCCACCTGTTCAATACCCTAGTGTCAGAGATGAATCCTTGAGGACACTGACAGAATATTGAAGTATATACTTACACTTAAGAATTCCTAAATTTACATTATCTACGTTCCATAGGCTAAATAAAAGTCGAAAATCTTAAACCTTTGTTAATGGAGAAGGATAATGAGAACTAAAAGGAGTAGTTTTCGAACGGATCAAGAAAGAACCATAATCATGAGGATGAACCGAGCAATCTGGGAGGAATTTCACTACTACGAGTATCGCCACAACATTCAAAGGCAAACTGCTGATCACCAGAAGGGTTGAATCTAAGACGCTCTTATATTTGATATATGGGGCATTCTATTCTTTTTCATTAGTTTTGATTTTGTATATTAACCCAAGAAGCATCATTTGTTGAAATGTTGGTTAGCGGTGTAAAAAAAGGAAAAGAGAAAAGAGAGAAAATAAAAAGTAAAGAAAAATAGAGAAATAGAGAAGAATAAGGTCTTTGTGTTTTAGAATGGAGTTTAGGGCGCAATTCCAGATGTGTATATGATTGACCTGATACAAACCTGGCAGCAGTCCTGAAAAGAATAACAGTAGGTTGTAGTATGCTACACGATTCAGAGACTTGAAGTGAGTATTTACCACAAAACCTTGGTCGGCCCAGAAAAATAAGGATTGAATTCTATATGAAATTTATACAATCATGGGGCATGTTTTCAGCCTAACATTGAGATGGAAGAAGGACTATACCAAAGAGTCACGGACAAATGACCGTCGAACCCAAAGAAGAGATAGTGTACTACTAAGATCAGTAAAAAGGGGCATCTTAAGAAAGGCCTCAACTCAGCCGACCGGCGTTGGTCAGAAGTTAACCAAAGTGCAAGGAGATGATCTATCAAGCGAGTGAGGTATGCTTACATCAGCTTACATCGAAACAAGTTGCGAAAGTTGAAGCAGATCTATAAGGGATGGGATCAACGGTTGACGGTTCTACGAGAATTATAGTGGCATTGCACGCTTGATGTATGTCCGAATTAACCAGCTTTCGTCCTGAGCCATCTTTCAATTTTGGAATCCTACTTTCTATTGCTTCACTTTTAACAAAGAAGACTCGATGTCCATGGTTGAGGAGTATTCTGCTTTGCTTAATCAAAAGAATAGTCATAAGGGCTGGGTTTGCACAAAGTTGTTGAAGTCCCATGATTCCCCTTTGAAGCTTAAAACCTTTGCCGAAATGAGTGAAGATTGGGGCTAATGTTTGATTCAGAATCGCTGAGGTAATACCTCCCTTTCATGGGAACATACCAACACACCCGGATGTGGACATGAAGCTTCATTTTTAGGGTCTACGTGATTGACCATCATATTTTGAATAAGGTTCGGAACAATAGAGATTTGAAAGTAAGAAGAATTTAGAAGTTTAGGGGGCAAGCGTTCACCCCAATACCAAGAATAAAGAAGACTTGTAATGAAGAGTCGATGAAGAGAAAATAACGAAGCCCAAGTTGAGAGGGGCAATGTTCTGAAGACAGACTCAAGGAAGTGACAGATTTTAGTCAAATCAGTTTTGGCCAACAATATCCTTTCAAGATAAGGTATAAGGGTATTTAATGAAGACAAAAAACTCGTGGAAGTTAAGGGTGATCAACCGGAATGCGAGAATTTCTCCCCAGCATCTCTAAAAATGACTCCATTCATGCATCACATTTAGTTAGACATCCATAGGACTGCAAACAAAAGACCATATCCCCGTCAAAATTTTTTTTTCTATTATAAATATATCCTAAATGAAAGGTTCAATTTTCTTGTTTCTATTATAAATAGGACTCCTTTTGGGTCCATATTGTCAAGCCCTAATTAGCAATTCTTTCCTTTGTTGTGTTCGTCTGTAAAGCATTTATATTTGAGGTTTATGTTTTTACTGGAGGTGATGCCAACTATCCAGAGACTTCATTGTGTTCATCCTAGAGGAGTGGTCATTGTTTTTAGGTTTTTCTTGTCAACAAACAATGGTATTTGAAAGGCTTTTATTAGCCAATTTGTGAGGATGAACAACAACAAAACATAGTATTTGGCAAAACCTTGTTTCCTTGGTAGGGAGATGTGAACACATTCTATGTTTGTTATTGTTTGGAACTACATCAGGAGACCAAGATTGAAGATTCCAAATGGTGTTTGGTGTTTGGAACTACATCGGGAGCCGGCATCAAGGTGTGTTGCTTGTTTATGAAGCTTGTTCGTGTCGACAAACAATGGTATTTGAAAGCCTACGAGTAGCCATTTTGAAAGGGTGTTCCTTTCTCAGTTGTGGCCGTGTTTGATTGCGGCCACCGTGACAACGCACAGGCAGCACCAAATGATAGCCTTTGAAATTTCTTGTTCCATGTGCAACCTGGTACTATGAGGAAATAATAATTTGTCTCACTTTAAATGGCTGGATTTTTGTCGTCTGAAATATTTTGATTTCTTAAAATGAAATCCTTAAGAATCTCATAACAGTTTTGGTGTCTGAAATGTTATTATTCCATTAATTGAAATCTACAAGAATGTTTTGCCCCCTTAAAAGGCTGAAAGTTTGAATGTCATTTTTTTATTTTGTTATGAATTGAGTATGCATAGTAACAATTTGTAGGTTGCTTCTAGAGAAAAATATACCACACAATGGCTAAATTGAAAAAAACAATCTCACCATCATTACTTTATTGCACAAAATTAGGATGATGAAAATTCAATTTCATCCATAAGCAGAAATCTTGTAAAACCTAAATGTCATCCCTAAACTTGGTCAAATTTATAGTTCCCGCTCATGTTCTGTCTTTAACACTATTTAGGTGTCAAAAATAATCTACGATGCAATGTGTGTTATTAAAAAGTAGACATTTAAAAATTAATCTATGATGCAACGTGTTTTATTAAAAATATTTATATTCTACTTAAAATTTTAATTTAGGAATAATTCGTAATTATTTTTATTGATTGTTTTTATATTGTGAAAGGCCAAATTTTCACTAAATTTAATATTTAATTTATCAAATTAATTAATTAAGAAATAAAAAAAAGATGGGTAGGGGAAAATGATAGGATGTGGCTTTTTCTTTAAATAAAAAAAGAAAAAAAGAAAAATGATTGGGTGTTTCTACAGTACAACACCAAATATGGTGTGGTACACTGTACACAACACTAAAAGGGTGGCATGATGATTTGAAATATGGTGTTGGGTTGGAGAATGAATAGTGATAAAAAAATACACCATTTGAGTGAAATGGTGTGAAGATTGGAGATGCCCATTGTTGAAGTTTAGGTTATGAGTGCTACGTATCGAAACCTATTGACATGGTTTCGAAACTCGGTCAACTTTATGGTTCCCGCTCTGTCTTTTTAGTTGTAATACTAAACAGGCCACAAGTCTACATCAACAAAACGTAAAGTCCAAGAACGCGCAGGTCATAAATTAATCTGGCACGTTAATTCATATCAAAATACACATGTTACCAATATAAACAAGTCTTTTAAGTTGTCAGTTTCCCCAAATTACTCTAGTCTTCTGGCTTTCCATCCTTCCATGATATTTTCCTTTTAAATAGAGAACAATTGCACAAGGAAATCTACCAGGCAGCCTTGAACTCCCTACACATCCTTGACTCATCTTCACCCTCCTTACTGAGAAATCATGGTCCTCGAATGGTGAGGAACCCTAGTCCGCCATCTTTTCCTTCTCCTCCACCGTCTCCTAAATCAAATACGACAACCTCTAGTGATACAACCAAATGGCTCCCCCTGCGGGTCCAAGTCATGAAAAGATTGAGAAAATTTGATGAAGTAGGGACTTTGTCAGCTCAGGACTTCCCTTCACTACCAACTGAACTCCTTCCACCTACACCTGCGACCACCAGGTCCACCACCACCCTCGGGAAGAGACAACAACTAGATAATGATGTTGGTGCCACCTCCCACCCTATGAAGAAACCCACTTTTGGCCGGGACAAAGGCAAGAGTATCATCATCAGGGAACCACCTCCCCATAACAATCTCCAACCATATTACGCCAAAAAATATTGCTTGATTATTTGTATCATTATTTATACTCACCATATTTAAATGATTCTCCTAAAATTTTAAGGTTAATATTTAAAAATGTGTAAACCATTCCCACATAAATATTTCTTTTCACTTTATACATTAAATGTTGTCAAAATAGTCATTCCCTATTTGTAATTAATACTCCTTCATTACACCAACTCATTTACAAACAATATTTTCTTTCTTAATTGAGTCTACTGAAGTTACCAAAAATAAAGTTAATTTCATATTCATATTTCCAAATTTAATAACCAGTTACAACATCATTTAGCAAAGTATGTAAAACAGAAACTGTCTTTTTGTGTTTCAAAAAAAAGAAACTGTCTTTTGATGAATCCGACGAGTACCGAACGTCCACATATACAGTATCAAAATTCTCTTTGCAAACATGAAATATAATATTGTCTCCTAATGTTTTAAGTTTAAGTTCCCGTTTAAAAGAATTGAAACTAACATGCATAGGTTCGAACTTATTTACAGATTCAGTTCTTTTCCCTAAATTGTCTTCTGAGGTATACTTATAAATACATCATAAATGTCATTTAAATAGGACAAGAGTGTTTCTTTACGGTAGGTTTAAGACTAAAAATATAAACAGAAATCATCACATTCATGGCTGATCAGTCTTAGTTGTAGTTTCAGAACTCGACGACAAGTTTAAAATATAATAGTAAACCTTTAATTAGCATAAGTGGCCAATACATAAACATAAAAAACTAATATTACAAGCAGGTGTGGCCAACGCATTTCAACCTATAATCTTCCTCGCATAGTTTGCAAAGCTTTGGGATTGTTCTTGTAAATCAGAGCAACACCCTCATAATCCGAGTGGGGGTCGTTTGGGTTTGGAACAGGCAACAAACCCAGTATACGCGCAAGAATCTCTACAACTCTGATAGCAAGGGTCCAATTTTCATGGAGGAAGTCCAGCCTAATTGCGTCAGCTTTAGTAAAGTTAGGATGGAATAAGTCCCCATCAAATTTTAAAGCAACCTGCACAAACAGATAACAATACTCTTTGAAATGGTTCAGCATAAAAAAAGAACAACATATAAAAACAATTTTGGGATGCTAATTATATAACCTTAGGAGGATTCATAGGGTAATCAGGTGGGAAGAAAATGCTAACTTCAAAATTATGCCCTTTATAAGGGTTGCCTTCAAGTGCAACCATTTAAAGTCGATAATGACATGAACAATCATCGAAATCTGCCATTACTAAAGCAAAATCATGGTAATTATAAAGTACCTGAAAATGAAAAAAACTGTGAATATTACACTGTAATAGAGGGATGTTTACCAGAAAGCAGATAAGGGGCTACAAATGGATTCTCCAAGGCATCAGAACAAAACTCCCTTCAAATACGTGCAAGTGAACCCATCATGTGATCGCTCAAAGTAGATGAAGAAATAAGACGAAAATACCGATTTACAGCATCTATTTATAGGCCATAACGTGCCGAGCCATGACTTATTATGGAAGTTGTCGCTTCATTTGGCAGTATCGACACAACTTCAACTTCGTTCGGAACTCTTGAACTTTCAACCTAAACTATTACCTTTTGTTCTCACATTTTTAGTTTTAGGTAATTAGTACCGAACATGTATTTATGAGTTATGTATCCGATGTTAACTAACTTTTTTACAAAGACGCATGGTCCCAATAAGCAAACGTCTTTTAGTGTCTATTTTAAATCTCTGTTACATGTTTCGATACGACACCAATAGATAAGTCTTATCGGTTGTACCTTTAGGCAGAACAGTGTCTTCTTAGTTTAACTGCCTGGCGATTTCAGTTTAAGTTTAATATTTGGTTCCCGCCAGAAACTGCCTTATAGTTATAATATCCCCAACTACAAACATCCCAATTAAATATCCTAAAAATACCAAACCGTAAATTCTAACTTTCAACATAAAAGAAAACCTCACATTCCCTCTGTCTGCTAAATACGTGAAGAAGAAGGAAGAAAAAAGTGGATAGATGGATTATGTCTTTGAGGCGAACGAAATTCCAACCTGCAGCTGTAGAAAGCCTGCTGTGTTAAAGACATTCTTGTTAGATAACAATCCGAGAAGAAGGTTTTTTGTGTGTTCTAACCATGGAAAAAGATTTCAGAAATCATGTAAATTTTTCCAGTGGTATGAACCACCTATGAGTCTGCATGCACAGGTACTTATTCTTGGACTCTTAAGGAAATTTCGAGCCAATGATAGGGGAAAAGAAATGAAAGGATTGCTTGGATTCTGACTTTGTTTTGTTTTGTTTTTCTTTTACTGAATTGGTTTTGTCATGGATAGGAGATAAGGTTGCAGTTCAGGAATTTTTTTAGAAGGCACTTGAGGGTAGGTCCATTACGAGTACTGCATAAACCTGTCTTGCCTTTAATCATTTACCTTGTAATAAGTGTCATTTCCTTATAATACCACGCGTATCGAACGTTTGCAAATACAGTAGTGAACTTATCGCATCAAACCTCAAATGTAACATGATTTACTAATGATTCCAGTTTAATGTTCGCTTTACAACATTCCATACCCGCATTTATAGTTTCAAACATTAAAAGTATTAATATGTTAAATGTGGGGTGCAGAGTTCAAAACTAGTGTACAAAAAAAGTTGACCTCTATACGGGGATGTACAATAATCTTTTTTTTCAAAAAAAGGGGAACCAAGATCGACCACTCACATTTTGAACATATACAAAAACCTGCTTGCATGCATAAGATCACCTCAATTAAGTATGAATTATCTTAGTTAGTTGACACTAACATTTTTTAAAATTTAAACTTATCGTCCGTCAACATGGGACCGATAACAATTTCTCACAAAAACTTATCTGAGGGTTACAAATCGATGTAGAATATGTTGTCAATCCAATGGGGAGCAATTTGCATAACTCATATTATAAATTTTCCAAAAACCCAATTTTGTTTGTCCATAATAGAAATTAATAACTATGATTGCATATTGAATTAATATGATATAATTGTGTAAAGATAATGGTTTAGAAATGAACCTGACGCATTCCTCTATGGTTTCGCGCAAATACTGATGTCGAGTAATACTTCTCAGAAGTTTTGCATTCTTTCCCAAGTCATTTCAATGTATCGATTTCTTATGTTCTTCCACATCACGGTGCAGCGCAAACATGTTCGTGTTTGCTTCATGTACACATAGCTGGTATAGCAGTTGTATACTGTCACATTCTCTAAGTCTTTATACTTGGAAATAAGTAAATATGTTAAACCTAAAATTCCCTTTCATCTTAAGCATTCAATGTTTGATTATAAATAAAACAAGATTGATAATCATTCACTTACGATATGCGGCAGATTACTAATTTGGGTACCTACTCGTATGCTTTTAATCCATGCAATGATGAGCATACCACTGTCTAATCTATCAAGTTCGATGTGGTTCTAGCCATTTAATTACTAATTCCATAAAAACAATAAAAGAAATATGGAAAGCTGAATACCTCCATTCTTCTTTTACTTTAGGATGTTCAAATTTTAGCTTCTCAAATGCCATCTTCGGTTTGTCAAACACCTTAAAGAAGTCCTCATGCTTAGCAAATTCTACAAAAGTGCGTACCTGAACAATAATGAAAACATAGTACAAAATTCATTCATAGACGTTAATAACATAAAATGCTAACATGGTGACATGAAAAATGGATGTGTTCTCACCATTTTCCTAACTAATTCCTCCCTCCACCGCCTCCCATTAGTATACAGTCTATCTAGTATCCAAACTTACCCACATGCCATATGCAAGACACACAAGTACCAATCCCATAAATCATTCATGGGGATGAATACCTGCAAAATATTTTCTTCTCAACTAATTAAAATTTACCATATCCTCAAACAAATTAACAACACCCTCATTTAACCTATTTCTACTTACTATATCAGAGCTATCAAAGTTCCCATAATACATCATTGTACCAGTATAAGACTTTGCAAACGATGACATTGTGGCATTTTTCAGTATTTTCTGAGTACGCAACAATTAATAACATATGTTATTTACAATCGAAAATAATTTATCAACAATGATCCATGACATAAACGTTGTATAAGATGGTAACAAAAAAACATACATCAAGATAACAAGGCATAATGACCCGACATTTAATTTTTTCATCGCCTCCTTGCGAGCCTCGCACACGGACACCATATCAATAATCTTGCAAATTTACAAAACAATAATGACCACTTAGAAAAATAGGCTCCAAATGTTTCATATAATTTCAAGCCATACGCGCTATTTATTACACTAAACATCTTGTCATGCTTTTCATTGGGTTGTAACGTATCAATTTCTCTAACAGTGCAATAAATGTTGTTGAATTTAATGACTAGATAGTTGCATACAAACATTGGATTATGTCTTTTATTTTACATTTCACAATATGACAATGTAAAGTTTTAGAGTTGAAGGCTTATTCTTGCGGCAACGAGGTATTCCATAAATAATCACAATAGGCCCATTGTTCGTCATGAAGCCTATTAGGTAGTACAACATACGGAATTTCTATTAACTCATTGTTAAATTACAACAAAAACAATCATAAATTATGTCACCAAAAATAATAAATTCATAACTGTTAAGGTACAACATTTAATGGCCAAAATAGTCTATTTTCCAATGTTCACTTTGATGGGCTTAAGGCTCAATATTGAGAATGGTAATTACACAACATAATTATTCCAAATTAACTTCCCAAACTTTATGCAGTTGCATGGTTATCTTTTGAAAGTCTAGGGGATTTTTGACTAACCTGGTGGATAAGTGGCAGATCCTACAATGGAACATTACACTTGTCAAGACAAGAACAAGATGAAAAGGATCTTTAAATAAGGTTAGCTTTTACCTTATTCTTCATCGGCGCTGGACAATCATATTTCTAACTAAATTTAAGCAGTGCTTAGTTCCACCATCGGATTTTTGAATTTAGAAGATGGAGTAAGATTATTTTCTGCTGTCTCTGTCTAAATATGGCTCTCACCGTAAATTCTATGATGTGACGTATGAGAAACAATCCTATTAAATTCATTCACAATATTTTCCCTATTAGCCTCTATATTCCTTGACATCTAACGCAAACTACCTTTCATTTCATACAAAAAAGCTTTGACAGCCTGATGAACACTGTCGATTTTGACTTCAACATCGTTTATCTTCTCTACCAAGCTCTACTTCAAGCAGGTCATGTCAGCCTGCACTTATGCGACATCCTCAGAAAGAATACTCAATTTCTCTCCAAACTTCTTATCATCTACCCCCTCATATTGTCCAATTTCTCCTCAACTTTTATTTGCTTCTCAATTTCCGTATTGGCAACCTCTTTTAGCCCATTCACCTCGGACATTATTTGCACCTCACCTTTAATTTGCTTCTCCTTTTCCCTATTGACAACCTTTTTTACCCCTTCCACCTCTAACATTATTTGTTGAAGCATCTCCGACATTATCTCCCTGTTACACCACCATTGTTGCATCTCACAACGTCATACTCTACGAAAGCAACCTTGCAAATTAAATAACTATTAAAGATTCGTGTTCCACATAATAAATGATTAATATAATGACTCATAACGTATCACCTTACATCTCTTCAAAGCTTTCCTACCTTTGTGTGCTTCCATGACTTCCGCAGTTTCCTTGGCTTTACGTGCTTCAAAAGTTTGAGGTAATGGATGCTTCCAAGAAATAATCTTCAGAGTGCAAAAAAATAATTAACCATTATTGCAATTTGACATACTAGATGAATAATAAACGAACAGATACCTTTGGTCTATTCAAAGATTGATCTATCTTCAAGCGGGCATAAACTTATGTGACCTTTGACTCCACCCAATAAAGAATGCGAGCCTCACCACCATTAGAAGCTGCATTGCCCATGTTATTAAATCCAGACCAATAATCATAAAGTTGAACATGAATTCCATATTATTCACAACACAACATTAATATGACCAAACTCTGTTCCACTGATTTCTCATAACTAATGCTAATTTAACTTTACCTCTAAGATTGCAATACACCTTTTAGGTAAACATGCCTGCTTGACTTCGGTAAACAGCTTATTGCCTCAATAAGTATATCATAAACATATTTGGCCCAATTCACTTTACCCTATAAGCAATCGTTGCACAGCAACTTCAAAATATCTTCACATGGTCGTATCTCAGCAGTTGGACACATAAACACTCCAATAATGTACAACAACACCCTTGCTTTCAAAGCATCCCCTTCAAAAGCACCAGACACTATATCTTGCTTGATTTCTTCATAACTTAAAAATGTGCTGAGGTTATACTTTGCATCGAGTTCTCTACCATTCGCACTCGACAGCATTTCATGAACATCAACACCCTTATTCTTCAGGCCCAATATAGCCTCTACTTCTTCAACTAATAGAGTAATGTTGTGTCCTTTAAACTCAATAACACTCTTTCCAACATCAAAACTTTCCATCAATTCCCCACATAGGTCTTGACATAGACTGCGCGATTTTATAAAAACTAACGACCCAAAACCAATTTCTTCAAGAACAAGATCAATCCCCATCGTCTTCTTTCTTTTATGAAATCGTTCAATTTCTTTTGACTATACCTTGTGTCAAAAGATGTCTGTAGACAGAGGATAAGTTCCTACATCAATCTTACTGTTTCAGATAAAGAATGTCTTTATACTGTTATTCTCTATTACCTTCTTCGGCTGTCCTGATTTATACTCTTTGTATGCCGCATTCTCCTTCTCATTTTCATCAATGTAAGGTTGTTTGTCTTCCTTCGGCATTTTCTCCCGTTTCTTGCCTAACTTTTTCCTAACCTACAAATGACAAATTCAAATGAATTTAACAGTTATTACACATAATAATCAACTGAAACCTACCTCAATAGTCACTTTTTCCTCTCTTTGCTTCATCCTTATACATTCAGCTTTATTGTAAAAAAACCAAAAAAGAAAACAAAGGTATACATTCATTCATTCTACATTTCATTTCAATAAGAACACGTAAATATCAACTTACAATGGAGGACATGATTTTTTCCCGTACGCCTTATCACATATGGCCAGCATCTCAGACGGAGCAACTTCATTACCATCTTTATGAGCAACTTCTTTAGCATTACAATCTTTATCAACAACTTCATCATAACCTTCTTTACCAACTTCATCATTACCATCTTTATCACCAAATTCTTTACCAATTCTATCAGCATCTTCGTCAAAAACGGGATTCAGATTTGCAATAGTCATCCTGAGAATTAAATCTTCGCATGAATTAGCGTAGAAGCAAACCAACTCACTCATAAATAAACTCATCCTCATTACATACAAATCTAACCTTTTTTGGTTCAAACCGATGGAAAGGGTACCATTCTCAAAAAATACCCAACTCGGACATAATATTCAATTTAAACAAATTTTCTCCAACACAAAATACAATTCCATACCAAATTTTCAAAACGCAATCCCTAGATTTCAAGTGTTTCGCAAATAAACAAACCTTAGGATTTTGGGTTTTGCTTGTTACTTTTGCAATGGAGACGACTGCACAGGTTCAGTTGCAAACCTAAGTTAAGGTTTCGATCCTTTACACTGACTAAAACATTTTTCTCAGCTTCAAAGGTTTCTCCAGGTTTTCAGTCGGGAAATAAAAGGTTTGATTCCCATTCCAGGGAAGCCAGAGGGCTTTAAGAGGACCTACACAAAAATTGGAAATATGAATCCGTTAAACCGAATATATTATCATCTTCTACTTCAGGTTGCGAAACTCGTAGACGAATTTCGATACTCCGCGTTTGACCTAATATATTATCTACTTCCTTCACTTGTACGGTTTATACGTCTACTTCTTACTATCCAACATACCATACTTCAAATTTCGGTACTTATACGTACGTTTCGATACATACTATACATACATGTATTATTAAAGGCACTTAAAACATTTCTAGTTTTCACCTTTTCTATAGGTTATTTTTTAAAATAATGTTGTTTTTAATAGTTGTACATTAACTTGTCGTTCTTAAATAGTACTGTTTTTAATGGGATGATATGATTTTTTAAAAATATTATTCCACCCATCTGACTGCTCTAACATCCCGCCGTTTATTAGCCGTACATTAACTTGTCGTTCTTTAGATAAACCCAAATAGTACTGTTTTTAATGGGATGATATGATTATTTTTTAAAATAATGTTGTTTTTAATAGATATCTTGTTATTAAATAAATGCTTTCTACGTATTTTTTAAATAACTTAAAAGACAAAAAAAATTTAGAAATTTGTTGACAGAATAATAACTACCGCGAGATGAAAATAAGATAAAAATTAATTGTACTCACAAAAGACAACAACATTTAATGTGGTCCGCTGCAGTTTATTAGCCGTACATTAACTTACCGTTCTTTTAGACAAATCCAAATAGTAGTATTTTTAATGGGATGATATGATTATTTTTTAAATAATGTTGTTTTTAATAAATATCTTGTTATTAAATAAATGTTTTTTACGTATTTTTTAAATAACTTAAAAGACAAAAAATTGTTAGAAATTTGTTGACAGAATAATAACTACGGTGAGATGAAAATAAGATAAAAATTAATTGTACTCACAAATGACAACAACATTTAATGTGGTCTAACTCAAGGCAGAGCTAGAATCAAATATTGTCAGGAGCCAAAATAATGAATTTAAAAAAATACAAGGGTTTATTACATATTTAAACTCAAAATTCATGGGGCAATGTCTAATTTGTCTAGTATTTAAATTTATAAGGACCTAAATTGTTATTGGACCAAAAAATTGGAGGGTACTGGCTCATTTTTTAGTTCAACCTAGAGGCGTAGATGAACAAAGCGTTCAACGAATTGTTAATGAACCGTTCGAATAACGTTCGTTTATTAAGCTAAATAAACGAGTATGAACAATTTTTTTGTATGTTTAATAAACGAACGAACACGAACAAAAGGTGTATTTCGTTCGTTTATGTTTATGAACAAGCTCGTTTATTGGCTCATTTATAAGCTCATCTCCTTGGTTTCCCTTTTCCTTTTATTTTTTACATTTTAACTATTGGTGAATGTATGGACTAAGTTGAACACGTGGTCAACTTTTGAGTTCAAATTGTAAAGCCAAATGAGCTTAAAGACTAGCGGTGTAATTCTACCATTTTGGCGAACATATAAATGAACATGTTCGCGAACATTACACGGATATGTTCACGAACGTTAAATGAACATGTTCGTGAACATTAAACAAACGAACACGAACACCATCAAAAATAAATAAACACAAATATGATATTAAAGATCTAATGAACCGAACATGAACACTTTCAAATATAAATAAACGGACACAAACAAAACCTTATTCGTTCAAGCTCGACTTCATTTACACCCCTAGTTCAATCCCTTCTTAATTATATATTTAATAAACTCTTATATTTTTTAATTTAAATAATTATTTTTACAAGGGCTAAATTGTTATTAGACCAAATTATCAAATAAGTAAATTTTATAACAGATTCTTATGCCCCAAGGGATCTCCGCCCTTGGTCTGACCCTCTAATTATGTTCACGTTCCTAGACGATAAAATATTATTCCACCAAACTTGTAATTTTTGCACAGATAAAACTACAAACTCTCGTCACAATGTAACTTTTGAATGGAAAAAGTTACAACCCTCACAACAAAATCAAACCTTTATTGTTACACCCTGAAATTCAGGCTAAAAACTACAGCAAAAACAGGTTTTTGCAATGTTTTATTATTTTATAGCGGCGTTTTTTAACGTCGCTAAAAAATCTTAGCGCTTAAAAATAACGCAAAAAGTGCCGCTGAAATTAGCGCCGCACAATTCGCGACATTTGTTAACAACAATGCCGCTTAATGTTATGGGATATAGAGGCGTTTTGTATTTCAAATGCTGTAAATGAATGTTCTTTAGTGGTGTTTTATATTTCAATCGCCACTAAAGAAAATGCCACTACAGATTATGGGATATAGTGACGTTTTTTGCTTACAGACGCCGCAAATGATTGTTCTTTAGTGGCATTTTTCCTACAAATGCCATTATATGTTACAATTTTTAGTGGCGTTTGTAACCACAAAAGCCGCTACTATGTATATGGTGGCATTATTTTATAAAAGCCACAGATTGTATCCATTAATCTTGTTCCAAGGTTTTACTATGTTCTTCCAACAGCTAAGGCACTGATCCAAAAGGTAGTAAGATGGGAAGAATATAAGCAGTCACTCAGGTTTTTACCAAAAGAACTAGCCTTAAAGTCATGAGCTCTTTCAGCATATTCACATATCAAAGACAGAGTAACTTGAATGGAAAAGAGAGACAACACATTTAGAAACCTAATAGAATTCAATTTAGCTTTTAAAGAAATTCAAAACTTTATAGTACCCCCACAAAACAAGAACAATAGATTCTTGGGGACTCGAGAAAACACAAGTCATGCCAGTGTCACTGACTAATAATCATCTAATACTTCTTCTGTTTCCGTTTCTGCTGCAGGGGTTTCCTTGTCAGAAGATGCTCCTTCCTCCTGATCAACAAATCAAGTGACATGTTCAACATATTTTCACAACAAATGGATAAAGGAAGAACAATGGACCAAGCTAAATAATTGAATAAACAAGTTGTGATTAAAATAATTGAATACCAAAAACTTGCCTCATCAGACATGGATTTCCATTTCTCACCATCTTCCTTTGCAACCTAAATTTCATCAATGAAACGCTCAATCAACAATTTTCATAAAGAAAATGAAAACTATTTCTAGCACAAAAGTAAGGTAAAACAAAGAAGTAGGTAAAACAAAGGAATTTAAAAGTTCTCATCAAAGGAAACAAAGCATAGATAGATTTCTTTCTTGGAGAGTCAAGCAAAAATCGGCTCAACGTTCTAGTTAATGGTATTGAATATGAATACTTTCGACATCGAAATAATTCCAGGTTAAAGAGACTGCAGTAATGTTAATTAAAAACACATGAAGGGCTATGCACTAGAAAGTAGAAAATATTATTTTTTATAGTTAAAATATTGTTCTTGAACTTGTAATCAGGAAGAGAAGACATTCATTGCAATTGAGAAGGTTCAAACTACTAGTTGCGGGTATGGTACTCATCATTTAAAAAGAAAAACTAAGGAGATTCTCAAATGTATACCATCACTGAAAGGGGCTAGGCTGAAAAAATGCTTCTTATCATGTGCTCCTTCCTATTTGTTATAATTAAAAAAAAGAAAGAAATCAGTTGACATTTTCTATTATAACACGGTGAACATTTAAGATTGACTAGCATAAGAGCAAGAATCATACCTGAAAGAAAAGTTCAAATTGGTTAGAGGTTCACCTTTATTAGATAGAATCCTAAGTTTGCAGCTTTAGGAGGTGGAGGCAGGTTTTCAACGCGGACTGCTAGCTTCATGCCGCCGTAGAAGAACCCTTTGCCGCTAATGAAATAGTAATGGCGAGTCACATTAAGCGGAACCACATCCCTTCCTGCTCCGGTTGTCCAGTTGTGAAGCGGATGATCAGCATTGCATGACTCATAGTCTGTCTTGTTTACCTCTAGCACATTCATCTAGTTTCGATCGTATGCAAAGAATACAAACAACCAGATGCATAGTTAACGATCTGCCAGGTTTTTCGAAAAAATAATTTCAATCAATTGTAACTCAAAATAAGGGATTTGCAGCAGCTTAATGGTCTCAGCTCTCAGGTTATGTTTATCCGGTCTCAAAAGGAGAGTGTCATATGTTTTAGAGAATCATTCATTCCTTGATGTTCATATTCATATTCGTGTGATTAATCTGTGGTTACTATCTTTCTTTGTTACTCAAACTCAAGTGTAAACATCAGACGATTATCAGACAAGAAAAATACAGAATCGGAATAGCATAGATCCAGTGCTCAGAGAGGCTTGTTAGAGGGTTTTGAAGACCTAAAATATTTCATTTTACATAAGAAACTTTAAAAACCATTGTTAACACTCAGGAACAAGGATTTAAACTAGTTTTTGGTCAAGTAAAATTTCCAGACGTGGGAAAAACTTTTAACTTCTTTTAACACTCAGGAAGGATTTAAAGTTTCTGCATTTTCTAGGTAGCTAATGCATGAACTTTAACATCACATTGAAGACCAAAAACACATTTTTAAAAACTCTATCCTTCTAAACCTAGATTAAAATATTCCCTTTTCTTAGCTCAACTTCAGCCAAGTGATAAATAAGATACAAAAAAGGAAAAGTAACTATAAAAAGAGGCGATAATATTCTAAAACTAGCAGGTAAACTATAGCTTTCCAGGAAAACAAAGACAAAAGTATCTAGATATGAGACTACCAATTCATTTGAAAACAACCCATGCCCATATCTATTAATTTATCAACCAGAAAACAAACCAAAACGTTGAAAAACAGAAAAGAAAGCGTAATTCAGCAGTAGATCTAAAGAAAGAAGAAGAGATAAGAACTTAGAGAGCCAGTTGCCATTGTAGAAGTGCTTTCTGTAACACAACGAACTAAGAATAAGAATTATTTAGGGATTAAGGAAGTTCAGAAGAGCAAAGGGAGACACGGAAATCAGAAAATTGGGGGAAAAAGATAACGGCTCATCATTCGATAAGAACATAACTCAAAGATAGGGCTATTATGGAGGTAAAAAGTTACCGACCCGAAAACTCAACTGAAGTATGTTCGATTCAGAGTTTGATTTAATTCGAAAATGCGATAGACCGAAATCGATTTGTAACCGACTGTTGTTGACTTGAAACTAAGTTGGACTTGTTACTATAGTAACCGAATTCGAATTAAACTTGTTACTGTAGAATCGGAACCCGACCTGCACCCGACTGATACGAATCTGAGCTAAAGACTAACCTGGCAAATAACTGATATTACTCGACTGAATCGACCCGAAATCCGATTTTACTCGGCTTGTTTTAAACTCGACCTATTAATTGACCCGACTTATTTTAAACTCGAACTATTGTTAACATGAAGTGATATTGATTTAACTTGATATTTACCTGACATGTACTTAAGGAAGTCTATGATTTGATGATTTTCAATTAAAAAATAAAATATTTGAAAAATTATAAATTTATTATATTATAATATGATAAATTAATTTTTTACTATTTAAGTTATTAATTTTTTATTGAATTTTTTTATTAAATAATTCAACTGACTATTAATTTATTTAATTATATATAAATATATATATAATTAATTAAAATGTTAATAAATATAAACTATTAAATGTTGATAAATGTAAATTATTTATTTTTTAAATCAATTTAAAGTATTAAATAATTTATTATTATATATACATGTATAATCAATTAAAAATATCAAAAATAAAGGAAAAAACAAAAAAGAATATTTATGTTTTTTTAACCAAATCACACATGACACTACTAAGTAATAAGTATAGATATTCATTTGACTTTTTATTTTCTTATTAAGTTGACCAAATTTGGGAAAGATTAAAAATTATTTGTTGATTTGATAAAAACCAAATGTTAGAAGGTTAACCATTTCTAATATTTTAAATTTATAATTATAATTATAGTACCGTAATTTTTAATTATAATACACAAATTTATGTTGTTGATAAAGGTTAACCTTATCTCGTCTTCAAAATTAAAAATATAAAAAAAAATAAACCACATATCATGTTCTGACTAGATAACAAAAAAAAATAACGACCATTGACAAAAAAATTTAAATAGATTGTGAAATTAAATACTAAATATCTATTTGACCTAAAATATAATTCAAACACATTATTTCTTTCGGCCGTTTATAATTTATACGCAGTTACACTTGTACTCAATGCATCAGTAAGCCTAACCATTTGGCCGGGATACTATATTTGCTTTTTCAAAGAAAATGAAATTGTGTTTTTTCGATAAGTATGAAACAGAGAAAATTAATCATAGAATCACCATCAACCTCCTACTAAAACAGAGGAAATATTATATCTATTCTTAAATATCCATTCATTAAATACAAATTCATATAAATCTTAAGCAACACAACAAACTTCCACATGGTTGAACTTGAACTTGTGTGTGTCGGATGCAAGTATGAAACAAACACGGGTATGTTCAATTCTTTTAAAGTTCTTCCATTTATCCCGAGACCCAAATCTAGTTCTGAGTTGGACAAAAATGACGGACATTAACTCCATCAAGAGATTTAAAAACTCAAACGATAAACAACAATAACCAAGACCTTAACTAAACACAAAGCCACCATCAGCATGCCGCAATAAAATAAGCCATCTTAAGTTAAAATCATAAATCATTCACTAAAATGCTAACATTTCCCATGTTTCATCAATGATGAAAAGGCATTAAAGATCACAACATTAACCAGTCTATTTTTTTCCGCATATTATCTAAAAAATAAGACAGTGTTGTTGCCTCATAGAAGATATCGTAAACACCTCATGTGACATATAAAACATATATATTCCATATAGAACAGAAATAAAAGATAAAATTTTAATTACCAGAACTTAAACTCGAATAGCCTTCTAATAAATGGTTTGAATTCATCAGACCCTTTCGTTGGCAATAAAAATAAAAGAGCATCTAAGACTTCAAGTTCAGAATCAACCAGAGGTGACAAAAATCCTATTAGCAAATTCAGCAGGTAGATCCCAAGGCCATATGAAACTATGTAGAAGTCTTGAACATAATAAAGCTGTAACCAGTATATAGCCATTAAAACAAGGGTTCCAATCCACCTATAAGCTGTATGAGGTGTAGTCTTATCCAGATAATACTGATGCATCTTCCAAGCATCGTGCCAGACAGTGCGGCAAATGCACCGTCCCCTCCAATTCCTTCCATTCAATACAAAGCCTGCATCAGAATCCAATAAAGTTAAGTACAAAGATTAATTAGCTTTCCGAAAACATCATAGTTATAACTAAACAACCATTAGCTCAATACTTTATTAAACACAGAGATAAAACAAATCAGCTAGACATTTTCAATCGATGAATTCAATCTAACGTTTGTTTACCAAGAAAATGCATGACAGAATCTGGAAACAGGGAAAAACACAAAAACAAAAACTCCCATCAACTACAAGGCAATAACTAATTACCAAAAGAACATTATATCTCAAAGCTTTCCCTCAGCTTTCTAACCAACCAAACAACGTAGAGCTTATTCCTGTCCACATTCTCCTCTATCTGATTCCATATACCATTCAAACTTCCCTATCACCATACAACTATCATCTCAAGTGCAATTCAAATCCTACTAAAACTTAAACTCTATCTTGATATCCCTAAAATCTTGTCATTCCCCATCATCCAAAACTGAATCTAACATCTATATAAACCCTAATTGTTGTTCGAAAAGGGGGAGAAAAAACCTACGAAACTAGGGAAAGGGTAGTCAGATTTGAAACCGAGAATAAAGCAAAGTGTTTGAAGAGTTTCTTACTGATTTTTGAAGACCGAAGCATCACCTTTGAAAACTGCATGGTAGATAGCCACATAACGGCAATAGAAACGACATATTCGAAAGCCACTTCAATCTAACGGAATATTTTCGAGATAAAGCAAGGTAAATCTCGAATTATTTTCTTTAGATTTATGTCGTTTCGTGTCGATTTCGTTGAAACTAACCTGATTTTTAAGTTTAAGGGCAATACACGACCGAGAAATGTATGTTTTTATGAGCTTCAGCCGTCGCCGGTGAGTGGTAGCTGCGGCGGCTGGTGGGGAGCGTTGAAAAGGAAGAGAACATTGTGTTCTTTTACTTGGGTAAACGTAAAATAAAAAAGAGGGAAATGGCGTGTAATAAAAAGATTGCTGTAACAAATGAAAAGTGAAAAAGGATTTAAAATCCTTTCTTTTCACACTGAACGAAGCATGGAGGGAATCTGTCCGCTTTTTTTTAGGGGTTATTAGTACTTTAGGTCATTAACACTTAGGTCTTTTTTATTTTTTATTTTTAGTTTGATTCATTTTAGTCCCAATTTTAGTTTAGTTTCCTTGGACCTTTAGGTTTTGGTTCTTTTTTAATTAGATCATCCTTCATAAAATTGTTTAATAATTAAACCTTTTAAAGGGCCCAACTTATTTCGATCGTACCCAACCAAAAATGACCGATGGTGATTCTGAATGTTTGAGAGCTTTTGAAGGTCCAACTTATTACGGCTCGGAAAAAAAAACGTCGACAATTATAATGTATTTAATTAAAATTATTAGTATTTGGAATTATGGGATTAGTTTAGGGATCAGGGGACTATGCTTTCACTTTAATTATTAGTGATTGTTATATTTAAGGGTTAAGGTTTGGGATTTAGGGGTAAATGTGTCAAGTTGAGTGTTTGGGGTTATGAGATTAGTCTAGGGATTAGGGGATTATGCTTGCACTTTAATTATTAGTGATTGTAAGATTTAGGTGTTGAGGTTTAGGGGTAAATGTGTCAAGGTGAGTGTTTGAGGTTATGGGATTAGTTTAGGAATTAGGGGATTAGGCTTGTACTTTAATTAGTAGTGATTGTAAGATATAAGGGGATGATGTTTGGGGTTTATGTGCATAATATATGTTTCAAGTTGAGTGTTTGATGTTATATGATTAGTTTAGGGATTAGGGGATTCAAAGATTAGGCTTGTACTTTAATTATTAGTGGTTGTAAGATTTATGAGTTGAGGTTTTGAGTTTAGGGGTAAATGTGTTAAGTTTAGTGTTTGGTTGGGGTTATGAGATTAATTTAGGGATTTGGTTTGCATTTTAATTATTAGTAATTGTAAGATTTAGGGGTTGAGGTTTGGGGTTTAGGGGTATAATAAATATTTAAAGTTGAGTGCTTGGGGTTATAAGATTAGTTTAGGGATTAAGAGATTAGGCTTGCACTTTTAATTATTAGTGATTGTAAGATTTAGGGTTGATGTTTGGGGTTTAGGGGTAAATGTGTCAAGTTGAGTGTTTGGCCGAGGTTATGATATTAGTTTAGGGATTCAAGGTTTATTTTGTTCATATTAGTCCCTAATTTTTAACCGAATTGACCCTTATTTATTTTAAAATTTTCTAATTTAGTTTAGTATTTTTAATATGATGATATTTTTGTTCATTATAGTCTCTAAAACTTTATTTTTAGCCGAAATTGACCCATATATATTTCTATTTTTGGTAATTTAGTCAAATAATATTTTTGTTTATTCTAGTCCCTATAATTTAATTTTTAGTCAAAATTTCCCCTTATTTAGTTATATTTTTTGCAATTTAGTCTAATAATATTTTTTATTATTCTAGGAGCTAAAATTTAATCTTTAGTCCAAATTGACCCATATTCTTTTTTTTGTAATTTAGTACAATGTTTTTAATATGATTACAATGTTTTTAATATGATGATATTTGTGTTCATGTTAGTCCCTAAAACTTTATTTTTAGCCGAAATCGACCCATATATATTTCTATTTTTGGTAGTTTAGTCGAATAATATTTTTTATTCTAGTCCATACAATTTAATTTTTAGTCAAAATTGCCTCTATTTATTTATATTTTTAGCAATTTGGTCAAATAATACATTTGTTTATTATAGTAGCTAAAATTTAATTTTTAGTCCAAATTGACGCCTATTTATTTTTTATAATTTAGTCTAATATTTTTAATATGATGATATTTTTGTTCATGTTAGTCCCTAAAATTTTATTTTTCACCGAAATTGACCCTTATTAATTTCTAATTTTTTAATTTACTCCAATATTTTAAATATGATGATATTTTTGTTCATTCTAGTGTCTAATATTTATTTTAAATGTGATTCGTGTTCGTGAAAGGCGTTAAATAATTCACTCGAAATGACCCTACCCAAAGTCTATCGAATATTTGTACCAAACTTAAACTTAATACGAATTTGAAACCCGAATTAACCCGACCTAAAATGAAACCGACTTGAAATTATCCGGCATAAAATGAACCCGACCTGAAGTCCACCCAAGCCCGAATTCGTATTAAGTTTGAGTTTGGACCTGAACTATTTTGACCTGACCTGAAAATGAACCCGACTCGAAATGAACCCAACTTGAAATGAAACCGACCTGAAATGAACCAGGCCTGAAATTGACCCGCACCCAACCCAAATCAAGTCGAAACATCAAATCAACCTGAAACAGCCTGTATCTGATTTGACCCGACCTGACAGGACCCGACTTGAAACCTATCTGATTACTTGTTTTTACATCCCTATTGGCTATATAGCCTTATAACGTAAAAGATAGTGCTTCAAATAACACCCAAAATGCACCGTTTCACTTCACCCATCATTAACATAAAATAAACAGAAATTTAAAAAACTAACAGCTTTTGACCGTTAAACACTCCAGCTCATTACAAAGCTCTCTCCTTTAAACAATCCTTGACCTCAAGGATTAGGGTTGAATTCTAGAAATTGAACTTGTAGCTGATGTAGATTCTCCTATGTGGCATCTTCTGGGAATGAGTTGGTCTATTCTACTAGCACTTCAATCACCTCTCGATTGCCCTTTTTACCTATCCTCCTCTACAAGATCTTCAATGGCTCTTTACTTATGCTGCCATCAGGTCCCACTATTGGCAATTCTTGTTGAACAAGAACATCTCCCAAATGTTTCTTAAGTTGAGATACATGGAAAACTGGATGTATTTTGGATCCTTCAGGTAACTTCAGTTCTTAAACCACATATCCCACTTTTCCCAAAATCAGAAAAGGACCAAACCACTTAGCTCATAATTTCTGGCAATTTCTAGTTTTCACAGACTACTGTTTGTATGGTTGGAGCTTCAGATATACCCATTCTCCCACTTTTAATTCACATTCAGTTCTCCTCTTATCTGCTTGACTTTCCATCCTATCCTGAGCCCTTTTCAAGTGAAATTTGAACATCTTGATGGCTGCCTCTCTCATCCTTAGGCTCATATCCACATATTCCACCACTGAATCACCAACTACATAGGGTAAATAAAGTGGGGGTACTTGGCCATACAAAGCTTCAAAAGGGGATGTTCGAGTGGATGAATGGTAGGCGGTATTATACCACCACTCAACTATATATAACCATTCACACCACTCCCTTGGCCTCTCCCCTGCCATACACCTTAAATAAGTTTCTAAGCACTTATTTAGTCTCTTTGTTTGCCTATCTGATTTAGGGTGATAGGCTATTGAAGGATTTATAGACACTCCCAATTTCTGAAACATTTCTTTCCAAAATGTACTCATGAAAATTTTGTCCTTGTCACATACTATGTTACTTGGCAATCCATGCAACTTGAAAACATTTTCTAAGAAAACTTGTGCCACATCCTTAGCAGTGTATGGATGGCAATAACAATGAAACGACAATATTTGGTCAACCTGTCAATCACCACTAGGATTACATCTTTCTTATTGGATAATGGAAAACCCTCTATGAAGTTCATTCCCACAGATGACCACACTAAATCTGGAATAGGCATGGGTTGCAATATGCCCTTGGGATGTTACAACTCATCCTTGTAGCTTTGACAAATTCCACATTCTCTCACTGTAACCCCCTCGATCCGGCCCAAACGTCAGGCCGAACTGGGTGAGCTACATTGAGTTTGCCGAAACAAACTCATAAAGAATAATCTCGAATTACACCCATTTTTTTCTTGTATCTTATCTAGATGCAACATTATAACCTAAGGTGAGCATACTAATAGTGGGTGAAACCTCAGCTCAATCGGGCATCGAAATGACATCCAATTGCACTCAAACACGATTTAGGGAACAAATTGCAATTCTGTAAAATTTACAAGGACTTAACTCATTTTAAAGTTACCAATCCTTAATTAGTCGAATTACATGCTCATAGGACAAATGCCAGCTTAAAACAACCATCCAAACTCATCCAATTGCATACATATCAATCAAGGACTAAAACGAAAGAATCAGAACTTTCAAACATCACTTTAACTGAATTAACCGCTACCTGTATCGGTACTCGAACAAGTGTACCAGTACAATTATGCATTTCCAAAACTTAGATTTCAGTAGCTCAAACCCGTACCAGAACACTTCTTCGTGTAACGAAATACCTAGCCAATTTGCACAGGCCCGTACTAAAACACTATCTCGCGTATTGAAACTGACCCCCTAAAAACACAGATATGTTTTGATACAGGGTTAAGCATACCAAAATGCCTGGACCTAAAATGTCCCGAATGGTTGGTTAAACATGCTTTCAAGGATTCAATTACATTCCAACATGCTTCACACATATACACCACTAATTCAAGGATTAAACCATGCCATAACATCACAGAATTATGATCATAACATGGCATCCCACTTCAATTGGATGTCTAGAGGCATGCTTTCTAAGATCAAACCATTCAAAGCATGAATAACAACTCCAAAGCAATACCAAACATTTAAGGCCATTTACAATCCCAAAACAATATAACAAACTTGATAAAAACTGGAGTTTAACAAAACATCCCCCAAAACAACAATGAACCCTATTGCCTTTATTACTAAAAGTCTAGTTCGAAACCATACGTTCAATAGCTGAAGTCCTTGGATATCCCCCCTTGCTTGCTGCCTCAAAGCCTTTAATTCTTGGCATTGATAAACAAAGAGAGCATAAGCACATAAGACTTAATGCAGAGTGCTCAAACAACACACCATCAATGTAGTTTAAAGACCATTTTTCCAAAACCACATTGAAATCACCATTTCAATCATTGTATAAAACATCATGCCTTGAAAACAATGCACTTAACACTTAAAAAAAACAAGCATATTAGACCATATGCAACATGTATCATGGATCAACAGTAAATCCCATTGCTAACCCTCAATTTAAGCCTTCTAATGCATAAGAACCTATATGCAAATCTTAAAGAGTAAACATGTATAACCCAACATTATACATTAACAACCATCAACATGATACATCAACAACCATCAACATGATACATCAACAATTATATTGGCTTTCAAGTGATCATAAATCAAGTTCCACTTTTACAAAATATTACATCGGATATACAGATTCAACAAGTGTCCTCTCAACACTTCATGCTATCTCAACCAAAATTATGGTACCACTTACAACCCGCGGACACCAACCCCAATCATTGGTTAGATGCATAATCCACTATCGAGATTTTTCGGTGCCATATAACACCCGAGGTGACTTTTTATAGTGCACTATCAATCCTATGGCTGACCAACTATATCCGATAACATTTTAAACCACATCACTTGCCAATATAGTTCATTATTAACCATGTACCTCATTGTTTTTATATGCATCAATTCAAATCATTTCCAAAGCAACTAACCATGCTTTAAAACAAGTATTTTGCATACTTACATGGATCATTTACTAAATTCAACCATCATCATTATGTGATCATAAATAGCCTAAAACATAATTCAAAACATGCTTAAACAGTAGGTACCGTGTCATTCAACACAAGTGTAAAATCCATTTCGTAAAAGTACGACCAAGGGAGAAATCTCTTTATACTTACTTCCGAGTTTAAACCAGCATTACAAGCTAAGTTTAAACCCCCAATATAACCTTTAATCCATTTCAAAGATGAAATCCACGTTCTCATTCACCAACAACGCAAACTTTATTTGCTGATGCGAAAACAAGCGTCTGAAGCCTCTAAAGCTTCACCAACAGCCTTAGGATCACTCTCCCCTGTTTTATTCACATAACAAGAGAGGATTAATGCATCATCATGCATTCATAATCCCAGCAACACAAATCCTCAACTTTGCCTCATTGAAACCATCAATCGCTACCCAAAATCAACCAAAAACACCATCACATATCATCCAAACATTACCTAGCAAAAACCTTAAGGTTTAATCCATCAATTAACTTCAATTGATATTCAAACCAATCCAAAACTATCTTTTATAGTGCACTATCAATCCTATGGATGGCCAACTATATTCGATAACATTTTAAACCATATCACTTGCCAATATAATTCATTATTAACCATGTACCTCACTATTTTTATATGCATCAATTCAAACCATTTCCAAATCAACTATGTTGTAAAACAAGTTTTCTGCATACTTACATGGATCATTTAACAAATTCAACCATCATCATTATATGATCATAAATAGTCTAAAACATACTTCAAAACATGCTTAAACAGTAGGTACCATGTCATTCAACACAAGCGTAAAATCCATTTCGTAAAAGCACAACCAAATGAGAAATCTCTTTATACTTATTTCTGAGTTTAAACCAATGTTTCAAGCTAAGTTCAAACCCCCAATATAACCTTTAATCCATTTCAAAGCTGAAATCCACGTTCTCACTCACCGACAACGTAAAGCTTTATTCTTTTATGCGAAAACAAGCGTCTGAAGCCTCTGAAGCTTCACCAACAGCCTTAGGATCACTCTCCCTTATTTTATTCACATAACAAGAGAAGATTAATGCATCATCATGCATTCATGATCCCAGCAACACAAATCCTCAACTTCGCTTCACTCAAACCATCAATCGCTACTTGAAAACAACCGAAAACACCATTACATTGTTAGGAAATGCCGGTACACCCCATGACGCAGTAGAAAAATTATCCGGCGTAATCCACCAGTGATCCATGTACAAGGGATGAATTTAGGGTGATAAAGGATGAAACGTTACCTCAATAAAGATGGAAATCCACAGAGAGTGCAGGAGAATCCAAATCAAATCTGAGTCGTCATAGCAGCGTTCCGACCTCTCCACCCAAATAAAATGAACAATATTTTCTCTTCTCTAACTGTTAGAGAGGTTTTCTGAAAAGCATACATTTGGCTGCTAGACCTCATGCCTTTATATAGAATTTAAAACCCTAATTCTAATTAAATTTGAATACTTTAAATATACATTATATTTATCCGAATATAATTAAATATGTAGAATCTGATTCTATTTCTATCAGGTTCCTTAGGGATATATATATTTTAATAGTGTCTGATAATTACATTAATATCTAGTATTAAAATATATATAACTGAAGTTATCTATAATTCCAATAATCATAATAATTTTAGTTTTTACTTATTTTGTGCACAATAAGTTTGTATACATGCTATCTAGTCAATATTTGTTCGTTTTAATCCTAGGGTGTGACCCTTGTAGGTTCCTGTAACGTTAGCAATAATATCTAGAACAATTCTAATATTACAAGCAATAAGTGACATCTAGCAATACATCATTGCTACCTAAGTTACATGAAGTCGTGGTTCGATTTAACCTTTTTTGTGATTAACTTATTTTATGTATTTCATCCTTTTGTCCTCATATCTAGATCGGACACAAGTCATGGATTAGTCACACTTGTATAGTCCATCTAATATTTCTTGATATCTTGAGTAGACTATTATAAACGAATAACTATGATATCCCATATCAATTTATTCGAGCATGGCCATACATTTTCTAGTTTCACTCAATCAAGTGGCCTATGATATTACTCCTATTATGTAAGAGGGAAAAATCCTATCTTGATCAACCATACTCCGCTACATAGATTGTGACATATCCTATATTAGTCTTTATAGTGTAGTTAGTTACAACACGCGTTTGACCGTATCAAAATAAGTCACTCATGATGTTGAAATAATGGTGATATCATGTCTGAGGATCATACATGTAGTTATCACCATGAGCAATGTTGTGACTGTCACATAATAATCCAAGAAACATGCTCATAGTGGGTTAGTCTAGTATGTTGTTCTCTATCACATACTTATGTATTGATTTTGACATCTCCATGTCAATGACAAAACTTTGTCATCAATCAACTACATATTAGTATTAATACATTATTAATGTCCATGCCCACAATAATTATCGACTAAGGACATTCAAGAATAACTATATTATTCTAAGGACTTTATTATAATTCAGTTTATTTATAGATGCACAGAATAATACTGAAATAAAAATAACGACTTTATATTAATAAACAAGATAAAATAAACAAGTCTTTTACAACCATCTCATGATTGGTCTTTGGGCATACTCCAACACACATATCATCCAAACATTACCCAGCCAAAACCTTAAGGTTTAATCCATCAATTAACTTCAATTGACATCCAAAACCAATCCAAAACAATCTTTATACCTCCAACATACATTAAACCCCCACAACTCCTCAAAAGCACATAACTAGCAACCTAGAAAATTAGAGATTCACATAGTTTCAGAATTCCAATGTTAAAATCAATCTACTAACATTATAAAACATCACAATCTTGATTAAAATCAATCAAGAACTCAACAAAACAAGTCCAATTCAAAAATCATATAATCATATCATTTAAACCTTGATTTAACCAAAATTTCCATAATTAAATCAATAAAGCTCATTAGAAAACATTTATAAAGAGTCAAGAACTTGAGAATTTCAATAATGAATCTTTGGTTAGAGGAGAGAAATGAAGATCACCTCTAACACTTGGCTTTCCCCTTAATTGGCAAGATTTGAATGAAATCTCCAAGGTTTGATGTAGAAATCAAGAGTATTAATGGAGGAATCAAAAAGAGAGAGCAAGAGAATCAATCTATGATCATTTAGGAGTAGAAAATGTAGTTTAGATGCAGAGAAAACGGAGAGAAAATTGAGAGCAAAAGTAGTTACCTAAGGAAAGTGATTTTAACCATTTAAACTCATTTTTTATTAAATCCCTTTTATTTCCCATTAATTTCCAATTAAAAACCAATTTAAAATAGCCTTAATTAAGGGAAAAATCTGATTAAAACCTTTAGGTAAATTAGCTCCTTAAAAATTCAAAGTTTTGACTCTTTTACAAAATAGTCACGAAAACAATTTCCAATCTTTACATTTTGGTCACTAGCCAAAATGTTACATTTTCAAACCTCATTTCCCAAAATTGATTTTACCAAATATATCTATATAATAAATACTGATTTTTAAATATTTTTCCCAAATATTTTCTCACTCACAAATATTTATTCCGATTTTAATTTTGAATCCGACTCGAATCTCTAACCCGATCCATCAGACTGTCTAATCAACCTATAAACCTCTAGGCCCAAAATCGGGGTGTTACAACTCTCCCCCACTAAGGAAATTTCATCCTCAAAATTTTACCTAAAGGAAACAAATGCGTAAATTGTTTCAACATGTCCGCTTTGCTCTCCCACGTGGCCTCATCAACTCCCCAATGTCGCCAAAACACCTTTACAAGTTCAATCATCTTACCATAAAGAACTTTGTTGCTAGAATCAAGTATCTCTATTGTTTACTCATCATAGGACAAATCGGGATGTAACTTAATATCATCCACTAGCATAACATGCGATGGATTCGACCGATACCTCCGCAACATCAACACATGAAACACATCATGAATTTTCTCCAACTCGGGAGGTAGCCTCAAACGATAAGCTACAAGACCAACACGCTCCATAACCTCATACAGTCCAATAAATCTCGGACAAAGCTTACCCTTACGTCCGAACTGCATCACCTCTAAGGCAACACATTCAAGAACACACGATCACCAACCACATATTCAATCTCTCTACGCTTCAAATCTACGTAGGATTTCTGACGATTTGAAGCCGCTTTCAAGTGATCACAAATGAGCTTCACTTTAGCATTCATATCCTTTAACACATTAGGCAAGGAAACATATTTTTCTCCCACCTCAGCCCAACACAAAGGTGTACGACACTTCCTACCATACAAGGCTTCATAAGGTGCCATTTGTATACTAGCCTAGTAACAGTTATTATAAGCAAACTCCACCAAAGGCAATTGTTTCTCCCAGGTTCCTTGAAATGACAATATTTGGTCAACTTGTCAATCACCACTAGGATTACATCTTTCTTCTTGGATAATGGCAAACCCTCTATGAAGTCCATTCCCATAGATGACCACACTGAATCTGGAATAGGCAGGGGTTGCAATAGGCCCTTGGGATGTTGCAACTCATCCTTGTATCTTTGACAAATTCCACATTCTCTCACCTAGTTCCTTACTTATTTTCTTAAGCTCTTCCAATAAAATACCTCAGTCACCATTTTAACAATAACTTGTACTCTAGAATGTCCCCCTATGGCACTGCCATGGAAATAATCTATGATCTCCTTCCTCAACTCTAGGTCACTGCCAACTACCAACTTCCCCTTTCTTCTTAATTGTCTCCCATCCCAATAATATTTTTCTCGCCTCCTGGTTCCATCTTTCAGTTCTTTAATAATTCTTTTCAATCTATCTTCTTGTTGCCATGTAACTGCTACCCTAGTTAAGGTCTCACTGGTGACACTACTGACCTTCAATTCTGCACAACTAGCTCTCACAGGTTTCTGATACAACATATTAGCCACAATGTTGTTTATTCCCTTCTTATAACAGATTTCATGATCGAATCCCATCATTTTGCTACCCATTTTTGTTGCGCAACAGCTTGATTCTCTAAGAGGAACCTTAAACTTTGATGATCTATTTTAATCTGGAAGTGTCTTATCACTAGGTAAGGGGACCATTTTTTTACAGCCATTAGCACTGCAAGCATCTCCTTCTCATACACAGACAGTTTTTGATGTTTAATTCACAGTCCTTTACTAAAAAAGGCTATAGGTTTCTTCCTATGCACTAAAACCACTCCCAACCTAATGTCACAAGCATCAGTTCCACTGTGAATAATTCCCTAAAATCTGGAAGAGCTAAGACAAGGACTAAACTAATAGCCTCTTTAAGTTTTTGAATGCTTCTTATTCTTCATGATTCCATCTCCACTCTACCTTGTTAAGTAAATTGGTCAGAGGTCTAGCAATGGTTCTATAGCCCTGGATGAACCTTTTATAGTACCCCGAGAGTCCTAAAAACCCTCTCAACTCATTGACTGTTAAGGGAACTGGCCACTCTAGAATGTTGTCCACCTTATATTTTTCCATAGAAATCTCACCCTTAGAGATAACATACCCCCAAGTATTCTATCACCTCTGCCAAAAACAACACTTACTCTTCTTTGCATACAATTTGTGGCTTCTCAAGATGCTAAACACTTCCCTAAGATGTATCAGATGTGAACCCCAATCAGTGGAGTATATCAAGATATCATAAAAAAACTAGAACTGTTTTCCTCAATTGCCCCTTGAAGATCTTGGTCATCAATCCTTGGAAAGTGGTTGGTGCATTAGTGAGGACAAAGGGCATCACTAAGAACTCATAGTGGCCCTCATGAGTGCTAAATGTAGTCTTTGGGATATAATCTTTCCACATTCTAATCTGATGATATCTAGACCTTAAATATAGTTTTGAAAATACTCTGCCTTCCCCAACTCATCTAACATATCCTCAATTACAAGAATAGGGAACTTGTCTTTAATTGGAACCTGATTCAATCTCTTGTAATCAACATACATCCTCTAGGAGTTATTTTTTTAACCATCACCATTGGGGAAGAGAATGCACTGTAACTGTCTCTTATTATGCCTGAATCCAACAATTCCTTGACCAACTTCTCAATATCATCTTTCTGCCAAGAAGGATACTTATAGGGCTTGATCTTTACCACAACACTCTTATCCATCAGTTGAATCCTGTGGTCTTACCCTCTCTAGGGGGTAAGCCTCTTGGTTCTGCAAACACATCAGAAAATTCAAGTAGAACTTCTTGTATTCTAGAATGCTCTTGTCCCCTACCTCCCTTAAATTCCAACTGAGTGTTTAAAATAAACAATGAGGTTGTAAAACAACTATTGACCCCCTTCAATAGCTTGTTGCACTCTTTATGTCTAATCCAATAAGAGGTTGAGGTTGTAACCCTTTTAACACCAGAGCTCCATCTTCCTGTTGAAATTGCATCTCAAGAGTAGCAAAGTTCCAATGTACCACACCCAAGGTTGCTAACCATTGAATGCCTAGGACCACATCACTTACCTTCAAAGGCAAAATTAGGAAATTAGTGGTAAAACACTGATCTTGAATTTTCCAACTAACTTCTCTGCACATTCCCATGGTTTCCAAGGACTTCCCATATGCCACAGTGACCTTTAAGGACTTATTCCTTTCCACCAACAATCTAATTTCTTGACTGCTACCCAGTTAATGAAGTTGTGGGTGCTCCCAGAGTCAAGCAAAGCTACTAACTTGTGGCCATTCACTTCCAATTCCATCTTCATTATTTCATAGCTTGCAGCTCCCCACATGGCTTGCAAAGAAACTGTTGGACCTTCGCACTTGTTGCTTTCCAGGTTCAGTAACTCTTCACTAACCTCACAGTTTAAAAATTATTCATGTTCACCCTCTTCTAGTCTATCCACGGTGATTTGGTACAACTGAGATTTAGAGCACTTATGCCCTGGTGTGTATTTGGCAGGACGCCAAAAGTAAAGCTCTTTCTTCCTTCTCTCTTCTATTCCAACAGTTGAGATCATATTCCCTATTATCCTAGGATTAAGAGTCTCTCCACTTTTTTGAACCGTTGGACTTAACACAACTCGAGTCTGAGTTCTAGAAGGATTGGTAGAATTCCCCCCCACTAGTTGTGCTTAAAGCATTTCTAAAACTGCTATTAATGGTTCTAGCATACATATATAATGAATGAGGGTTGATGCCTTCACAGTTCTCCATGTCTGTTTATTTTGTACTGGGAAAACATTCCTTCTAATATTTTGGCCATATGAAATGCATCAATCAAGGATTTAGGTTGTAAAAATTCTAAATACTAATTAATTTCCAACCTAAGGTGCTACTTAAACACGCTAAACACATAACTGTCAGGAAGTTGTACCTGATTAAGGAGACTGATGAACTCCTCGTAGTATTGTTCCATAGATTCAGTTTGCTTCAGGGCCAACAATTCTATGAAAGGGTCACTGAATCCTTCTGGTGCAAAACGTTCCCTCATCAGCTTCAAATACTCCACCCATCTTAATTCATTCAAGTTCCCATAATTCTTTGCCAAAAACTGGTGCCGCTGCAAAGCTTTTCCCTCTAAATGTAACATAACCAATCTCACTTTCACATTGTCAGGCACATTATCAGCTTCAAAGTACTATTCCAGCTTCGAGTTCCACCCTCTAAAATCACTTCCATCAAATTTTGGGCATAACAAACGATAAGCAAAGTTATTGGGTTGGACATGATTACCCAGCGCGACACCACGAACACCATCATCCACCACCACTATCACTGGAGGTTCCTGTTGTTTAGACATGTTCTCTGGGGCTGGAGTAGCGCTTCATGATGCTTGAACATCAAGTGAGGAACCTATAGTACCATCTTGGGGACTGGGCATCGGTTCTATGCTGATTTTCTTTCCCATGGCTATTTCCAATAACTTGTGCAAATCCACCATCATCGACACTCTCATTTCCTTAAACTTATCCTGCATCTTACTTTCAAACGATTCTCCATACCATTAACAACAAATTCAAGATGACCCACTTCTTGTTGCCATTCCTACAACTGCACTAAACCAATCGGCTCAGACGCCACTGCTTGCACTGCCAGGGCTGCCTGGTGCCTAGTCACGACACCATCTTCTATGTCTGAGAATCGACCTATGCTCTGATACCTTTGTAATGCAACGAACTAAGAAGAAGAATTATTTAGGGATTAAAGAAGTTTAGAAGTGCAAATAGAGACACAAAAATCAGAAAATTTGGGGAAGAAGATAATGGCTCATTCATTTGATAAGAACATAACTCAAATATAGGGTTTGGTTATATAGCCTTACAATGAAAACGATAGTGTTTCAAATAACACCCAAAACACACCGTTTCACTTAACCCATCATTAACATAAAATATACAGAAATTTTAAAAACTTGCAGCTTTTGACCGTTAAACACTCCAGCTCATTACCCTTTTCTTAAGCCCAGACAATGTAATTGGCATTAGTGGTCCAACCCACGCATCCGCCTCCAATAATAAACCTTGTAGGGTTGGCCTGTGGCACCGTGAACAGTTAAGAGAATCCCAAATCCCAACCACCATAATTACAAGCTCCGCCCGTGTCGTAGGGATTGATCGAGCAACAAGAAGTTGTCTCGTAGCGAGTCGGCAACTGAGTAAGGATTAAGAGGCAGGAACAAGAGTGGTCGAAGGAGGGAGCGTCACTGGTGGGAGAATGGAATAAGCTAGGATTTAGGATTTTAATTTGAGGGAATAGAGTGGTGTGAGGCGGTTGAAGGTTTAGGAAAAATAAATTATGAACACATGGTTTAAATATATTGTAGAGTTTTTTCTAAAAATGCCACGAAATACGCATCTAAAGCAAGCGTCTTTAGCGGTGTTTCACCAAAAACCCTACTTTATATTAGTCTATCATGGCGTTTTATTAAAAATTCCACCAAATATACAAAATTAGCGGTGTTTTAGAAAACACTTCTAAAAGTGCCGCTAAAAATCTGTTTTGCTGTAGTGAAAAGTTTTTGATAAAAATTATGAATTTTCAAATTTTGAGATTAATCAGAAAATTTGAATTTGTTTAGAATAAGAAAAAACTTTCAAAGGCGAGTTCATAGATTTTAAAAATTTGATACAAAATTCATTAAATTTAGAAACTCTAAGGACCTATTATGCGGTTAACCCCTTAGTGGAAATTGGATTCTTGTTTTTGTAGGACAATACAAAAAATGAAGATTTTCTTTTACTCTTTATTATTATTATTATTATTTGATCGGCAAAGTATGATTTTTATAATAACGAAAAATAATACAAGATATATTATCGCGTGCCTCATTAAACATCTCCATAACCTGAATTGGAGGAAAAGAGTATAGACACGATAATATTAAGAAACAAAACCCCAAAGAAAATAAAACAAAAGTGGACAAAACACCGTCAAACTTGAACTTGAACCTAGCCCACACCATTCATGCGTGCAGCATCCAAGCGCACATGCATTACAGAATGAGTAACAAACCATTCTTCCATTCAACGCAAGCCTCGAGACCATACCAAAACAATCCAAACCCCAACAATCTACTTAACACTAAAGCAATGGACAAATGTAAGTCCCCAAAAAAGCAGCAAATTAAACAAAACATCATTGAATAATGACACTGATCAACACCTTCCTTTACAAGAACATCAGCAATTCTATTCGCCTCCCTAAATATGTTAATAAAACAACACACCACACACAAAAGAATCAATCGACACAAAAGGTCTTAATATTTTTAAGGACAATGATCTCTCTGATGCACTCAACCTAAAGCAATCGCCTATTCAGATTTAATAATCAATTTACCAACCTTGGACCACCTCGAAGAAAAAAACATAGATAAAACACATTCCATAACACGAAGCTCTGTCTCATTGGACTCTATAGCCCCTAACGAACATTTATTTTTGTAAGAAGTCTCAAACCCCTTTATGCTTTGTCGAATCCCCAAGGCCTCAAACATTCCAAGATAGTTACTACATACTTTAATTCGTATTCCGATGATCGGCAATGATACGAGAAATATCTTTAATTATGTCTTCTTCTCTACCAATTATGGAGATCCCAACCAATTTACATAATTGTCAAGTTGACTCTACGTCAAGTAATAAGTTTTCTTGATGTCTTAGCCTTTGATTCAACTACACATTCTTTAATGATAGTGTAGCAACTAAAAAAATTTGATAGGAGTTTCTCGCTTTTTAGAAAAATTTGATTTTGGGGAGATCTTCTTAAAAAATTGTATTTTGGAATAAAAACTGGAGTTGTCACAGGTCGTTTGGGTTAGGTAGACCGGACACCAAAAAATAAACCAGAGATTCTCATTCTTTTTAGTTCGGGAGTTGGTTACGTGTGGGGAAGGTTTCACACCCCACCTGCCCAAACTTGGTACCAAATAAATTACCATTTTATTAATATCAGATTTTGTGAGTTAAAATGGCAATTAAGTTAAAATTCAGTTGTACATACAAGTTCATTTTAAAGCTTTTCGTGTTCGAGGAATAAACGAAAACTACCACCTACACCTAGAGGTGGCAAACAGGTTATTTGGGTCGGGTTTGGTTCGGGTCATTTAGGTTTGGGTCAGGTTCGATTTTGACCATATTCGGTTTTGGTTTAGTTCGGGTCAGATATGGTTAGGTTCGATTTTAATTCGGGTCTATAGTGATTCAGGTCAGGTATTAGTCCAGATTGGGTCACATCAGTTCGGTTGATTTTTGGGTCAGTTGATTTTGAGCTAGGTCAAGATCGGTTCAATAGGAGATCAATATGTTTCAGTCGGGTTTTCAGGCTGGATCAGTTTTTAAACCTATATATGGCTTTATAAAGCCAATATATTTGACTTTTTGGTGAGTCGTGCAACGATTCACATCAAATCTTTAATTATTTCTTTTAATATATTTTCTGTATTTTGGGTTGCCTTTGGTTCAGGTTACTTTTAGTTCGGATAAAATCCATCCGGGTCCTTCGATTTGGTTGAAAATCGGTTCAGGTCCATTCTATTCGGTTGAAAAATCAGATCAGGTCTCAAATCGAGTAAAATTGATTCGGGTCTCAGGTCAGTTTGCCACCTTTACCTACCCTAAACCCCAGAGATACAATCTCCAATTTTGGCAATCTACCCAGGCCTCGTGTTTACTTAATCAATCTATCCCCAAAATCAATTCAAATTCACAATAAGGTAGTACATATAGATCAATAGGAAATGGAATATTTCGAATGGTCAAGGGAGATTGCTTGTGGCCCAAGTTAATGGGTGTTTTTCCCCCTAATGGATTCGAAACTACAAGATTTGATTCAATAATTTCGGGTTTCAATTTTAACTTGTTGATCAAGGCAGAACAAACAAACGAATGGGTAGACCCTGAATCAATTAAAGCATATACAGGACTGGAATTTAACTCAACGGTACATACAATAACATCAAGAGCTTCTTCATTATCTTTACCATGAATGTGGTACATACGAGTAGGGGCTCGAGACTCCTGATGAGTTGGAGCATTCGAATAGGGGCCTTTCTATTTCCCCTGATTCCCAGGCTGAGCTTGTCTGGGTGCTTTGTTTCGGTTAATAGGAGCTGAGCTAGCAATTGCAGAAGCTCGATTCGAAGCCATGTTGGGATTTTGGGGACAATCCTGAATATAATAACCAGAGGCTCCATATGAAAAGCACAAATTCTATTGAACTCTGCACTGGCCAGTATGATGTTTCTGACAGAACTTGCAAAGAAGGTATTGAGTAGTTTTAGCCTGATTCCACGTGCTATCAACAGAAACAACATGGGCTGAAGTCTTTACAACCGTTTGAGGTTTTAGAATGTAATAACATTTCTGATTAGGGGTATAGTTCGAAGAGTGTCCCTTGGAATGTTTGGACTTCTTTGATTGCTAGTGTAGCTTATCATCGTTCCCAGGTCGTTTGTCTTTCTAGGAGTGTCCGCTCTTGCGTCTTTCCAATGCTTTCATCTTCGCCTCAGTAGCAATGGCCCGGTTTACCAAATTCTATAAGTTGGTAATACCCAAGGCAGTGAATATCGGGCTTAATTCATCATTTAAATCGTAGATGAACATTCTGCACTTGTCGGCCTCAGTTTTGATAGATTCTGACCCATACTTGCAAAAGTCGCTCACATATTGCTCGATAGGTTGGCCAGGTTGTTTGAGATACAAGAATCATTTTCAGCGCTCGGCTAGATATTGTTCGCTGATATACTTCTTCTTGAACTCATCAATGAAGAACTTCCAAGTGATACACTCCGTAGGAGCAGTCAGGGTAGTGGTTTCCCACCAGCTCAATGCTTCGTCTGCCAACAAAGCAATGGCACACTCGAGTTTATGTTCATCAGGACATGGCAATTGTTTAGTCAAAATACGAGTAGTGGCCTCTGACAATACTTGGCTACTTTCGGATTAGCCTCATCGGTGCTAGCGAAGGTATATGCTCGATGTTGAGCCAGCTAGTTAATAGGGGCTCGGTTTGGCACAGTAACAGTAGGAGCAATAGGATGATCTTGTTTTAGGGCAGTTACGAGATGATTGAACATCTCCTTCACACTTGTAAGACATTCTTGCTGCACAAGATTGATAGCAGGAGCTTCTTGTTGAGCAGCAACCTTAGCTCGATATTGAGCTTGCTGTTGAGGAGGATTATGTTCCATTCCCACACTATCTCCTTCGTTCGAGGAGCCTACGAGACTTCCATTATCCTGACCCAATCTTGTTTTTGACATTCTAGTTCGATCAGAACAAATAGAGTCTTAGTAATCACATTTACACATTTATGCAACAACACAAGCTTATATCAAGTCTCCTAGGTGGCACATATCTTATATGATGCAAATGAGCTTATAGAATCAACCAAAAAGCTCTGATACCAATAAATGTAACACCCCATCCCCGAGTTGGCCGTAACCCAGTTCGGGAGTGTTACCGAAACAAAACAAAGCAATTGATAGGTTACTTGTCGAACAAGTAACCTCGGGATACTTGCATTGTTGCACAAGTAACCTAAACCGAACCTTACAATACAAACATTTCATACAAGCAATCACATTTTACACAATGAACATACATTGCATACTATTTTAGGTGCCATTTTGTTCCATTTCATACTTATAACCTAAGTTTCTATTATCATGTTACCATTCCTTTCAAAACACATACATCATTCAAACAACAAACACAAGTGTGGCATACTTCACTTAAAGCTACTATTCAACATGTTTCAACTTTCATTCTCTCTTTCATTCCAATGCCATGTTCAATTACTCTAGGTGATCACTAAGCATATCTTAACTAACTTACTTACACTTCAAGTAACTACTTCATCAACCATTTAACATGTTCAACACCAAGCATCTAAAATACATCTTGTTACATATTCATACATCCATTCGAACAACATGGAATCCTAATCATTTTTCATTTGTTTCTTTACTATCAAGTCATCACATTACATGCTTAAACTAGCTTACTTGCATCCTAAGAAACTACTTATTCAATCATTTAACATGATCATTACAAAACATACGATTTACATCTTATTACATCTTCATTCATCCTATTCGAACCCTATGATGATCCCTAATCATATTTCAATTGTTTCTTTCACAACAATACATTCCATTTCATGTCATACTTGGTTTATACATTGATAATGTATGCTTAAACATACCTTGGCCTTAATCTAGTCATTGCCGAATCATGTCAATGGTCATAGGAACAATGCATGATCATATCATTCTAGTCTAGCATTCAAATGAAACAAGATTCACAACATTGAATTTTCATCACAAATTGTGCAACATCTACCATCTTAAATATATACATATCAACCAAGTCAAATACATAGTTTGAATCATCCAAATTAATTACATGCTAGGCCCATCAAAACAATACACATACTAGTCTTACGCACATACCCAAATGCATGATCTAGGCTAACCATTACAAAATCTAGTTCCACCAAACTAGGAGTATACAAAGAGTATGAATTCATACTTTTAAGCTTGCCTCAAGTGTTGCTTCAAACCCAAGATATCCTCTTGAAGTATTCTTTAATATGATATGGGAAGAATGAAGAGTAGAGTGGTAAGTACAAGATATGTACTTAGTGAGGTAACACTAAGTCTAGTCAATTTTCTCAAAGCATATAAATTCAAGTAGACATGTATTTCAATGAATCAACACCATCTCTACAAATCTCATGCTTAATCGAATTGCATAGGGTAATTTTGGCAAGTTTCACATATCATACAATCAACATTGCATCAACCACCAAGTTTGCATATAATAGCATTCGGTTTGTTGCTTAGGTGACAAGCAATCAAAATCTTTAATCACCGATTAGACTTTCATACACAAAGTCACTATCTATACATTTCTTTCATGACAAGTAACAAGTTTTGCAACCATTCATGTATCATCTTTCAAAGCAAGAAGGTTCACTCAAGTGTCTTACAATACAAGCAAAGTTCATTTGAATTATTAGGTCATTTTTCAACATTCCTTGGTAAGTAGCTTACTAGATAATCAAATCTTAACAATATACACCGAAGTGCCAATATGCACCGTAGTGCCAATATGCACCATCGTGCCAATATGCACCGTAGTGCCAATATGAGCTCAAGATTCTAAGGCATGCCCTCCTATCTATCAAACTAGCTACCAAGGTTGTTGATTAAACATTTCATTTAAGCTTTATACATTTCATGAATCAAGACATCATTATGCCATTCAAAGGCCAAGCCCTTAGGCTTATGGAGTCTTAACTCCCAATACATAACTATCTATACCATTCGATTCAATCATCCATGTATAACATTCACAAACGTAAACATATGTATGCATTGTACATACCTTATTCTCCAAGCAAGCATGCCATTTCATACCTTAGGCATAAGCAATGCACAAGACAATCATTTGATTACATTTGCTTAACACCCAAGTAAACACAAAGATCATGGCATCAATCAAGTTGTCACACATTTCATTCTTCCCTTAATTAGCCAAATATACTTTAAGTCATGTACATGGCATTAACATTTCATTTAAGCAATAACAAGGTTGGTTAGGACCTAAGTTCCAACCCTAAGGTTAGTTACACTCACAATACTCCTAGCAATTCAACTATCTTGGATCCAAATCCCTTTGCCTCAAGCTTTGGGATGTCCACTCCTATCCTCTTCTTCCCCAATCTGCTGCCCTTGATCAAGCAAGCATAACATATACACATTTCATCAAAACAAACACAATATCACACAATCATAGTAGCAAAGTTATCATATTTTACGTAACATTTAGCTACTGTTTCTATGCTTCTTTTTAAGCATTTCTTACTAGTTCAATTCCATATTTTTGTTACTTCATTTTAAGACATAATTGGACAGATTACAATGTCCCAAAACTGTTTTAGAAACAGTTTCTTACTAGGTGCAAAAACAGTCCCAAATCGCCCGAGGACACTTCTTTGCTGGCAGTTTTCACACTCCCTTTAAATGGCCATATCTTTTAATACTTACGTCGGAATGTTGATTTCTATACACCGTTGGAAAGATAAAAAAAAGTTCCTATAATACCGTGTAAGACTTGCATTTTAGTTCTTATCCAATTAATACAGTTTATTGCTCAAAGACAGGGTATTTACATCGCTGGACAGTTTTACCTTGTCCAGCAATTCCTATTTACTGATTTTCAGTATAGGACCCAGTTTTCAATTCTATTTTCACCTAATGGAAATAGACATTCTAAGGATCATTTCATTAAAATTTCATCCCTGAATTCAATCTATACAATGTTTTGTGAATTTTCAAAGTGACTGCCCAGAATAGAGCAATTCTGGGCAGATTGTATCTAGTCACATTTTAATGCCTTTAATCCATTTTAACCAATGTCTTACCCCCCATAATTTATTTCATATGACATTCTAAACATTTTAGGTCCATGTTAGTTCATTAATCAAGGCTGCCAAAATAGAGTAGGTTGGTTATAAAGCCTAATCTTGCATGTTTACTCAATTTCAATTCAACAAAACAGTTTCTATGTTACATAACTGTGTTCATGCTTTCATCCTTCATTTCCAGCATTGTTTACATCTAATTCAATTTGTTTAACACCTTCTATACATTACCTATTCATGATCATCATCAAATCATTAATTCCATAGCTCAATTTTATGTTCTAATCATTCAATTTTCATCTCAACAACACAATTAAATTTTCCAAAGAACCTAGGTTTGTTACACTAGCATAAACACATAATTTCCAGCCTTATACCTAGTCTCATTCTTCATTTTTTCATAATTCAACAACCATTATATCATATAACAACACATTCAAAGTCTAATTTCATCTATAATCAACAAAACAGTCCAATTTCAACAATATAGTTGCCTATTCAATTAAACACAAGAAGTATCATACTTACTTTGCTTTTTTGCTTAATTTCAATGAAAAATCACTACACATGCAAGCTTAATTCCTTCTCCAATGGTGTTTCCCCTAGATTTCTTTCTCTCTATTTCTTTTATCTTATTTTCAGCCAACATAGGAATAATGGAGAAGTTGACGACAACAATTCCTTGTTATTGGAATTGTGTATTGTCTAAATTGTCCCTTAATTAGTTACTAATCATGCAATTAGTCAAGGGAAAATAAGAGATTCATGATATTTAGCATGGAAGCCTTATCTTTCTCCTTGAATTCAAATTGATCCTTATAATTTGGTCACTTAATTCATACATTCTTTCAATTAGGCCCTTAACTAATCAATTTAGCTTAATTCTAAATTCAATTAAGCTATTGATTTATTCAATTTCGTTCCAATAATTCTAGGTTAGAATTTAGGGTGTTACAATTCTCCCCTAAATTAAATTCATCCTCAAATTTTCCTGAATCGAATAGGTGATGATACTGCTTCCTCATGACTTTTTCAGATTCCCAGGTAGCTTCTTCCACTTTATGATTTCTCCATAAGACCTTAACAAGAGGAACAATCTTGTTGGAAGCTTTCTTACTTCCCGGTCAAGAATCTGAATAGGTTTTTCTTCGTAGGACAAATCGGGATTCAGCTCAACTTCTTCTAGCTCAAGAATGTGTGAAGGATCAGATCGATACCTTATGAGAATTGAAACATGGAAGACATTGTGTATTCTATCGAATTCTATAGGAAGAGCTAATCGATAGGCTATTGGACCAATTCTTTGAATAACTTCGAATGGTCCTATGTATCGGGGACTGAGCTTCCCTTTTCTTCCAAATCTGAGCACTTTCTTCCAAGGTGAGACCTTGAGGAAGACTTTGTCTTCAAATCAGCATACGCTTTCTATCTATCGAAAGCTACCTTCAATCTATCGTGAATGATCTTGATTTGTTCTTTGGTTTTCCGAAGCAATTAAGGTCCCAATACTTTGTTTTCTCCCAATTCTGACCAACATAAGGGAGTTCTACATTTTCTACCATATAGAGCTTCAAATGGTGCCATTTGAATATAAGATTGATAGCTATTGTTGTAGTCAAACTCTACAAGAAGTAGGGATTTCTCCCAGTTCTTCCCGAAGTCAATAACACGAGCCCGTAGCATATCTTCTAATACTTGAATGATTCTCTCAGATTGGCCATCCGATTGAGGATGAAAGGCCATACTAAGATGTACTTTAGCTCCTAGGGCTTTCTATAGAGAATTCCAAAATCGAGAAGTAAAACGAGGGTCACGATCGGAGATAATTGCTGTTGGTACACCGTGAAATTGAATCACTTCACGAATGTACAGCTCGACAAGTGTTTCCAAGCTCATGTTCATACGAACATGGATGAAATGAGTAGATTTAGTGAATCTATCAACAATCACCCATACAACATCGTTCTTTCTTGGAGTAGAAGGAAGACCGGTGACAAAGTCCATAGTAATTCGATCCCACTTCCATTGGGGAAGTTCAATGGGTTGAAGCAATCCAGTAGGGATTTGGTGCTCAATTTTAACTCTTTGACATGTTAAGCACTTGGATACAAAGTCCGTAATTACAGATTTCATGCCGGGCCACCAGTATAGTGGCTTTAGGTCCTTATACATCTTAACCGATCCAGGGTGGATTGAAAAAGAACTTTGGTGTGCTTCTTTTAACATTTCTTGTCTTAATTCCTCATTGTTAGGAACACAAACTCTATCTTTGAAATAGAGTCCATTTAACTTTAGGGAGAAGTCGAGCTAGACTCGAAGCAAGCTTAGATATGATCTTACAAGATCTGGATTAACTTGTTGAAGTTCTTTAATTCTCGAGACGAAATTGGATCGAACTTAAAGTTCAGAAAAAAATTTTCGGCTCTTGGATAGTCAAAAATGAGCATTGATAGCCGTATTAGCTACGAAAGCATTAACAAAGTCATTAGAATAATTTTCAATAGATTGCTTGCAGTGCAAGGCACTGTTCGAATGCTTTCCTGTATCACAAGGCATTGTTCCAATACTTTCTTACAAACTAAGAAAGATTCAATTTTCAATGGTTACAAGTATTTTAGGCTCAATTCTCATTCAAATGGGTTACTTGTATTTCAAGAAATGTTCGAATAGTAACTTGTAGCTTAAGAAAGCTCTAAATTCATGGTTTGCAAAACAATAGAAGGCATAATTCAAATGAATTTGATCAAAATTCTAGATTTAGGAGTTACCTGAGTATGGTCTACGACTAAGGGTGTGAACAACTACGTTTGCTTTCCCCGGATGGTAGTCGATAACTAGATCGTAATCCTTAAGCAATTTGAGCCATCTCATTTGCCTCAGATTCAAGTCCTTCTAAGTTAGAAGATACTTGAGACTTTTGTGATCGGTAAATAGATTGCATTTCTCCCCGTATAGATAGTGTCTCCATATCTTGAGGGAAAATACGATAGCCGCTAATTCTAGATCGTGTGTTGGATAATTAGACTCATGTGACTTCAATTGCCTTGAAGCATAAGCAATTACTTCCTCATATTGTAGAAGGACACAACCGAGTCCTAGATGAGAAGCATCACTATAAACAGTGAATTCCTTGCCCGATTCTGGTTGGATGAGTACCGGGGCATGAGTCAGAGCTTGCTTAAGTTGATCGAAGCTTCGTTGTTGGCCCTCCAACCAAACGAAAGACATATCTTTGTGTGTAAGCTTGGTAAGACTTGCAAAAATAGAGGAAAAGCCCTTAACAAATCTTCTATAATACCCAACTAAACCGAGAAAGCTTCAGACCTCACTTACATTCTTCGGAGGTCTCCAATTCAAAATAGACTGAATCTTACTTGGATCGACTTTGATTCCTTCAGCCGAAATAACGTGGCCAAGGAAAGAAACTTCTGGTAACTACAATTCACATTTGGAGAACTTGGCATACAATTGATGTTCTCGGAGTGTTTGCAAGACAATTCGGAGGTGTTTGACATGTTTCTCCTTATTCCGAGAGTACACCAAAATGTCGTCGATGAATAAGACCATGAACTTGTCAAAATAGGGCTTGAATACCCGATTCATGAGATCCATGAAAACAGTCGGAGCATTTGTTAACCTGAATGGCATTACGAGGAATTTGAAGTGGCCATATCGAGTACAAAAGGTTGTCTTATGTACTTCTTGTTCTTTTACTTTCATTTGGTAATATCCCGATCGAAGGTCGATCTTAGAAAATACGACAGCATCCCTAAGTTGATCGAAAAGATCTTCAATTCTGGGCAGGGGATATCGATTCTTGATGGTGACCTTGTTTAACTAACGGTAATCAATACAAAGCCGCATAGTCTCGTCTTTCTTCTTTACAAACAAAATCGGAGCACCCCAAGGAGAAGTGCTAGGCCGTATGAAACATTTATCTTATAACTCATGAAGTTGATTCTTTAATTCTTTCAACTCAACATGTGCCATTTTATAGGGTGTAATGGATACCGAAGCTGTGCCAGGCTAAAGTTCTATCCCGAACTCTACTTCTCGGGTTGGAGGGACACTAGGGAGTTCCTCGGGAAAAACATCATTAAATTCAGAAACAATAGGCATGCTAGGCAAATCGAATTCAATTTCATCTTGAACGATCATCTTAGCAAAGATTGAAGCTGGTTTCTTGTCCATTAAGAGAATGGATTCTTTCCCAAAACCCCAGAGATACAATCTCCGATTTTGGCAATCTACCCAGGCCTCGTGTTTACTTAACCAATCTATCCCCAAAATCAAGCCAAATTTATAAAAAGGTAGTATATATAGATAAATAGGAAATGGAATATTTCGAATGGTCAAGGGAGCTTGCTTGTGGCGCAAGTTAATAGGTGTTTTCCCCCTAATGGATTTGAAACTACAAGATTTGATTCAATAATTTCGGGTTTCAATTTTAACTTGTTGATCAAGGAAGAACAAACAAATGAATGGGTAGACCCCGAATCAATTAAAGCATATCACGGGACTAGAATTTAACTAACGGTACATACAATAACATCAAGAGCTTCTTCATCATCTTTACCATGAATGTGGTATATACTGAGTAGGGGCTCGAAACTTTGATGAGTTGGAGCATTCGAATAGGGGCCCTTTTGTTTCCCCTAATTCCCAGATTGAGCTTGTCTGGGTGCTTTGTTTCGGTTAGGAGGAGCCGAGCTAGCAATTGCAGAAGCTCGATTCGAAGCCTTGTTGGGATTCTGAGGACAATCCCAAATATAATGACCAGAGGCTCCACATGAAAAACATAAATTATGTTGAACTCTGCACTGGCCAGTATGATGCTTCTTATAGAACTTGCAAAGACGGTACTGAGTAGTTTTGGCCTGATTCTACGTGCTATCAATAGAAACAACAGAGGCTAAAGTCTTTACAACCGTTTGAGGTTTTAGAATGTAACCAACATTTTTGATTAGGGTTATAGTTCGAAGAGTGTCCCTTGAAATGTTTGGACTTTTTTGATTGCTAGTGTGGCTTATCATCGTTCCTGGGTCGTTTGCCTTTCCAGGGGTGTCTGCTCTTACGTCTTTCCGAGGCTTTCATCTTTGCCTTAGTAGCAATGGCCCGGTTTACCAAATTCTATAAGTTGGTAATACCCAAGGTAGTGAATATCGGGCTTAATTCATCATTTAAATCGTCGATGAACATTCGGCACTTGTTGGCCTCGATTTTGATAGATTCGGCCCATACTTGCAAAACTTGCAAAAGTCGCTCACATATTGCTCGATAGGTTGGCCAGGTTGTTTGAGATACAAGAATCATTTTCAGCGCTCGGCTAGATATTGTTCGCTGATATACTTCTTCTTGAACTCATCAATGAAGAACTTCCAAGTGATACACTCTGCAGGAGCAGTCAGGGTAGTGGTTTCCCACCAGCTCAATGCTTCGTCTGCCAACAAAGCAATGGCACACTCGAGTTTATGTTCATCAGGACATGGCAATTGTTTAGTCAAAATACGAGTAGTGGCCTCTGACAATACTTGGCTACTTTCGGATTAGCCTCATCGGTGCTAGTGAAGGTATATGCTCGATGTTGAGCCAGCTAGTTAATAGGGGCTCGGTTTGGCACAGTAACAGTAGGAGCAATAGGATGATCTTGTTTTAGGGCAGTTACGAGATGATTGAACATCTCCTTCACACTTGTAAGACATTCTTGCTGCACAAGATTGATAGCAGGAGCTTCTTGTTGAGCAGCAACCTTAGCTCGATATTGAGCTTGCTGTTGAGGAGGATTATGTTCCATTCCCACACTATCTCCTTCGTTCGAGGAGCCTACGAGACTTCCATTATCCTGACCCAATCTTGTTTTTGACATTCTAGTTCGATCAGAACAAATAGAGTCTTAGTAATCACATTTACACATTTATGCAACAACACAAGCTTATATCAAGTCTCCTAGGTGGCACATATCTTATATGATGCAAATGAGCTTATAGAATCAACCAAAAAGCTCTGATACCAATAAATGTAACACCCCATCCCGGGTTGGCTTTAACCCAGTTCGGGAGTGTTACCAAACAAAACAAAGCAATTGATAGGTTACTTGTCAAACAAGTAACCTCGGATACTTGCATTGTTGCACAAGTAACCTAAACCAAACCTTACAATACAAACATTTCATACAAGCAATCACATTTTACACAATGAACATACATTGCATACTATTTTAGGTGCCATTTTGTTCCATTTCATACTTATAACCTAAGTTTCTATTATCATGTTACCATTCCTTTCAAAACACATACATCATTCAAACAACAAACACAAGTGTGGCATACTTCACTTAAAGCTACTATTCAACATGTTTCAACTTTCATTCTCTCTTTCATTCCAATGCCATGTTCAATTACTCTAGGTGATCACTAAGCATATCTTAACTAACTTACACACTCTAACTACTTCATCAACCATTTAACATGTTCAACACAAGCATCTAAAATACATCTTGTTACATATTCATACATCCATTCGAACAACATGGAATCCTAATCATTTTTCATTTGTTTCTTTACTATCAAGTCATCACATTACATGCTTAAACTAGCTTACTTGCATCCTAAGAAACTACTTATTCAATCATTTAACATGATCATTACAAAACATACGATTTACATCTTATTACATCTTCATTCATCCTATTCGAACCCTATGATGATCCCTAATCATATTTCAATTGTTTCTTTCACAACAATACATTCCATTTCATGTCATACTTGGTTTATACATTGATAATGTATGCTTAAACATACCTTGGCCTTAATCTAGTCATTGCCGAATCATGTCAATGGTCATAGGAACAATGCATGATCATATCATTCTAGTCTAGCATTCAAATGAAACAAGATTCACAACATTGAATTTTCATCACAAATTGTGCAACATCTACCATCTTAAATATATACATATCAACCAAGTCAAATACATAGTTTGAATCATCCAAATTAATTACATGCTAGGCCCATCAAAACAATACACATACTAGTCTTACGCACATACCCAAATGCATGATCTAGGCTAACCATTACAAAATCTAGTTCCACCAAACTAGGAGTATACAAAGAGTATGAATTCATACTTTTAAGCTTGCCTCAAGTGTTGCTTCAAACCCAAGATATCCTCTTGAAGTATTCTTTAATATGATATGGGAAGAATGAAGAGTAGAGTGGTAAGTACAAGATATGTACTTAGTGAGGTAACACTAAGTCTAGTCAATTTTCTCAAAGCATATAAATTCAAGTAGACATGTATTTCAATGAATCAACACCATCTCTACAAATCTCATGCTTAATCGAATTGCATAGGTAATTTTGGCAAGTTTCACATATCATACAATCAACATTGCATCAACCACCAAGTTTGCATATAATAGCATTCGGTTTGTTGCTTAGGTGACAAGCAATCAAAATCTTTAATCACCGATTAGACTTTCATACACAAAGTCACTATCTATACATTTCTTTCATGACAAGTAACAAGTTTTGCAACCATTCATGTATCATCTTTCAAAGCAAGAAGGTTCACTCAAGTGTCTTACAATACAAGCAAAGTTCATTTGAATTATTAGGTCATTTTTCAACATTCCTTGGTAAGTAGCTTACTAGATAATCAAATCTTAACAATATACACAATGCCAATATGCACCGTAGTGCCAATATGCACCATCGTGCCAATATGCACCGTAGTGCCAATATGAGCTCAAGATTCTAAGGCATGCCCTCCTATCTATCAAACTAGCTACCAAGGTTGTTGATTAAACATTTCATTTAAGCTTTATACATTTCATGAATCAAGACATCATTATGCCATTCAAAGGCCAAGCCCTTAGGCTTATGGAGTCTTAACTCCCAATACATAACTATCTATACCATTCGATTCAATCATCCATGTATAACATTCACAAACGTAAACATATGTATGCATTGTACATACCTTATTCTCCAAGCAAGCATGCCATTTCATACCTTAGGCATAAGCAATGCACAAGACAATCATTTGATTACATTTGCTTAACACCCAAGTAAACACAAAGATCATGGCATCAATCAAGTTGTCACACATTTCATTCTTCCCTTAATTAGCCAAATATACTTTAAGTCATGTACATGGCATTAACATTTCATTTAAGCAATAACAAGGTTGGTTAGGACCTAAGTTCCAACCCTAAGGTTAGTTACACTCACAATACTCCTAGCAATTCAACTATCTTGGATCCAAATCCCTTTGCCTCAAGCTTTGGGATGTCCACTCCTATCCTCTTCTTCCCCAATCTGCTGCCCTTGATCAAGCAAGCATAACATATACACATTTCATCAAAACAAACACAATATCACACAATCATAGTAGCAAAGTTATCATATTTTACGTAACATTTAGCTACTGTTTCTATGCTTCTTTTTAAGCATTTCTTACTAGTTCAATTCCATATTTTTGTTACTTCATTTTAAGACATAATTGGACAGATTACAATGTCCCAAAACTGTTTTAGAAACAGTTTCTTACTAGGTGCAAAAACAGTCCCAAACTGCCCAGGACACTGCTGCCTGGCAGTTTTCACACTGTCCCTTTAAATGGCCATATCTTTTAATACTTACGTCGGAATGTTGATTTCTATACACCGTTGGAAAGATAAAAAAAAGTTCCTATAATACCGTGTAAGACTTGCATTTTAGTTCTTATCCAATTAATACAGTTTATTGCTCAAAGACAGGGTATTTACACTGCCTGGACAGTTTGCACTGTCCAGCAATTCCTATTTACAGTTTTCAGTATAGGACCCAGTTTTCAATTCTATTTTCACCTAATGGAAATAGACATTCTAAGGATCATTTCATTAAAATTTCATCCCTGAATTCAATCTATACAATGTTTTGTGAATTTTCAAAGTGACTGCCCAGAATAGAGCAATTCTGGGCAGATTGTATCTAGTCACATTTTAATGCCTTTAATCCATTTTAACCAATGTCTTACCCCCCATAATTTATTTCATATGACATTCTAAACATTTTAGGTCCATGTTAGTTCATTAATCAAGGCTGCCAAAATAGAGTAGGTTGGTTATAAAGCCTAATCTTGCATGTTTACTCAATTTCAATTCAACAAAACAGTTTCTATGTTACATAACTGTGTTCATGCTTTCATCCTTCATTTCCAGCATTGTTTACATCTAATTCAATTTGTTTAACACCTTCTATACATTACCTATTCATGATCATCATCAAATCATTAATTCCATAGCTCAATTTTATGTTCTAATCATTCAATTTTCATCTCAACAACACAATTAAATTTTCCAGCAACCTAGGTTTGTTACACTAGCATAAACACATAATTTCCAGCCTTATACCTAGTCTCATTCTTCATTTTTTCATAATTCAACAACCATTATATCATATAACAACACATTCAAAGTCTAATTTCATCTATAATCAACAAAACAGTCCAATTTCAACAATATAGTTGCCTATTCAATTAAACACAAGAAGTATCATACTTACTTTGCTTTTTTGCTTAATTTCAATGAAAAATCACTACACATGCAAGCTTAATTCCTTCTCCAATGGTGTTTCCCCTAGATTTCTTTCTCTCTATTTCTTTTATCTTATTTTCAGCCAACATAGGAATAATGGAGAAGTTGACGACAACAATTCCTTGTTATTGGAATTGTGTATTGTCTAAATTGTCCCTTAATTAGTTACTAATCATGCAATTAGTCAAGGGAAAATAAGAGATTCATGATATTTAGCATGGAAGCCTTATCTTTCTCCTTGAATTCAAATTGATCCTTATAATTTGGTCACTTAATTCATACATTCTTTCAATTAGGCCCTTAACTAATCAATTTAGCTTAATTCTAAATTCAATTAAGCTATTGATTTATTCAATTTCGTTCCAATAATTCTAGGTTAGAATTTAGGTGTTACAATTCTCCCTAAATTAAATTCATCCTCAAATTTTCCTGAATCGAATAGGTGATGATACTGCTTCCTCATGACTTTTTCAGATTCCCAGGTAGCTTCTTCCACTTTATGATTTCTCCATAAGACCTTAACAAGAGGAACAATCTTGTTGGAAGCTTTCTTACTTCCCGGTCAAGAATCTGAATAGGTTTTTCTTCGTAGGACAAATCGGGATTCAGCTCAACTTCTTCTAGCTCAAGAATGTGTGAAGGATCAGATCGATACCTTATGAGAATTGAAACATGGAAGACATTGTGTATTCTATCGAATTCTATAGGAAGAGCTAATCGATAGGCTATTGGACCAATTCTTTGAATAACTTCGAATGGTCCTATGTATCGGGGACTGAGCTTCCCTTTTCTTCCAAATCTGAGCACTTTCTTCCAAGGTGAGACCTTGAGGAAGACTTTGTCTTCAAATCAGCATACGCTTTCTATCTATCGAAAGCTACCTTCAATCTATCGTGAATGATCTTGATTTGTTCTTTGGTTTTCCGAAGCAATTAAGGTCCCAATACTTTGTTTTCTCCCAATTCTGACCAACATAAGGGAGTTCTACATTTTCTACCATATAGAGCTTCAAATGGTGCCATTTGAATATAAGATTGATAGCTATTGTTGTAGTCAAACTCTACAAGAAGTAGGGATTTCTCCCAGTTCTTCCCGAAGTCAATAACACGAGCCCGTAGCATATCTTCTAATACTTGAATGATTCTCTCAGATTGGCCATCCGATTGAGGATGAAAGGCCATACTAAGATGTACTTTAGCTCCTAGGGCTTTCTATAGAGAATTCCAAAATCGAGAAGTAAAACGAGGGTCACGATCGGAGATAATTGCTGTTGGTACACCGTGAAATTGAATCACTTCACGAATGTACAGCTCGACAAGTGTTTCCAAGCTCATGTTCATACGAACATGGATGAAATGAGTAGATTTAGTGAATCTATCAACAATCACCCATACAACATCGTTCTTTCTTGGAGTAGAAGGAAGACCGGTGACAAAGTCCATAGTAATTCGATCCCACTTCCATTGGGGAAGTTCAATGGGTTGAAGCAATCCAGTAGGGATTTGGTGCTCAATTTTAACTCTTTGACATGTTAAGCACTTGGATACAAAGTCCGTAATTACAGATTTCATGCCGGGCCACCAGTATAGTGGCTTTAGGTCCTTATACATCTTAACCGATCCAGGGTGGATTGAAAAAGAACTTTGGTGTGCTTCTTTTAACATTTCTTGTCTTAATTCCTCATTGTTAGGAACACAAACTCTATCTTTGAAATAGAGGAGTCCATTTAACTTTAGGGAGAAGTCAGAGCTAGACTCAGAAGCAAGCTTAGATATGATCTTCTGAAGATCTGGATTAACTTGTTGAAGTTCTTTAATTCTCGAGACGAAATTGGATCGAACTTAAAGTTCAGAAAAAAATTTTCGGCTCTTGGATAGTCAAAAATGAGCATTGATAGCCGTATTAGCTACGAAAGCATTAACAAAGTCATTAGAATAATTTTCAATAGATTGCTTGCAGTGCAAGGCACTGTTCGAATGCTTTCCTGTATCACAAGGCATTGTTCCAATACTTTCTTACAAACTAAGAAAGATTCAATTTTCAATGGTTACAAGTATTTTAGGCTCAATTCTCATTCAAATGGGTTACTTGTATTTCAAGAAATGTTCGAATAGTAACTTGTAGCTTAAGAAAGCTCTAAATTCATGGTTTGCAAAACAATAGAAGGCATAATTCAAATGAATTTGATCAAAATTCTAGATTTAGGAGTTACACGAGTATGGTCTACGACTAAGGGTGTGAACAACTACGTTTGCTTTCCCGGATGGTAGTCGATAACTAGATCGTAATCCTTAAGCAATTTGAGCCATCTCATTTGCCTCAGATTCAAGTCCTTCTAAGTTAGAAGATACTTGAGACTTTTGTGATCGGTAAATAGATTGCATTTCTCCCCGTATAGATAGTGTCTCCATATCTTGAGGGAAAATACGATAGCCGCTAATTCTAGATCGTGTGTTGGATAATTAGACTCATGTGACTTCAATTGCCTTGAAGCATAAGCAATTACTTCCTCATATTGTAGAAGGACACAACCGAGTCCTAGATGAGAAGCATCACTATAAACAGTGAATTCCTTGCCCGATTCTGGTTGGATGAGTACCGGGGCATGAGTCAGAGCTTGCTTAAGTTGATCGAAGCTTCGTTGTTGGCCCTCCAACCAAACGAAAGACATATCTTTGTGTGTAAGCTTGGTAAGACTTGCAAAAATAGAGGAAAAGCCCTTAACAAATCTTCTATAATACCCAACTAAACCGAGAAAGCTTGGAGCCTCACTTACATTCTTGAGGTCTCCAATTCAAAATAGACTGAATCTTACTTGGATCGACTTTGATTCCTTCAGCCGAAATAACGTGGCCAAGGAAAGAAACTTCTGGTAACTACAATTCACATTTGGAGAACTTGGCATACAATTGATGTTCTCGGAGTGTTTGCAAGACAATTCGGAGGTGTTTGACATGTTTCTCCTTATTCCGAGAGTACACCAAAATGTCGTCGATGAATAAGACCATGAACTTGTCAAAATAGGGCTTGAATACCCGATTCATGAGATCCATGAAAACAAATGGAGCATTTGTTAACCTGAATGGCATTACGAGGAATTTGAAGTGGCCATATCGAGTACAAAAGGTTGTCTTATGTACTTCTTGTTCTTTTACTTTCATTTGGTAATATCCCGATCGAAGGTCGATCTTAGAAAATACGACAACATCCCTAAGTTGATCGAAAAGATCTTCAATTCAGGCGGGGGATATCGATTCTTGATGGTGACCTTGTTTAACTAATTAATCAATACAAAGCCGCATAGTCTCGTCTTTCTTCTTTACAAACAAAATCGGAGCACCCCAAGGAGAAGTGCTAGGCCGTATGAAACATTTATCTTATAACTCATGAAGTTGATTCTTTAATTCTTTCAACTCAACATGTGCCATTTTATAGGGTGTAATGGATACCGAGTCGCTGTGCGGGGCTAAAGTTCTATCCCGAACTCTACTTCTCGGGTTGGAGGGACACTAGGGAGTTCCTCGGGAAAAACATCATTAAATTCAGAAACAATAGGCATGCTAGGCAAATCGAATTCAATTTCATCTTGAACGATCATCTTAGCAAAGATTGAAGCTGGTTTCTTGTCCATTAAGAGAATGGATTCTTTCCCAAAACCCCAGAGATACAATCTCCGATTTTGGCAATCTACCCAGGCCTCGTGTTTACTTAACCAATCTATCCCCAAAATCAAGCCAAATTTATAAAAAGGTAGTATATATAGATAAATAGGAAATGGAATATTTCGAATGGTCAAGGGAGCTTGCTTGTGGCGCAAGTTAATAGGTGTTTTCCCCCTAATGGATTTGAAACTACAAGATTTGATTCAATAATTTCGGGTTTCAATTTTAACTTGTTGATCAAGGAAGAACAAACAAATGAATGGGTAGACCCCGAATCAATTAAAGCATATGCAGGACTAGAATTTAACTAACGGTACCTGCAATAACATCGAGAGCTTCTTCATCATCTTTACCATGAATGTGGTATATACGAGCAGGGCTCGAAACTTTTGATGAGTTGGAGCATTCGAATAGGGGCCCTTTTGTTTCCCCTAATTCCCAGATTGAGCTTGTCTGGGTGCTTTGTTTCGGTTAGGAGGAGCCGAGCTAGCAATTGCAGAAGCTCGATTCGAAGCCTTGTTGGGATTCTGAGGACAATCCCAAATATAATGACCAGAGGCTCCACATGAAAAACATAAATTATGTTGAACTCTGCACTGGCCAGTATGATGCTTCTTATAGAACTTGCAAAGACGGTACTGAGTAGTTTTGGCCTGATTCTACGTGCTATCAACAGAAACAACAGAGGCTAAAGTCTTTACAACCGTTTGAGGTTTCAGAATGTAACCACTCTTTTGATTAGGGTTATAGTTCGAAGAGTGTCCCTTGAAATGTTTGGACTTTTTTGATTGCTAGTGTGGCTTATCATCGTTCCTGGGTCGTTTGCCTTTCCAGGGGTGTCTGCTCTTACGTCTTTCCGAGGCTTTCATCTTTGCCTTAGTAGCAATGGCCCGGTTTACCAAATTCTAGAAGTCGGTAATACCCAAGGTAGTGAATATCAGGCTTAATTCATCATTTAACCCGTCGATGAACATTCGGCACTTGTTGGCCTCGATTTTGATATATTCTGGCCCATACTTGCAATACTTGCAAAAGTCGCTCACATATTGCTCGATAGGTCAGCCAGCTTGTTTGAGATACAAGAATCATTTTTGGCGCTCAGCCAGATATTGTTCGCTGATATACTTCTTCTTGAACTCATCAATGAAGAACTTCCAAGTTTATACACTCTGCAGGAGCAGTCAGGGTAGTAGTTTCCCACCAGCTCAATGCTTCGTCTGCCAACAGAGGGATGGCACACTCGAGTTTATGTTCATCAGGACATGGCAATTGTTTAGTCAGAATACGAGTAGTGGCCTCTAACCAATACTCGGCTACTTTCAGATTAGCCTTATCGGTGCTAGTGAAGGTATATGCCCGATGTTGAGCCAGCTTGTCAATAGGGGCTCGGTTTGGCACAGTAACAGTAGGAGCAATGGGATGATCTTGTTTTAGGGCAATTACGAGATGATTGAACATCTCCTTCATACTTGTAAGACATTCTTGTTGTACATGATTGATAGCAGGAGCTTCCTGTTGAGCAGCAGCCTGAGCTCGATGTTGAGCTTGCTGTTGAGGAGGATTATGTTCCATCCCCATACTATCTCCTTCATTCGAGGAGCCTACGGGACTTCCATTATCCCGACCCAATCTTGTTTTTGACATTCTAGTTCAATCAGAACAAATAGAGTCTTAGTAATCACATTTACACATTTATGCAGCAATACAAGCTTATATCAAGTATCCTAGGTGGCACATATCCTATATGATGCAAATGAGCTTATAAAATCAACCAAAAAGCTCTCATACCAATAAATATAACACCCTATCCCCGGGTTGGCTTTAACCCAGTTCGGAAGCATTACCGAAATAAAAAAAGCAATTGATAGGTTACTTGTCAAACAAGTAACCTCGAGATACTTGCCTTGTTGCGCAAGTAACCTAAACCAAACCTTACAATACAAACATTTCATACAAGCAATCACATTTTACACAATCAACATACATTGCATACTATTTTAGGTACCATTTTGTTCCATTTCATACTTATAACCTAAGTTTCTATTATCATGCTACTATTCCTTTCAAAACACATACATCTTTCAAACAACAAACACAAGTGTGGCATACTTCACTTAAAGCTACTATTCAACATATTTCAACTTTCATTCTCTCTTTCATTCCAATGACATGCTCGATTACTCTAGGTGATCACCAAGCATCTAACATACATCTTGTTACAGATTCATACATCCATTCGAACAACATAGAATCCTAATCATATTTTATTTGTTTCTTTACAATCAAGTCATCACTTTACATGCTTAAACTAGCTTACTTACATCCTAAGAAACTACTTATTAAATCATTTAACATGATCATTACAAAGCATACGATTTACATCTTATTACATCTTCATTCATCCTATTCGAACCCTATGATGATCCCTAATCATATTTTAATTGTTTTTTCACAACAATACATTCCATTTCATGTCATACTTGGTTTATACATTGATAATACATGCTTAAACATACCTTGGCCTTAATCTAGTCATTGCCGAATCATGTCAATGGTCATAGGAACAATGCATGATCATATCATTCTAGTCTAGCATTCAAATGAAACAAGATTCACAACATTGAATTTTCATCACAAATTGCGCAACATCTACCATCTTATATATATATACATATCAACCAAGTCAAATACATAGTTTGAATCATCCAAATTAGTTAGATGCTTGGCCCATCAAAACAGTACACATACTAGTCTTAAGCACATACCCAAATGTATGATCTAGGCTAACCATTACAAAATCTAGTGCCACCAAACTAGGAGTATACAAAGAGTATGAATTCATACTTTTAATCTTGCCTTAAGTGTTGCTTCAAACCCAAGATATCCTCTTGAAGTATTATTTAATCTGTTATGGGAAGAATAAAGAGTAGAGTGGTAAGTACAAGATATGTACTTAGTGAGGTAACACTAAGTCTAGTCAATTTTCTCAAAGCATATAAATTCAAGTAGACATGTATTTCAATGAATCAACATCATCTCTACAAATCTCATGCTTAATCGAATTGCATAGGGTAATTTAAGCAAGTTTCACATATCATACAATCGACATTGCATCAACCACCAAGTTTGCACATAATACCATTCGGTTTGTTGCTTAGGTGACAAGCAAGCAAAATCTTCAATCACCGATTAGACTTTCATACACAAAGTCACTATCCATACATTTCTTTCATGACAAGTAACAAGTTTTGCAACCATTCATGTATCATCTTTCAAAGCAAGAAGGTTCACTCAAGTGCCTTACAATACAAGCAATGTTCATTTGAATTATTAAGTCATTTTTCAACATTCCTTGGTAAGTAGCTTACTAGATAATCAAATCTTAACAATATGCACCGAAGTTCCAAAATACACCGAAGTGCCAATATGCACCGTAGTGCCAATATGAGCTTAAGATTCTAAGGCCTGCCCTCCTATCCATCAAACTAGCTACCAAGGTTGTTGATTATCCATTTCATTTAAGCTTTATACATTTCATGAATCAATACATCATTATGCCATTCAAAGGCCAAACCCTTAGGCTTATGGAGTCTTAACTCCCAATACATGACTATCCATACCATTCGATTCAATCAGTCATGTATAACATTCACAAACACAAGCATATGTATGCATTGTACGCACCTTATACTCCAAGCAAGCATGCCATTTCATACCTTAGGCATAAGCAATGCACATGACAAGCATTTGATTACATTTGCTTAACACCCAAGTAAACACAAAGATCATGGCATCAATCAAGCTGTCATACATTTCATTCTTCCCTTAATTGGCCAAATATACTTTAATTTATGTTACATGGCATTGACATTTCATTTAAGCAATAACAAGGTTGGTTAGGACCTAAGTCCCAACCCTAAGGTTATTTACACTCACAATACTCCTAGCAATTCAACTATCTTGGATCCAAATCCCTTTGCCTCAAGCTTTGGGATGTCCACTCCTATCCTCTTCTTCCCCAATCTGCTGCCCTTGATCTAGCAAGCATAACATAAACACATTTCATCAAAACAAACACAATATCACACAATCATAGTAGCAATGTTATCATATTTTACCTAACATTTAGCTACTGTTTTTATGCTTCTTTTTAAGCATTTCTTACTAGTTCAACTCCATATTGGTATTACTTCATTTTAAGACATAATTGGACAGATTACAATGTCCCAAAACTATTTTAGAAACAGTTTCTTACTAGGTGCAAAAACAATCCCAAACTGCCCAGGACACTGCTGCCTGGCAGTTTGCACACTGTCTCTTTAAATTGCCATATCTTTTAATCCGTACGTCAGAATTTCAATTTCTATACACCGTTGTAAAGCTAACAAAATTTCATATAAGACCATGTGTGATTTGATTTTATTTCCTAGCCAATTAATATAGTTTATTGCTCAAAGACAGGGCATTTACACTGCCTGCACAGTTTACACTGTCCATCAATTCCTATTTACAGTTTTTAGTATAGGAACCAGTTTTCAATTCTGTTTTCACCTAATGAAAATATACATTCTAAGGATAATTTGATTAAAATTTCATCCCTGAATTCGATCTATACAATTTTTGGTGAATTTTCAAAGTGACTGCCCAGAACAGAGCAATTACGGGCAGATTGTATCTAGTCACATTTTAATGCCTTTAATCCATTTTAACCAATGTTTTACCCTATAATTCATTTCATATGAAATTAGAAACATGTTAGGTCCCTTTTAGTTCATTAATCAAGGCTTCCAAAACAAAGTAGGTTGGTTGTAAAGCCTAATCTTGCATGTTTACTCAATTTCAATTCCACAAAACAGTTTCTATGTTACATAACTATGTTCATGCTTTCATCCTTCATTTCCAGCATTTTTTGCATCTAATTCAATTTGTTTAAAACCTTCTATACATTACCTATTCATGATCATCATCAATTCATTAATTCCATAGCTCATTATGTTCTAATCATTCAATTTTCATCTCAACAACACAATTAAATTTTCCAGCAACCTAGGTTTGTTACACTAGCATAAACACATAATTTCCAGCCTTGTACCTAGTTTAATTCTTCAATTTTGCATAATTCAACAACCATTCTATCATCTAACAACACATCCAAAGTCTAATTTCAACTATAATCAACAAAACAGTCCAATTTCAAAAATATTGTTGCCTATTCAATTAAACACAAGAAGAATCATACTTACTTTGTTTCTTTGCTTAATTTCAACGAAAAATCACTACACATGCAAGCTTAATTCCTTCTCCAATGTTGTTTTCCCTAGCTTTCTTTCTCTCTATTTCTTCTCTCTTATTTTCGGCCAACATAGGAATAACGGAGAAGATGACAACAACAATTCCTTGTTATTGGAATTGTGTATTGTCTAAATTGTCCCTTAATTAGTTACTAATCATGCAATTAGTCAAGGGCAAATAAGAGATTCATGATATTTAGCATGCAAGCCTTATCTTTCTCCTTGAATTCAAATTGATCCTTATAATTTGGTCACTTAATTCATACATTCTTTCAATTAGACCCTTAACTAATCAATTTAGCTTAATTCTAAATTCAATTAAGCTATTCACTTATTCAATTTGGTTCCAATAATTCTAGGCTAGAATTTGGGGTGTTACAAAATCACAAGGTTGAAGAGGCAACTTGGGAATCTGAATAAGTCATGAGGAAGCAATATCCTCACCTATTTGATTTAGGTAAATTTGAGGACGAATTTATCTTAAGGGGGGAGAATTGTAATACCCCAAATCATGGCCTAGTAACATGTCATAAACTAATTAGAGCTTAATTGTACAAACAATTTAAAATTTTGAAGAATTAATTAAACCTAGTGACTAAATTAGATGGATTGATAAAAAAGTAGCCTAATCATGAAGGATCAAACAGTAACAAATTGTAAATGTAGAATTGCATGCAATAAGGATGAGTGATTAAGGATTTATGAAGCAATTAGACCAAAATTTGCCAAGTGGAGGCAAATAGCTAAGCCATGTGACAACACCATGGCCAAGTGGCCATCTTTCTATCATCTTCTCCACTCCACCTAGGCCGAAACTCCTCTCATCCATCTAGGAAAAGAAAACCACCATTGTTGAGGAAGGAAGCTTGCATGAGATCACAATTGCATGAAAATTGAATAGCTAGGAAGATTGTAAGTGGATTCTAAATCCTTCCTCCCCTGCAACTTGTTTGAATGAGTGATTGATGATGTTCTTGTTGTATAAATTGAATTGAATGATTGTTATGTATGTTAGGGTCATGCTAGCTTCAATTAGAACTTGAAAATTGAATGCTAGTATTTAAATTGCTAATGAAATGTATATATGGTTGAAAACAGTCTTGATTAGGGACTGTTTTGATAGAGAAAATGTGTAAACATGTCAATTGAATATAGAATCCTATTTTGATCATGTATGTAGATGAATTGAAGATTTAATAGAATAGATAACTTGCTGGAAATGTGAAAACACCTAATTGGGTTAGTTAAATTAGGTAATGGACTGCTCAATTGGTAAATTGAATGTGCAATGTTGATCAAATAGATCAAATTGAGTTCAACATGATAATGCCCTGTTTTAAGCACATTTCTAGGTGTATTATACTGACCTAGACATGTAAGAACTTGAAAATGATTTGAATTGCCATGTTAGAACCTTGTTAAAATGAGTTAAGAAGCTAGAAATTCAACCTAGTGTAATCTGCCTAGAATGCTCTATTCTGGGTAGTAACTTTGAAAAATCACTATAAATTGTATAAAATGAATTTAAGGCTGAAATTTTTATGGAAAACACCTTGATATGTCTAAATTCATTAGGAGAAAATAGAACTGAATTTTGGGTTGTAGAATGAAAGGTAGAGAAGAAACACTAGGGACAGTGCAAACTGTCCAGTGTGGCAAATTACCTTGTCTATAAGTTAAAAACTGTATTAATTGGCAAAGGACTAAAATGCAAGCTTTATATGGTTATAAATAAAATTATGTTATCTTTCCAAAGGTATAAACCAATTGAAATTCTGACGTATGAAATGAAAGTTATGCATGATTAAGTGACTAGAGTGCAAGCTGCCTGGCAGCAGCAGTATAGGTAATTGTACACTGTTTTGTGGCAATTTGTAAACTGTTTTGTAAACAGTTTTAGGACATTGATTCTGCCTTGTTTTACATGAACTATATTATAGATAAGTGTAGTAAAGAATGTACATGATCATGCTGCCAGATTTGTGTATGATATGTACTATGCTTAAATGAACCTAATAAGAACTTGACCTAATAAGGGAAGAATGACTTGTAATGCATGAAATTTGATCAAATCTTTGAATACATGATTAATTCGAATGTTTAAGCATGATTAAGTGACAACATGGATGCTTGTATGTGTTATGATGCAATGTAATCGAATGCTAAAAAACTTGTTTGAGATATCATCTCATCTTGATGAAATGAAACATGAAAATTATATGAAATGTGAGCTATGGCTCAAATGGCCTAAGGGCCTAATATGAAATGAACTTCCTTGACATGATCTTGATCTTAAAACACTTAAATAAATGGTAAATCGAACAACCTTGGTAGCTAGTTGGACTAGGTAGAAGGGCATGCCTTAGAGTCTAGAGCTCATTGTGTCAGGGTGGACTATGGTCCAGGGCTAAGACCCCTATTTTGCAACAGATAGAGGGTACGTATGTGGTCTTTGGCGACAGTAGGAGGGTTGCCAGCACTACGATGCATCTTGTGGCAATAGTTGGTTGGAGACTCGATTACCTATACAAACTAAGTACCAAGGGGGTTGTTTAAATGATAACAAATGATATAACAATCCTATAATACATGTTACTTGTTTTGAAAGTTATATGATGTATGTTACTTGACATGAAAGCCATGAATTGTATGTTACTTGTTTTGTAAATTTGATTTGCTTGATCCTTGGTATGAAAGCATGAAGTATGATTCCATGTTACTTGAATACTATACTAGCCAAATGCTATGATCCTAAGATAGGATTACTCTAATGCTTGATATCCTTAGCTAGGACCCATCTAATGCTTGAAATCCTTAGCTAGGACTATACTTGATTAAATGACACAAAACTTGATATAACAAATGGTTAGAACTAGTTACAACCTCACTAAGTACATTCTTGTACTTATCACTCTCATTTTCATTCTTCCCAACTTATAGGATAAAGGATACGAGTGTTGCTTGATCTTGAAGCCTGTTACCTTGAGCTAGAAGCAAGTCACACAAGCATTGCCTAAGTATGGTTTCATACTTGTTTGTATATCTCCTAGAATGGTGGCACTAGAATGTATATAGTTAGCTTGATCATGCATTTTGGTATTTGTATATATTGTTCTTGTATGGGCCTACTATGTCATGATCTTGGATGACATTATGAAACATGTAATGAACTTAAAGTACTTGTAATGTAAATGTTGTTGCTGCACATATGATGATAAATTGAAATGATCTAATGTTTGATCTAGTTTATCTTGGAGCATTCAAATGCCTTGTTTCGGTATATGTGTATGTTTGAAATGAAAGTAGTATGATCAAACCATGCTTGCTTGTACTTCATTCGAATGACTTAGACTTATAAGGTCACTTGTATATAAACATACCTTGATGTAAGTCTGGTTGTGTGTTTGATTGGTAAAGGCCGAATAGTCTAGTGTGTGTATATGATGATTACCGAATGGTTAGGTATGGAATATGAATTTAATGGAACTAGTTGCATGCTATTGAATGTTTAGATAATCATGCTTAATAAGTATAGGAATGAGATGTTTAAATGTATACAAACTAAGGAACCTTGAATTGAAATGGAATCATGTTGTATGCTAGGGTTGTTCGAGTGGTTATTGTATAAGATGAAGTTAAGTGAATCATGAAAGTAGTAACTTGTAATGTAAGCATGAAAGGAAATAATTTATGAGCCTAATCGAATGCTTTAGGATGTATTTAAATGAAAATATGAGTTTGCTTGTATGATAAGTAATGAATGTTTGGTTGCTTGTTAGTTAAGTAACTCATCTAATAAGGATAAGTTATCAATGTCTTGCTTTGCATTGTATTGCTTATATTGCTTGCCTTGTCCTTGACTTGTCCTTGCCATTGCTTAAGTAACGCTCCCGAGCCAGTTTGCTACTAGCCCAGGGTAGGGGGTGTTACACTTCCAAGCTTAATCAAGGTAACATAGCACTCCACTTATTATTCCCATACATTAAACACATATATTTACTTCTTAAGACTTTTCTCATTGAGTCATTTCTTCTATTCGTAAGGAGACATTGCACATCTTATTCTCAATACACATCACACATAATTCCAATAACGTCTTGTAACTCGGTTTAAGAGATAAACCGAGTTAAGGCATGTTATTGATAAACTAGCAAGCAAACACGATTGATTTAATCTCCTTTCAATTAAGTCTACCCAAGAAAATAAGGGGAAAAGTAAAAGCTTTTAATATCATTAATCCACAAAGATTAAGGTTCACCCGAAGGTCTACTATGAGATCGGAACTTATAACTATTCAACACCGACTTGTACAATTCTTGAGACTAAAAACATTCAGGGTAATAAAGACCATTAACAACCAACTACATACTTCTGATTTCAAGCACCAACTCGTGATAATACAACTAGATCCATTTGAACTGAATTATAGACAATGGTATTACTACCTTTAGCACATACTTCCATCTTATTAACTAGCTGATTGGTTATTAAGTTAAACTAGCATTCTCCAGTTTAATAGAATGACATGACCATAGTTTGACTACATCTCAAACATGAACAAATTCAAGAGGATTCATGATCCTAGACATAACCGACCTTAAGATCATTCAAGGCATGTTAATCGAAACTAGGCATATATAAAAAAAGCATGCAATCATACTAGGATCAATCAATAAGAAGCAACCCAAAATAATGATAAAGCCCCCATTACAACTTAATGCTCCTTAGAGCTTTATATACATATGTACAAACCACATAAGAATCTATATGCTTATGTAGTTCTCACTAAGTGCCACCATTCTAGGAGTAGACAAGAGGTTGATCTGAACCGTAAGATTTTCGACACTTGTTCAACTCGGATACAACATGAGAACAAGCCAAACCTGCAAGGGAGATTAGGAAATACACCGTAAGCATAATGCTTAATGAGGTAGTTACATTCTAATTTAAAACAAGGCTCCTTTAAATTTAAACATCAATCTTTATCAATACTAGTTGAACTCTAAGTTTGCACTTTCAATCAATTTCATGACACAAACCAATCATCAAGTATTATCTTAAGCACTAATCAATAGTAATGTATTGTGTTCAACTGATCAAATATAATTACCATGCTTAAGTGTATTTTGGATCACCCGAATCCAAATCCAATCTTTTAACTCACTTATATCACAAGATTCTATTACAACCTATTGAACATAGTTTAAGGATACATTTTTATTTGATTGAATCTTTACTTACTTAATTCCCTCATTAGTAGTTCTTTCCCACAATGTTGGTTTACAACCAAGTTACTATCATTCATGAGTAATAAGCGCTAATATAATTCTTTATTAACCAATCACCTAATCAAGAAAAAATCTTAGACCGAAGCCGGACTGCAACAACAAGAAGGAATACAATCCTTAAGCTTAACTAAACTAATTTATCAAGAGAGACTCAGCTCCTTAATCTCTTTGATCGTATAACCAACAAGAAGGAAATAAATTCCTTATCATACTTAATTACGCTTAACAATTACTGGAATCTAATTCCCATTTTTCATGTAGCAAGTCTCTTACCTTACGGTTACTAATTCTTCCAAAACTTGTTTCAGTTTCCTAACAACGAAATAAGTGTGAGTTTATAGGTCATTTACTCAATTTTATTATTACCACATTAATCTTACCTCCTTATAATCTCGTAATTGCTATTCGTTTAACTCACAAGTTATCATAATTAAAGATTCTTATCAATCTTGTAAACTTTCTTGGATTCAAAAGCTTTAACCAATTACTTATAAATTTATTCATATGCGTATTTACTAGCCAAGTCGAGGATGTTCTTTAATTCTTTCAAATTTCCTTCTAAACTTTATAACCTATAATAAAAATCCCATTTCAACTTTCTAAGTTACAAGAGGGTAACCCCTAAATATCATTAAAACATATTAGTTCCCTCCAATTTTGACACCTGACTATGCACTAGTCGCTTTATAATTAGCCAAATCAACAGCCCTTTTATTGACCATTAACCTTAAATTACATTCTTAAATCTTTTAGGATTGAATTTATCAAGGTGGTGATAAGGCATGATTAACCGTTTCAAACAATTCATGGTAATATATTCATTCTAGTCAAATCTGTCCATATAAGCTCTTATCACGGCAAAGCCATTTCATTACACATGTAGATACCTTTTAATCACAATAATCAGTCCATTTAGGTTTTTTAACCAACATATATCTTATTATCTAACATGACTTTCAAAACAAGTAATCATTCGTACTAGCCATTCATCATCATTCCTTCCTTAATTACAAGCAAGTAATCAATCTAGCATGGATTGTCCATCTCATCTAGCATGACTTTCGTGACATGAAATTATTTGAACTGATCATTCATCATGACCTTTCTTTAACTCCAAGTAAATAATTGAACAACATGTATTTCCTTATGACTTAATTCACAAGGAATTATTCGAACAAGCATGTATCATAACATGTCTTAAACTACAAGTAAATCTCCAATCTAGCATGTAACATACATGTCCTCCAATACAAGGGGTATTCGTACCAATGCATGCACCATTTCACTTTCAATTAGTATCTTATCCAATAATCATCCATGATAGTTAAACTTCTTTCATTTCAATCTTAACTAGTTATACTTTTCGGTAATTTATAACTTTTATACTCCTTTTAATCCAGCCTTGAGACTCAAGCGACAGCCTAGATACTCGAATCCAATGACAATTGTCCTTAAACAAGGGTACACGAAGTACCAATCAAGGGACCGTAGTCCATTCCATCTAGGAAGACAAGAGTACTCGAAGTACTAAACAGGGGACCATAGTCCATACTATCAAGGAAGACAAGGGTACTCGAAGTACCAAACAGGGAACCGTAGTCCAATCTAACACGCGAGCTCGACGGACTCTAAGGCATGCCAACTGTACCTATGACTGACTCAAGACCAAGGCTTTTCCAAATTATTATATATATTACAACATTTTGATCATAGATTCTTAGTGATATTATATCACCTTATATTGACCTTTCCAAGTAGGTGTTACTCACCTTGATCGAATTATACATTCAGGATGAGCATTGCTCATATGTTTAACAACAAGGTCACAAGATTTAACTATTATTCAAGCATGAAATGCATCATGAAATACCATTTATGTTTTCACTTTCTTTTCTAACAATTCGACTAGTCCTTAAAGAACCTTATGTTTTTTTTGTTTATAACTTTTGAATTTATACATATGTACATTATTACTAATCAAAATTTACAAGGACCAATCACTTTGGTCTTTCAAGATTGGTAACAATATAAAAACATTCAGACTCCTTAATTTAACATCAAGACCTCTATCGATAATAATCAACCTTTTGCAATACTGATTGAATCTAAGGTACAAGAACCAACAATACTATTAAATTAATCACTTAAATTACAAGGTACTTTCAATAAAAGTACTTAACTCCAATCTTCCAAGCTTAATTGCACAACATTCATAATCTACTTTTCAAGTAAGTAAATTAAAGTAAATTAAGGGAAACTCAGGATGGATTTCTCCTAGCCCGAAACTTTTAACTACTCTCACCTCTTATCCCGATGTTATGGGATACCTATATCCTCAATTATCTTCCTATTATCCCAACTCTTCCTAGCTTCCTCTTGGTCTAACATAGCAAAACATTATAACTACATATGTATCATCGAGACAGCTTATAAATACATACATTCATTTTCTCAAGAATAGGGCAGCAAGCATGTATGTTAACATTTATTAGTACCACTTCAATCATCTAAACATTTATCAAAGTTCAGTATTCTCAATTCATAAAGCTTTCACACAAAATTGATCATCACTAGATGCAATTATGCAAAATTGGACAGCCCCTATATGCGTATGACATTCTTTAATGAAAATAGTCCACTCATATAAATAGATGTGTAAATCTGGGCAAATTACACATGCACACATTACTTATTCAAAAATAGGGCAGCATGCCTTCAAAGAATTCCAAACAGTCTCAACTTCACAAACAAACAATTACATATTTCAAAGCAGCCCCTAAATCTTTATATTTAACCAAATCTGCCCTATTATCATGTATTTTCAGTTTAGCATTGGAAAAGCAATCTTAATTGTGCAAGTTTCAAATAAAATTGTCTCTATTACAATCATATACGTATTTTATGTAAATCAGTCCCAAATTTATCTTATACAAGCAAAACTGTTCCTAGATTTTCCCTCATAGACTTAATAATTCGAAACAATTTAATCCATAAATGTGTTCACTTGATTACATTGAAGGCAGGGTAGTTCTTAAACAAATACACAAATAGGTAGCCCAAGCATGTAAATGTGCTTACATGTCAAGCTATAAGCATATATTCTTACATTTTGGACATAAAACCAAACTATATAGTCAGCTAAAAACCTGAATCACAACAAGGAAGTCCGCAAACTCACCTTAAAATAGTTTTAATTTTCTCAAATGAGTTCATTGACAATAAAATCAGTATTCTTATAATTCGGCTTTTCTTAACAATCTAATGAGAAGCCTTTACACCACAATTTCACCTTAGAAAGTCTATAAGATCTTGTACCGAAACAGGGCAGCCTCCAAACTGCTCTAAACTTGTTTAAAACAGTCATTATAATTCGATTTACCATTAGCACCGATTCAATGGTCCAAGACATCAAAACAATTTCGGTTGATACACTAAATAACGTGGCAACATTCATATAGTCATCTTGACATAATTATAATTAGAATCATCCAAGAATTCACAAAAATTCGATACCTTAGACCATTTAATCCAACAACAAGAATCGAACATCCTAGCTTCTTATTCTAACACATTTTTCAGATTCATGTCTATATACAATCATCAAGGAATTTATGTTTCAAACATTCATTCAAATCATTTCTTATCCATGAATGATCTAAGCAAACCCAAAGTTATCTATCTATCATTCTAAGCTCATTCCATTCGAATTACTTCATCCACCAAGCTTACAATTAATCCAACACATAACAAAGATGGGTATTACCTTGTGATACAATTTGATATTCAATCTAGAATAAAAACTCTCTCAACCAAAAGCTTGGTGCTACCAAAACCTCCAAGAATTTCTATGAATTTTTCCTTTCTTTCTCTCTCTATTAGTTTCGGTTAACTTCCATTAGGAGAAGAGGAAGGGTTGACCGAAACCCACAAGAGGACACCTAAGTGTGGTCCTTAAAATCTACATCTTTTTACATGCAATTATCCATTTTATCAAGCATTCAAAAATGGTCCTTATTGAATTAGTAAGTCTGTTTTTTTATACTTCACATTTGGTCCTTATCTCATTTAATTTTCTACCTCAAAGTTTTCTTAAACCAATTTAAAACATACTCAAATTATTCTCATACTCCTAGACCGTATTTTAGGATATTACAATTCTCTTCCCCTTAAAAGAAATTCGTCCTCGAATTTTTCAATAACAACAATTTCATGCTATCAATATCAGAATAATTTTGTATATTATGAGTTTCATACAAAACAAACCACTTGTATTGGTTACAAATTACCAATACGAAACAAAAATTTAAACTCCTAGGTGGCACACTAGACTTATGACAATGCAGTGAGCCCATGTTTAATTCGAGAATCGACTAAATCATGCTCTGATACCAATTATAATGTCCTGTAACCCGGTTTAAGAGATAAACTGACTTAAGGCACGTTATTGACAAACTAGCAAGAAAACACGATTGATTTAATCTCCTTTCAATTAAGTCTACCCAAGAAAATCGGGGAAAAAATAAAAACTTTTAATATAATTAATCCACAAAGATTAAGGTTCACCCGAAGGTCTACTGTGAGATCGGAAATTATAACTATTCAACATCGACTTGTACAATTCTTAAGACTAAAAACATTCAGGGTAATAAAGACCATTAACAACCAACTACATACTTCTGGTTTCTAGCACCGACTCGTGATAATACAACTAGTTCCATTTGAACTGAATTATAGACAATGGTATTACTACCTTTAGCACATACTTCCATCTTATTAACTAATCGATTGGTTATTAAGTTAAACTAGCATTCTCCAGTTTAATAGAATGATATGACCATAGTTTGACTACATCTCAAACATGAAAAAATTAAAGAGGATTCATGATCCTAGACATAACCGACCTTAAGATCATTCAAGGCATGTTAATCAAAACTAGGCATATATAAAAAAAAGCATGCAATCATACTGTTGTCACTGAATTTTCACCTCACTTTCTTAACTTTTATTTCCGGCTTAGTAGTATTACGTTGTTAGTATAATTAGTATAAGTGTGCCATGTATTAGTGTTAATGTCATAATTAGCAATTAGAAATGTTTAGGGGTCATGTAATGTATACTTGGTGTGTTATAATTAGTATAATTGTTAGTATAATTATTAGTATGATTGATATGGTAGTTAGAATTAACATAGGTTATATATTTTTAGTATCTTAGTTAGTAGTTAATATAATGGCTAGTTATCAAAATCCAAAAAAAAATTAGACAGCCCATTCAAATAAAATAAATAAAGGATCCATTATATATAATTAAAATAGATAGAGTCCATTATACAAAAGGCCTGCTGGCCCGTTTATAACCAAAAAAACCCTAATCCTTCCATTCTTTTGCGCAGCCAAAAGGAGACCGTTGGATCAATCTGGGATCCAACGGCATAGATCGTGCCAGCTGGGGATGATATAGAACCTCAATTGCATAACCATTCGATCATGATGCAATCTGATGACCTAGATCGCTTCGGGATGTATCACGCGGATCATCACTCGCGCATGGTAGCCACGTGCATGACGTTTCAGCTTCGTCCATTCGCTTCGTCTTCTTCGATGCTCCACTCGCTCTGATTATTCCTCGTCGGCATCGTTCGAATTATCAGAAATATGCAAACAAAGGAAAAAGGGTTAAATCCCTAAATTGGAACACAACAATTCAAGATAAAGACAAAAGGGAATTAAATCCCTAAATCAAAGCCCTAGCTAGAAAATCATAATTCAAAATGAGAAAGGCTAATCCCTAAATCGATGCCATGGCGAAGATCATGCAATTTTAGAGGAAGAAATTAGGGATTTACTCTTGTAATCTAAGCATTTCAATAGTTATATAAACCCCACTGTAAATCATTGTAAACACACAACAACAATTACACACAACAATTACAAAAAAACATACTAGATACATACAATTAGCATTCGGAAGTTGTAGAAGCAAGCAATTGTAATCAGAGTTCAAAAGCAATAAAGAAAAGCAAGTTTATGGTAATCTTTTCTTTCTATTCACTTTTTGTTTCAAATTAAATAAAGGAAAATGGTTGTTTTTTACCTTACTTTTATTTGAAACGCCGTGGAGATTTGGCTTTGATGTAAATCTGGTGGAAAAACGCGATTTTGAGGTTGCCGGAATTTGGGAAAATCTAGGTTTTCTAGGAATTTCGCCGTCGGCAACGGCGGCCAGCACGACAGACTACCACCGTGTTCTTCAATTCATGAAGAACGCAATGAATGTCTTCAAAGGATTTAAATGGAATTGGGTTTGATCCATTTGGAGAGAGTGGTATAAAATGAAATCTGTTATAATTTTTGCTATTTATAATGACCCGTTTGAACCGACCCAAACCCGGTTATAACCCGTGCCCTTCTTCTTTGGATCTTGCGTCGTAGCTCTTAAGTTTTCAATCTATTCAATTTCATCCTTTTTTATTTCAATTTGGCACAGAATCTTTAATTGTTTTCGAATTAACCCTCACATTTTAGTTTTCTTTTAATTTAGTCCATAATACAGACTTTTTATAAATAAAATTAATTTACCCTTTTCTTTATTTAGCAATTATTTTAATAGTTAATTTAATTCAAATATTTTTGTTCCTTTTGTTTTTGTATGTATATATATATATGTATGTTAAACTTTAGGAATAGGGACTTAAAACCTAGAATAGGAACTTGTATGTTGTAAAACTTTTTCATTCTCAATAAAACACACCTAATTGCATTTTAACTTAATAATTAAAATAAATGTAGATATTTCTTTAGGGTTTAAACACTAAATTCTAAAAAAACAATAACACAACTAATCTTTTCTCTGGTTTGTTTTAAAAAAAGGGAAAACTTAATTAATGCGGTGTCTTATCAAACAGGAATGACGGGTTACCGCCAGGAGTGTTGACGGTGATTAAAGTTCATTTCTCGGGCGATAAGGCCGTTAAGATAGATTTACATTCAATTTGCGGACAAATAAATCGAAATTTTGTGAACTTGCAAATTCCTGTTTTCAAAGCATTTTTTAGAAATCAATTAGGTACCAATTTTTTGGCGTTGTGGGGGTGCTAACCCTTCCCCACACGTAACCAACCCCCGAATATGTTTTCTTATTTTTCGTGGACCAAAAATGTTATTTTGATAAATAAAAAGTTTTATTAAAATAACCATTTTTTAAAAGTGATCCAATCACACTTTTTAAAAAAGATTGGTGGCTACTTTGTGTTTTTCATAAAGTTTTCCAAAACGTCAAAACCTTTTCCTAAAAAATGGTTGCGACAGCTTGGCGACTCCGCTGGGGAGATTTTTGTTTTTTTATAAAAACAAAAGAGGGTCAGGCCACAAATTGTTTTCAAAAATATTTTTTTAAAGGAATTGGCAAGTTCACAAAGGATTCAATTTATTTTTCCGCTTAATGAATGTAATTCTATTTTATGCATTTAAAATTGTTGCAAAAAGCTCTATTCCCGAGCACCACCCAATTGTTAAGTGAGGGGAAAACGCTTTGCTCGTGTCAGAATATTGATTCTCCGTATGAGCCTAGCAAGTACCTTCGGGACTCATATGCCTCATGTCTTAGTAAGGATATTGATTCTTCGAGAAGACATAGGAAGTGAGTCCTCCTTAGTTGAACTTGGTTCATTTGAAACCTATAATGGGTGACAACCATGGGCTTTGCTACCCTTAGTAGGGGACAACAAGGACAGCTCAGGTACATTTTAGAACTCAACTGTTTGAGAACATAGAGCCCACCCCAATAGAGCTATGCAGAAAACCTAGGGTTTTAGTAATAAGGGGAGACATGTCCTGGAGTGTTGGAATGTGCTGCCCAGAATTGTTCGTGAAATTATTTTGAATTCTTTGTGTTTTCTTGATTTAATTTTCCTTTCCCTGGTCTTGTTGTTTTGCATATCCATTCATGCTACATCATTACAAATTTAGAAGGGGTTGATTCTCAAAATCATTGCTCAACTTTGAAAAGCTCTTGTTATGGACGGAAGGATTTTGAAAAGTGAAGATGAGAATGCAAAGGTGCAACATTGGTCCGAGATGAATCAGCAAACATTTGGAGTTAGTCTAGCAGCTGATCGTGAGACAAAGACTTCAAAGTATGCCCACATCAATATCAAACAGAACAACGTGCAAGAATTACGGGAAATCTAGGAGTGCTTTGATTATGAGACTAAGCAGTTGTTCCATGAAGTCTACTGTGACATAGCCTATCTCTTGTACGTGAAGGTTGATGAACCTGAAAGCCTTGGTTCAATTCTAGAATCTAGGGTATTGCTGGTTCACTTTTAATAAAGAAGATATGATGCCTACATTTGAGGAGTACTTAGCCCTTTTCAACCTGTGCAAAGTGAAGAAGAATTGGGTCTATACCAAGCCTCCTAAAAACAAAAACCCACATGCAAAGCTTTAGGCATTCGCTAGTATGAGTGATGGTTGGGTTAAGGGGATGATACAAAAGAGAGGGGGCACCTTTAATTTCCCTTGGTCAAGCATCAAAAGTATAATTTCAATCCACCCCGACAGGGAAAAGAGGGTTGATCTCCTAGCCATTGCAATTCATGGTTTAGTCATCTTTTTGAGGGTTCTAGGAAACATTGATGTGGTGCTACTTGATTTCCTTGAACAACTAAAGAGAGGAGTCAATCTGGTACCAACCGTACTTGCTGAAACCATTATTTCCCTCAATACATGCCGAAAAGTTGAAGGAGTTCATTTTGGAGGATGTGCTCTGCTTCTGGAAGTTTGGACTTTTAGTCACTTCTAAAAATGCCCAAAATTTGCCTTATCAAATATGTTTTCCCCGAACTTCTCACCTCTTCGAGAATTCTTGGCAAATGAGTGGCCTATTGTTAAGAAGAATAAATGGATTGATATATTTAGGGATCGTCATAACGAAGACATCCGATGGAGGGTTCCTTGGATGGGTCACACCAAGATTTTGTACAAATGTGGAGATTTCAACTTCCTAATGCTACTAGGTTTGTGGGGAGGAATTGGATGTGCTCCTTTGCTAGTATCTCGTCAGTTTGGGTCTTGACAGTTCATCCTATTCACTACCAGTCTTGGCTCATCAAAATTCGAGTTCCAAGGAGAGTTCAGACAGAAGGTTCAAACAATCAGTGATGCATGGAATCGTTTTTATCATATAAAGTTAGAATCTGATAGTCATTGTATGTACACCTCAGACTATGATATTTGGAGGCATACGAGAATAAACGACAAAGTCATAGCACCTACATCCGAACAAGCCAAGTCCTAGAAGAACACTTAAAGGTAGTCCCTACAGAAGCTGACATCTTTAGAGAAAAATTAAGAAAGGCTAAGTTAGAGATAAAAGCCTTAAAAGAGTAGAACCAAAGGGACAAGTTTGAGCCAGACCTCGATGTTGAAAAATATAAAGGGGAGACGAAGCGAGTAGTGAAGTTGTATGAAGACCTAGAAAAGATGATTGATATCCAAAGGGTTGACTTCCTCAAGCTCCAGACTACTGTTAGAAATGCTGATCTAAGAAAGACCCCAGAGTAGTGGAAGCAAGAAATCGAGCATGCTGTAAGAAAAGAAAAGGAACGAGGGAGGAACGAGGTCGGGAAATATAGACGAGCCCTTGTTGTAGAGAAGAAGAAGGCTAAGCTGGCAACTGAAAGTAGAAGTGGAAAACGGGTCCAAGAAAGTGAGAAAGAAAGTGTGGTTGCATGGAAAAGGAGGTCCCGCGACAACAAGATTCGCTTATTTGAGTTGCATAAGGCATATGACCAGACCAGTGCGAAGCTAAAGCAGAGTCAGACTTGTGTTACTAAGTTGCAAGCCAAAATAGATGATCTGAACCACTTGTTGCACAGACTCCAGAATCATCACGCCTATATCAAACTTCAGGCCTGTCTAAGTGAGAATGATATCTTGAAGAAACAGGTTGAAGGAATGGATAACATCATCCAAGAATATAGGACGAAGATCTTCGTCCTTGAAGACATACTTAAGGGAGGTAATGATTATTGGTTCACTCGTCTTAGAGACGTTGCTAGAAGATTTCAAGAACGAGATGAGTTCGATAGGACTGTCATGACCCAGGTACAGGATGTGGCTTGACACGTGGTGATGTTAGCTATTGAAGCTACAGCTCTTCGTCAGCATGTCAAACTAGCAGGAGAAATGGGATCAAGGCTTATATGGCTCATTGAAGAAATCATGGAACTAGGTCCTAACCAATGTATTCTTGTTACATTCTTGACATGTTAAATGAATCTAATCATGAACTTGACCTAATAAGGGAAGGATCATTTAAGTAATACATGAAACTTGATCCTAGCCTTGAATACATGTCTATTTCGAATGCATGAGTATGATTATGTGATAACATGGATGCTTGTATGTGCTATGATGCAATGTGATTGAATGCTAAAGAACATGCTTGAGACATATTCTTACCTTGATGAACTGAAACATGAAACTACTTGACATGTGAGCTATAGCTCAATGGCCTAAGGGCCTAACATGAAATGAACTTGCTTGACATGAAATTGATCTTGAAACACTTGAATAAATGGTAAATCAAACAACCTTGGTAGCTAGTTGGATTAGGTAGAAGGGCATGCATTAGAGTCTAGAGCTCATTGTGTAAGGGTGGACTACGGTCCAGGGCTAAAGCCCATATTTGGCGACAGAAGGAGGGTACGTATGTGGTCTTTGGCGACAGTAGGAGGGTTGACCAGTACTACGGTGCATCTTGTGGCGACAGTTGGTTGGAGACTCGATTACCTATACAAACTAAGTACCAAGGGGGTTGTTTAAAAAATAACAATTGAAATAACAATCCTACATCATATGATACTTGTCTTGAATGCCATGAATTTGTATGTTACTTGACTTGAAAGCACGACTCCTTGATTTCTTGTTTTGCAAGAAAGATGTGCTTGATTCATGATATGATTTCTTGTTGCTTGTACCTTGTTGGCCGAATGCATGATATCCTTAGATAGGATAATCTTGATGGTTGAAAGCCTAGCTAAGATTACTTTAATGCTTGGAAGCCTTAGCTAGGAAGCCTTAGCTAAGACTAGCTAAGATCACTTTAAGTCTTAAGCAAGATGTGCTTAAAGGACTAGATAAGGTCACTCTTGATGTTTGAAAGACTAACTAAGACTACTTTAATGCTTGGAAACCTTAGCTAGGTCTACACTTGATTAAAAGACATGAAACAACAAATGGATAGACTAGTTACTACCTCACTAAGTACATATTTGTACTTATCACTCTCGTTTTCATTCTTCCCAACTACAGGATAAAGGATTCAATCGTTGCTTGATCTTGAAGCCTGTACCTTGAGCAAGAAGCAAGTCACACAAGCATAGTTAAAGTATGATTCCATACTTGTTTTGTATATCTCCTAGAATGGTGGCACTAGATTGTATATAGTTAGTTGAACATGCATTTTGGTACTTGTATTAATGTCTTGATGGGCCTACTATGTCTTGATTTTGGATAACATTATGAAGTATGTAATGAAATTAAGCTTCATGAAATTAAATGGTGATTGTTGCGCATATGGTGATGAAATGAAATGGTTTAATGTTTGATCTAAATTACCTCAAGTCATTTGAATGCCTTGCTCAATGCATATAGTTGTGCTTGAAATGAATGTAGTATGTGATGAATCATGTTGATTGCTTCCCATTCGAATGACTTGGACCTAAAGGGTTGCTTGTATGTAAATATACCTTGATGTATGTGTTATGTATGCTTGTATAGTTGTTTGTCGAATGCATAAGGATTGAATAAGACTTGAATGAACTAGTTACATGCCTTGTTGTATGCTTTTGGTGATAATGGCCGAATAGTTTGGTAAAGAAAATGACTTAATGGTAGTTAGTTTCATGCAAATTGATTATTCAAGAGATGTTAGCAATTTGAGTTAAGATGAACTTGTATAAGTCTAAGGTACAAAGAAATGAAATGTATTTAGGTTATTGTTTTAGATCAAATCGAATGAGTATAGGGATAAAATGAAGTGAATTGTTTTGATAAAGTAGTAACTTGTAGTGTAAGCATGAAAGAAATTAATCTAATGGTTTTGTATAGATAGTCGAATGGTTTAGGTTGAATAAGAATCAATTGTGAGTTGCTTGCATGATAAGTAATGTATGAATGGTTGCCTTAGCCTTGTTCGAATGCCTTAGTTTCATTTGAAATCAAATGAGAGCTTACATGTTTGATAAATAAGTATGTGATAGCTTGATTGATTCTTGTATTGTATTGTTCTCGTCTATTGCCATGTCTTGTAATGTCCTTGCTTGCTTGTTAAGTAATGCTCCTGAGCCAGGTTCCTACTAGCCCGGGTAGGGGTGTTACAAAGAAGAAAAAGAAATCAAAGAAGAAGAAGAAGAAAAAGAAAAAAAAGAAAAAACAAAAAGGAAGAAAAAAAATAGGGGTTCAAAATGAAAACCTGCAAAGGGTGTTTCGAAACCAAAGGAGGATCTAAGTTGAAAACCCGTAAAGGGCGACTCAAACAATTTGCAAATAAGACCTTCCTCAGGGATTCCATACTTGGAAGTTTCATATCTTTCCACATAATCATTATTTCCAGGGTCTGCTTGTAACACCCCATCCCCAGGTTAGCCGTAACTTGGTTCAGGAGCGTTACCAGAACGAGAACAAAGCAATAGATAGGTTACTTGTCGAACAAGTAACCTCGGTATAGATAACTTGCAACGCAAGTCACCTAAACCAAACATTACAAGTCATATAATACATACAAGTAATCCACATTAAACAAACCCAATATACATAGCAAGCTATTTTAGGTACTAATTTGTTCCAATTCATACTTATATCCTAAGTTACCATTATCATATTACCATTCCATTCAAATCACATACATCATTCAAACAACAATCTCAAGTGTGTCATATTTCACAATAGGTTACTATAAAACATGATTCAACTTTCATTCTTACTACAAGTTTAAGTACCTTATTCGATTGATACAAGATGGTCACTAACACATTTTAATTAGCTTAATTGCATCTCAAGATACTACTTATTCAATCAATTAACAAGTTCAATACAAAGCATCCAACTTACAATCTTATTACAATTTCCATGTACCCTATTCAAACCCTATGGTGATTCCTAATCACATTTCATTTGATTCTTTACAATCAAATCATACAATTTCATGTTATACTTAGTTAGTTCATTGTTAATGCATGCTTAAACTTACCTTAGCCTCAAACTCCACATTGTCGAATTATGCCAATAGCCATAGGAACAAATGCATGATCATACACATTGGTCTAGCATACGAATTAAACAAGGTTTAACAAACGTTAAAATTCTATCATATTATGCACAGCATTATACCAACTTATATACATATCAACCAAGTCATATACATAGTTTAAATAATCTAAATTGGTTACATGATAGACCCATCAAAACATTACATATACTAGTCTTAACAACACCACAAAATGCATGATCAAGACTACCTATTACAAGTTCTAGTGCCACCAAACTAGGAGTATACAAAGAGTATGAAATCATACATTCAAGCTTGCTTCAATGTGTTCCTTCAAACTCAAGATATCCTCTTGAAGTATCCTTAATCTGTTATGGGAAGAATGAAGAGTAGAGTGGTAAGTACAAGTTATGTACTTAGTGAGGTAACACTAAGTCTAACCAATTTAAAATATACATATCTAAGTTTACATGTATATCAAATAATCAAGATCATCTATACTTGACACATATACCATTCGAATTGTATAGGTAAACATAGGTAAGCTTCACATATCACACAATCAACATAACAAAATCCATCATGTATACATATAATGCCATTCGATTTGTTGCTTAGGTGACAAGCAATCAAAAACATCAAGTACCAAGTAGACATTCTTGCACAAATATCATCTATACATTTCTTTCATGTGAAGTAACTAGTTATACAACCATTCACGTGTCATCTTTTAAGGCAAGGAAGTTCATTCAGAAATCTTACAATTCAAGCAATGTTCATATCACACATCTAAGCAAACAATGTTCATTTGAATTATTAAGTCATCTTATAACACCCTTGGTAAGTAGTTTACTAGATAATCAAATCTTCAACAATATGCACCAAAGTGCCAATATGCACCATCGTGCCAATATGCACCGTAGTGCCAATATGTACCTTTGTACCAATATGCACCGTAGTGCCAATATGAGCTCAAGATTCTAAATATGAGCTCAAGATTCTAAGGCATGCCCTCCTATCTATCCAAAATAGCTACCAAGGTTGTTGATTATCCATTTCATTCAAGCTTTATACATTTCAATATCCAATACAAGATTATGCCATTCAAAGGCCAAGCCCTTAGGTTTATGGAGTCTTAACTCCTAAGACTAAACTATCCATGCCATTTGAATGGCATGAATACAAAATGGTACCATTGTTCATTTCATTTCAACCAGCCATGTATATCAATCACAAACACATGCATATGTATGCAATGTGCGTACCTTATTCTCCAAGCAGGCATGCCATATCTTACCTTTGGCATAAGCAATGCAACATGACAAGCATTTAATTTCATTTGCTTTACACTCAAGTAAACAAATAGATCATGGCATCAAACAAGTTGTCATGCATGTCATTATTCCCTTAATTAGCCAAATATGTATTAGGTCATGTTACATGGCAATGACATTGAATTAAGACAATAACAAGGTTGGTTAGGACCTAGTCCCAACCCTAAAGATAGTTACACTCACAATACTCCTAGCAATTCAATTGTCTTGTATCCAAATCCCTTTGACTCTAGCTTTGGGATGTCCACTCCTATATTCTTCTTCCCCCAACTTGCTGCCCTTGTTCTAGCAAGCACAACACATACATTTCATCAAAACAAGCACATAAGGTCACACAATCATAGTAGCAATGTTACCACATTTGTACCTAACATTTAGCTATGGTTTTTATGCTTTCTTTTAAGCATTTCTTACTAATTCTTCTCCACATTGTTATTACTTCATTTTAAGACATAACTGGACATGTTACAATATCCCAAAACTGTTTTGGAAACAGTTTGCATCTGGGTGTAAAAACAGTCCCAAACTGCCCAGGACACTGTTGCCTGGAAGTTTGCACATTGTCCCTTTAAATGGCCATATCTTTTAATTCGTACGTCAGAATTTTGATTACTATACACCATTGGAAAGCTAAAAAATTGTCTATAAGACCATGTAAGACTTGCATTTTAGTTCTTAGCCAATTAATACAGTTTATTGTTCAAAGACAGGGCATTTACACTGCCTGGACAGTTTGCACTGTCCAGCTATTTACAGTTTCCAGCATAGGACCCAGTTTTTAGTTCTGTTTTCACCTAATGAAAGTAGACATACTAAGGTTTATTTCATTAAAATTTCAGCCCTGAATTTGATCTATAAAATATTTGGTGAATTTTTAAAGTGACTGCCCCGAACTGAGCAATTCTGGGCAGATTGTACCTATTCACATTTTAATGCCTTAAATTCATTTTAACCAATGTTTTGGCCCTATAATTCATTTCATATGATATCCTAAACATTTATAGTCAATGTTAATTCATTATTCAAGGCATCCAAAACAGAGTAAGTTGGTTACAATGCTTAATTTTGCATGTTTACTCAATTTCAATTCAACAAAACAGTTTCTATGTTATGTGACTATGTTCATACTTTTCTCTTTCATTTCCAGCATTGTTTGTTAACAATTCCATTTGTTTAAAACCTTCTTTACAATATCTAATCATGATCATGTTCAATTCATTAATTCCATAGCTCAATTTCAAGTTCTAACCATTCAATTCTTACTTCAACACCTTATTACAATTTTCCTGCAACCTAGCTTTGTTACACTATCACAAACACATAATTTCCAGCATAATACCTAGTGTTCATTCTCCAATTTGCATGATTCTACAACAACTTAATCATCTAACAACATATTTAATCGTTAATCTTATCTACAATCATCAAAACAGTCCAATCCAACAAGTATAGTTGCCTATTCAATTGAACACAAGTAGAATCATACTTACTTTGCTTCTAGCTTTAAAATCCTTACAAATTCCTATACATGCAAGCTTAATTTTCCTTCATCAATGGCTAATTTTCTCAAGATTTCTTTCTCCCTATTTTCCTCTCTTCCAAACGGCAATAGTGAAGAAAGTGGATGAAGATGACAACCCTTGTAATGGATTTAGGAATTTACTATCTTAGCCTTAATTAGTTGTTTATCATAGAATTAATCAAGGGCATTAGGGGAAACAAGGAATTTAGCATGCATTCCCCATCTTTCTGATTTAATTCAATGTAGTCACTTTAAATTGGTCACTTATTTCAGTCTTCCTTTCAATTAGATCCTTGGCTAATCAATTTAGCTTAATTCTAGATTCAATTAAGCCATCAATTTATGCAAATTGGTTCTAATACTTCTAGGCTAGGATTTGGGGTGTTACATTGCTCCGCATAGTTGACATTCAAGGCATCTTACGAAGCAAGACATGAGGAGTTTTGGCTTCTGATATCTGAATGCTTATTCATTTCCTTGTAATTTCTTTTGTGTTTGCCACAGTACTAATAAAATTTTATTGTGTAGACCTTTTCTTTTCCTCCTTTGACATCTTTCCATAAAGCATCTTGCATTGAAATGAGAATTAAAATTTGACATCACTTGAGATACACAAAAGATTTTTGAGCATTACTTTGAAATTTGTCTAGAAGGGTATTCGAACTATGAGGTATCCAATGATCAAAATTGGAGCTTAGGGCATAAAAAGTAGTTCAATTTATGAGGAGATTCAAATAGGTTTTCCTACAAACATATGCGGAAAACCCTTAAGAGATGATTCGACATTACTTTAAGGCAGCATGTTGCAAAACAGAGATGCTTACACAAGATAATTTGCTTCTACAACAATGAGAACAATTTTACAGACATTAGAGGAACTAACCAAGGATATGAAACATTGGAAGAATAGCAGGATCCTAGGAAGCCTGTCATTGAACATTGATGTATCAATTGCAATGATAACTTGACAAAGGCTAAAAAAGTTGAAGAATATGAGGATGAAGTCAGTCCTTCCAACCAGCAGTACAAGATAACTGGATTGAGCGAGCAAATGTGCAAAGATCATACGAAGCAAGGAAATGCTAAGAATAAGAAGGGTAAAACATAAGTGATGGAGATGACTATCTGTGATTATTTAGTCAATCATCGAAGCATACAGTTGCAATTTTCAGATGATTTCCCATGCATAAATGATGGCAAACCGATGCATTCCCTATATCCCCACGAAATTTCGCTCTTAGGTGTTCTAGCAACAAAGAGCTTCCCTGTTTGAAAAATCAAGGCAGAAGTCACAAGAAGGGATGAATATATTAAGTGATCCAAGATAAATAAAGCAAGCAATGGTGAAGATTACTTTCCAAGGAATAGACGATGGAATTTTAACAACAAGAAATTGTTGAAGCCAACTAGTATTGAAGGATGAGTTATTGCAAACGTTCTTAGTGCAAAGCCATTCAGTGTAGAGAAATGAAAAGAAATCATATTGTTTTTCTGATGGATGGGTCAAAACAGACACTCACCATCTGTTGCTAGAGTTGAGAAAATGTTTGAGATGATATAATCCGAGTTTCCTGGAGCTTCACAGTTTTCTTTTGTGTTCATTAGGAAAATTGTTAAGAAAAAGAGCAAAAGAAATAAGGCATGCATTCATGACTAGGCATCCCTAAGGGCATATGCATCTTAATTGGATCATTTGCAATTGTTTTTGACAGGTTTTGGAACTCGCTTATTCATCCAAGCGTGTGAACGATGAAGTCATCTTTTGGAATTTGCTTATCTATTCGAGCATAAAGAGAATAGAACCCGTCTATCCGTTCGGGCATTTCAAGAATGGAATTTGCTTATCTATTCAAGCATGAGGACAATAGAACCCGACTATCTTTTCAGGCATTTCGAGAATGGAATTTGCTTATCTATTCGAGCATAAGGAGAATAGAACCCGTCTATCTGTTCGGGCATTTCGAGAATGGAATTTGCTTATATATTCAAGCATGAGGAGAATAGAACATGTCTATCCATTCTGGCATTTGGAGAATGGAATCTGCTTATCTATTCAAGCATGAAGAGAATAGAACCTGCCTATCCGTTTGGGCATTTGGAGAATGGAACATGTCTATCCGTTCGGGCATTTGGAGAATGGAACCTGCTTATCTATTTGAGCACAAGGAGAATAGAACCTCATCATCTATTTGAGCACAAGGAGAATAGAACCTGCTTATCTATTTGAGCACAAGTAGAATAGAACCTGCTTATCTATTCGAGCACAAAGAGAATAGAACTTGGTTATCTATTCGAGCACAAGGAGAATAGAACATGCCAGTCTTTTCAGGCATTAATGGTTTGATAATTGGTGCAAATCAGTGTCTTTTGTTCTTTGCTCTATTCTTGTTTCACCGGAATGACCAAAGAGGGACAGCTGTTGTCACTGAATTTTCACCTCACTTTCTTAACTTTCATTTCAGGCTTAGTAGTACTACATTGTTAGTATAATTAGTATAAGTGTGCCATATATTAGTGTTAATGTCGTAATTAGCAATTAGAAATGTTTAGGGGTCATGTAATGTATACTTGGTGTGTTATAATTAGTATATTTGCTAGTATAATTATGAGTATGATTGATATGGTAGTTAGAATTAACATAGGTTATATATTTTTAGTATCTTAGTTAGTAGTTAATATAATGGGTAGTTATCAAAACCCAAAAAAAAAATAGACAGCCCATTCAAATAAAATAAATAAAGGATCCATTAGATATAATTAAAATAGATAGAGTCCATTATACAAAGGGCCTGCTGGCCCGTTTCTAACAAAAAAAACCCAAATCCTTCCATTCTTTTACGCAGCCGAAAGGAGACCGTTGGATCAATATGGGATCCAACGGCGCAGATTGTGCCAGCTGGGGATGATATAGCACCTCAATTGCATAACCATTCGATCAGGACGCAATCTGACGGCCCAGCAGATGAGCCATAGGTCAAACCTTGCACTTGCTCAAGGGACTTAGCACTAGCAGTCAATTCTGTAAACACTTTCGGTGGGGCAGCAGTCAAATAGGTCTGAATTTCCTTCCTCAACCCTTTCAAGAACCTTTTACACCTCATATTCTTGGTAGTAACCAACTCGGGGGCATACCTACTTAATTGTAAAAAACTCTTGCTCATACTCAAAGACTAACCAGTCCCTTTGGACCAAGTGGGTGAACCGATCTCTCAAGCTATCAACGTGGGCTTCCTATATATACTTCTTCTCGAACTCTTCCAAGAAATCATCCCATGTAGGTCAGTTAGGATACCAACCTATCTCTACGGTTTCCCACCATTCACGATCATTCTATTTCAACAAGGAAATGGCAAATGTTAGCTTGTTCTCATATCTCAACCTCATATTACTCATGATCCAACGGGTATCCTTTAACCATTGATCAGCCTTGACCGGGTTATCTTGACCCGACCCAAAGAAATTCATGGCACCATGACACTGCACCCTCTCGATAGGTGCCTCGCGTGGAGTAGCAGAAGGCCTCGGTATGGCTCTTACAATCCGATGAAGAGCCCGGTGTAAATGAGAGAAGTAGTTGGTCCCTCAACCCCTATCTTCCTCAGACACCTCCTTCAAGCCAGGATTGTAATCCTTATCATAATTTTCATGTCGAGATCCCCAACTCTCCACACGATCACGCGCTCTCCTTGGCATAACTCATTTTTTTGCACAAACAAACAATGCAGGTTACACAATCGAACACCAAGTTTAAACAAGTACAACTTCGATCCATAAGCAAAGTATCTGCTAGACACTTATACAACACTCTAAATGTCCCCGGGGTTTCCTAGAACCGGCTAAACCTAGGCGCTGATGCCAATCTTGTAACATCCCTAACCTGGATGCCACAAATGGGCCTCCAACCCAAACCAAAACCATAAGATTTTTTTGCAACTAAATTTAGCCCAACGTCATCATTTCATAAAAGCCATTGAGTTTAAACATATTAAGTCGATAAACCATTTAAAACATTACATGATGAGCTCCACTTTAAATACATAATTTTAAAAACATTCGGCACATAAGCTTAAATCCAAAATACAAGTTCCAATACACATAGGGTCATACAGATACATGGCCCAATAAATCTAAGTGTTGTACTTGGACTCTAGTCGATGCTGAGATCCTACTCCTATGGTGCTCCAAAATGTACGCCAACTTACTAACCTACGAACGAAAACAACAATTCCAAACACTGAGCTAACAAAGCTCAGTGGATACAATTCCACTCAACCACAATTCATACAAATCATAAAAAGGTGCAGGCTATAATAAGATATCATGACATGAAAAGCAATAACGCTATCGTATTCACCTAAACACAATAATCAATGATGTACAACCTCAAACTCAAGAATAGAATCGCATTATCAAACCTGAGGAGGGACCTGGTATTACATGGTCTCGAATATGTGCACCCTTTCTCGGAATCTCGCATCAAGCATTATGACTCAAAATCTCACATTGAGCATCAACACTCAGAATCTCACATCGAGTGATCTTCTCGTGCTGCAATACTTTCTCATTGGGCATCCGAATCCCATAAACAAGGGTTAAATTCTATGGTTCCCTCACCCGGCACCTTCACCCATGACCCGTAAATGATCTTCAAGGTTTACAAACATACACATGTAAATTCTCTCTTATCTAACAAGATATTCATCATTTAGGCCACATACAATGTTAAAGACTTAGTTTCCTATTATCATTATTCATTTTACCCCTTAGAAGACTCATCGGGCCCTTACTCTCGAATTATTGAACCATCAAACTAAAAATGAAGTTTTTGGACAGATTGCCCATGCCGTATTGATACACCTCACAAAGGTATCGATACACCCATCTGTATTGATATGCTTACCCACGTACTGATACTTAGGTACACCCATGTGGTCTCAGCCAAGCCATCTCGTACCGATACACGAAGACTTGTACTGATACTCCAAGGCATACCGATACGCCTTGGAAGCGTATCGGTACTGAGATGCTCTATTAGAATCTGGTTGGGGAAAAGATATTGATACCCTCCCCAACGTACCGATATAGCCTTCAAGAATTCAAAATGTTCTTGATATTTTAAGGTGCGTACTGATACGTGCACGACCGTATTGATACGTAAGCCCAAAAATTAGTTTCTGGAGCTTGGATTTTAGGCCAAAAATCCTCCAAACCTTTAAGGCAAGACTCCAAACTAACACTACAAGTTATGGGTAAGTTATGAAGTAGATTTCTACCATTTTTACATTAATTGAAAACCTAATTTAGATTTTACCATGTATAACTTACAAGCCTTAGTTTCCTAACCAAAGCATTATAAAGCAAGCAAGTAGACAAAATGATTCCCAAGAATATGTAGGAGTTAGTAGTGTACTAACCTTGATTTAGGACTTAGGAAGAAACTCCCAAACAAATATTCAAGCCTTGTTCTTTCTTCTAGCTTGAGATGCCTCCCCAACCTCTTTCACTTGGATTAAAGATCTTCTAACGTTCAACAACTCTTCCTCGATGCTCACAACCTGATTCACTTCCTAAAGTTCAAAGATTTAACCTTTCACTTGGCTATGGGGCATTTTGGATATGAAAGAAAGGGAAGAAGAAAGAGACATGGAACAAATTAAACACGCCACCCCTTCTTTCTCAAAAAGAAGGTAAGTTACACAAATACCCTTTTTCCATCTTCCTACCTAAAACCCACACCAAGCCCCGAAGCCCACAACCAAGGATAGCCTACAAGAGCTCTTAAAGCCCAATACTTGACCCAAAGAAGAAGCTCATGCTTTGGGTCAAACCGACTCTTAGGTTTTGAAATTTTGGTCGTTACAGCTGAGCACCGCGTTCCTACCGGCTTATTACAACCCATTGATCTACTGTAGTGGAAGTGGGAAAGAATCACCATGGACTTTGTTAGTGGTTTACCTCTAACTCCCACTAAACATGATGCTATGGGTCATTGTAGACCATTTCACCAAGTCAGCTCACTTCTTACCAGTTAGAATGGGCTACTGTCTTCCTAAACTAGTTACCTTGTATATCAAGGAAGTTATTCGACTCCATGGGGTACCAAAGTCTATCATCTCCAGTCAGGATCCACAATTTGCTTCTTTATTTTGGAGATCATTGCAAGGAGCTCTGAGCACCAGAGTTAACCTTAGTACCACTTTTCACCCTCAGTCTAACGGCCATTCAGAAAAGGTACTTCAAGTAATCACCGAAACCTCCTCCCATTAAAAAACATGTATCGTCATTAGAATCTTCCATACAGATTCTAGAAGACATGCTACGTGCATGCATTATTAATTTTGGTTGATCTTGGGAGAAATCCCTACCTCTTACCGAGTTTGCCTACAATAATAGTTATCAAGTTTCCATTAAAATGGCACTGTATGAGGTGTTGTATAGCAGACAATGTAGAACTCCTTTATGTTGGTCTAAACTTAGTGAAAGCAAGATGCTAGGCCCCGACCTACTTCGGGAAACTGAAAAATAGGTTACCATCATCCATGACTGCTTGAAAGCTACCTTTGACCGACAAAAGGCCTATAATGATTTAAGTGAAGGGACATATAGTATGAAGTTGGTGAGAAAGCCTTTCTCAAGGTTTTACCGTGGAAGAAAGTTTTGAGGTTTGACAAAAAGGGGAAGCTAAGTCCCCAATTCATTGGACCCTTTGAGGTTATTGAAAAAGTTGGCCCTATAGCTTATCTGTTATCATTACCCTTTGAATTGAGCAAGATCAAATATGTGTTCCCTATATCGATGCTTTGAATGTGCCGCTCTGACCCTTCGCACATTATCGAGCCCGAGTCTATAGAGATTCAATCTAATCTGACCTATGAAGTGGAATTTGTTCCTTTGGTCAAAGTGCTCTAAAAGAGCCACACTGTTGAGGAAGCAACCTGGGAACCAGAAGAGACAATGAAGAAGCAATACTCTCATCTCTTCAGTTCAGGTAAAATTCGAGGATGAATTTTCTTAAGGGTGAGAGAATTGTAAAACCCTAAAAACTGGTCTAGTCAGAATTGGGTTCCGACGATCAAAAACCCTACACCGAAAAGGTCCAAATATTTCATTAACTTTGATCATATGGTCAATTATATCGATATTAGACTCTAATTGAGTCAAGTTATTATTTAAGGACCATATTGAATTTATCAAAAACTATTTAATGACTAAATTGTAAAAAAAAAAGTTGGGAGCAAAAGTGCTAAGTCTAAAAAGTTAAGGGACTACCCTTATGATTATCCCATTTTTGGGATGACTCACCTTCTTGCTTGCCACATGCTTCACCTTGGATTGCTTGATGAAGGAAAAAGATGGGAATTGATGGAATTGCTTTTATCATTAGAAAAGAAAATAATGATATTAGTCTCCTTCCATAGAAGGAAAGCTCAATCGGTTATGTTTAGTGTGAATATTAGTTTTTTAAAACACTTAAAAAGACTTACTTTGTTAATTCATAACACCTACCGAACCTACATTTGCTTCCATCTTCATCTTTTTCAAATTCTAAGCAAGCACCTTCCTTGTTTTCTTCCAAGCAAGCACCACCATTAGTGGATGAGTGAAGTTTTTTTTTTCTTTTGAAATATTGATCCTAATCAATTTCTATGACTTGAACAAGTTCAAAACATCCCAGGTGAAGAATTGCTTTACCATCGGATTCCATCAAGCAACGGAACAAAAGGGTTGTCGTCCGAGAGCCGTAGAAGCTTGGAAAAGCTAGATGAGTGTAGTCGAAGTCTTGGGAATAGGTTAGGTACCTTTCCCAATTTCATTGATATTGATTATTGCATAGCTAACATTTTGTTAAAGGAATATTGCATCGAACCTCTTTGAAAGCTTCATTGCTAAGCAACAATAAGCTATTGTATCAAAACATCGATCATAGTATCATCGTTATTGTTATTGTCACCAACAACATATTGGTACATAGGAATATTGACTATTAAGTATTAAAGGTATCATTGTTATAGACATTGGACATTGAAATAGGCATTGCTGTTGCTATTGATCATTGGTATTGCTATTGTCATCGAAATATTGATATAGAAACATTGATCATTGATACTAATATTGGAACATCGACTATAACACCCCTCACCCAGGTTAGGAGTAACCCGGCCAAGGAGTGTTGAAACAAGCAACATAGCAAGCACACAAGTATTCAAGCTATCTAAAACTTTCGAACTCATCCCTATTAGATGAGTTGCTTGCCTAACAAGAAACACAAACAAGCAACAAGAACATGCTTTTCAAACATTATAGCTTACCAAATATAAACATAGGCCTCCAAGTGTCAATCAAGGAGATAGAAACATAGTCAATTATACATGTAGGCAGTCGAATACACTCAAGCCAAGATTCAAATTCATTTCAAGTTTATTCATGTATGCGCAACATTGATCCATTTCAAGACAATGTCAAACATGGTTTCAATGTCATATTCATGTCAAGTTAACTAAGCATGATCTTCTAGCATTTTACATTCAAGAAAATGTCAAATATGGTTTATTCTTGCTTGACACGCGTCGTTTTCGCGTCAAAATAATTCCTTCTTCTCAAATAATAAATAAAGGAATTCAAACGTAGTAAAAGAGAAGGGTCGATCCCACAGGGACTAAGAGAACTTCCTGATTTATGTTTGTTCAATCGGTGAGCCAAGAATAGAGTTGAATAATATTCAAATATGGTGGGGGTTTGTGAATTAAGTAAAAATAATAAGAGATTGTAGACAAAATTTAGGAAGTGGATTAAATATGGTAAAGATTAGCCTCGGGCTTTTGCTCTGACTTAGTTTCCACGGATCATTGGAAAAAGGATTTTTCACTTCGGGGTTCACGTTGGTTGCTCGTCTTCAAGGATCAATCCTTGTGACTGTACCTTGTATACCGAATACCCAAGTGCCATCTTTGATATCGATTTTGGAAATTGATCTAATCAACAACAATGTTGTAGATCAAAAATGTTTAAGTAAAGCCGACTCGGACTATGTCGTTTCAATAATAATTGATTCTGATCTCAGTTTCCTCTTAGCAAACAATTTTGCTAAATGTGTTCCCAGGAAGTCAAATGTGCTTCAATAGCTGATCCTTCCTCCCACACATTTAACCAAAACAACATCCCGACCAACGTCAATCTTTGGTTTTGAAATCATTTTGATTTTGAAATTAAGTTTAGAAAACTAAAAGAGATACCCGAAATTGTTTAGGTGCTTTTCAATCCTCACGTTGGAATTGAGCTATTGCTTTAGCCCTTGGCTATGGAGAATTTAGCTAAGTATGATTATGGTAAAAATCATACTTAGCATTATAAAATAAAAATAAATAAAAAAACTTAAAGCAAGAACTAAAGAAAAGAATGAATTTTATAAAACCTTAAAAGTAAAAACAAAGCTAAGAATGAGAATATGAGATATATCTTTGAGTTTGCCCCAAATGGGGTATTTATAGCAGCCTAAAGCCCTAAAAATAACCCTAAAGAGATAAGAGATAAATCCTAAATTATTTAAATTAATTACAAAAGATAAATCCAAAGTTTGAATTTAAAATTCGGCTGATAAGTTATCTGATATGCGGCTGAAAAGCTATCGTTACTGCTGACGTGGCGTCTTCTAGAAGCTGCTGGCGTGGCGTCCTGTCAGACTTTCATGCCCATTAATTCAGTCATGAATCCAGAAAATAAAAAATTGCACAATTTTAGCAGTTTAAGCAATATTCCTGGAATCTACTGTCATGCATGGAAAATGAACAAAAATGCCCACATTAGCAACTTAAAACAATCAATCAATCAAGGAGTAATTAGAGATAGAATAATGCATAATTTAAGCACTAATCAAATTCCCCCTCACTTATTCAATGCTTTTCCTCAAGCATTTCTTAATTATCATGCTAAAAACCTTAAGTTGCTAACTCCAATTCCATAGAATTTCCAAGATTTCTAAAGTAAACTAAATCAAGTAAATGTTGAAATTCAAAACCAATCAATTAAGTGTAAATCAACCAAGGCATTTCAATCATCTACCAATTTAAAGAATACAAGACTTAGCTCCTCACATTGGTTCACTCATTTCGCTCAAATATTTCGGGTAAGAGAATCGCTCAAGCCTAAACTAATCAACTCATTACCATAGGCTTGTAACTAGATCTAATCTCCACTACTTAATATAAAAATGATGCAAAAATCAAGAGGACTTAAAATGGGTTGTAATGGGGTTAAGGTTCAAGTAGGATAAAAGGCCGAAAATGAGGTTTAAAAAGTCAAGACAAGTAAAATTATTCCAAAGAATTTATTCGAAGAGAGGAGAAGAAATCAATCATTTTTTTCATTCGAACTGTCCCCCTTTTATGCTTTTTTCTCACTGTTCGAACAGCATCGTATATTTGAACTGCACTGCACAGTTCTGCAATTTTTCTGCGCTGTATTTTCCTGCGCTGTTCGAACCAAACTGCACTGATTTATTTTTCTGCACTGCACTGTTTATTTTTCTGCACAGTGTTTTTTTTTCAAATCTGATTTTTTTCTCTCTTTTTTCACTTTGGAATAACCTCAACTTGTCCTGAAAAAGGATGACAAAAATAATTGAAAGGAAAACAAAAATAAAATAGGCTTGGTTTAATGATATGGTAAACAAAGAAAAAGATTAAAGGCTCAAAAATGGTTCACTAAGTGGAAAATAAATAAAAGGGTAGGCTATTTTGTTTGGTAAGAGAAGTTGGTTTAATCCTAATGCCTCTATCATATTAGAGCATCATAATCAAAATGTGTAGTCTCAACAAGCATCGAGTTACAAGTTCTAGAACGCAATCAATTAGTTTGGCACACTCAATTGGAACAAAGAGCAAGAATACAAATATATGCTCATTAGGCTCAAAACTCACACAAAAGGTCTATTGAACTAAGTCATGCATCCAATTCAATCAACAAATTCATGAAATGACCAAGAAAAATTTACATGAATTAGTCATGTCATGCTATCATGCATCCTAAATTCAACAAGAGCAAGATTGAATTCACAAAGAAATGCAAAGAAATTAAATCAAACAAGAGACTAGCAACCAAGGTCATCAACAATTCTAATCAAGAAACAACTTAATTTCAATCGCAAAGCATAAGTGAGAGCCAATTTGATTTCTAATTCCACCCCCTTCACTTAATCATAATGTCCCATTATGGAAAAATAAAGTGCAAGAGAGGGAATAGAGATACTCCTCATGTTTAGTTACGGCTGCGATTGAGTCTCCCGAATAGAAGAGCCGTCGTCATCGGATGTCGCAAGGTGACGTCCTCTTCTATTGTTGGCTGTTCGGGACTCGAATCGTGGGTAGCTTCTACAATAGATTCGCACAGAGGAGAGGCTGTCGGCTGGTGGCGATTGCGGTGCAGAACGGAAGGAAGTAGAGGATGTTGCTGGTTGTGCATGTTGCTGCCGAGAGTGTGGAAGGTGATTCCGCCGTGACTGGGAAACATTGGTGTCACTGTGGTGTTGTGACGAGCATGAGGGAGAATGGCCGACGGATGGTGGTGGATCGATCGAAGGCTCGGGTTCAAACCATGTTGGCTAAAGAGGTTGGCAAGGTCGAAGGGGGTTGGGGGTATTGTGTTGACCAAAGGTAGGGGTAGAGAGGTGGGAATTGGTGTGCGGCTAACATGTGCTGAAAGTTAAGAAAAATGGGGTTAGGTATCGTGAAAAGTTTGTTTTGAAAAGAGGACAAGATAAAAAGTTGGTCAAATGGGTGTGGGGTCCACGTTTGAATTTTAAAATTGAAGAGGAAAAAAATAGGTTTAAAAATAAGGATAAATGATATGGGGGAAAATAATAAAGATTGGTGGGGGAAAGTTTAAAATTACAGATAAGGGGAAAATGAAAATTGAATTGAGTTTTGGTGAAATGGCGCACACGATCAAATAGGTGTGGGGTCCACAGAGTTTAAAATTTTAAAGAAAAGTGGGTTTTTATAATAAAGATATGGATAAGGAAATGAGCGGGTAGAATGGTTGTGTTTTGGGTTCAGCTAACATGCACCCAAATTAGCAAGGGTTTAGCTAATGTGCACCATTAAATAAAGGTTTCTCCACTACTGATCCACGTATAAAGTATTTCCATGGACTGGAAAAAATGCTTTGTTCGACCAAATTCACCGCAGTCTTTATGAAAGTTTGATTCAAAATATTTGGGGTACCTAAAATAAAATGAAAAATAAAATAAGTATAAATAAAACGAAAAATAAAAATAAAACTAAGTAAATAAATAATAAAAAAATAAAAATGGGTTGCCTCCCATTAGAGCGCTTTATTTAACGTCGTTAGCTCGACGACCTGATTTTTAAAGCATAGGTTCTTGTAATTCGATCTCCTCCGCTAATCCTACCGGAGCGTTCTCATAATACGGCTTCAACCTCTGGCCGTTTACTTTAAATCGAGCTTCAGAATTGTCTTCTATTTCTAATGCGCCATGAGGAAAAATCTGAGTTACCGTAAATGGGCCGAGCCATTTCGATCGAAGTTTGCCTGCAAAAAGTTTAAGTTTTGAGTTAAACAACAAAACTTTTTGGTTAATTGTAAATGATTTAAAGGATATTCTTCAATCGTGGAATTCTTTAGTTTTCTCTTTAAATATTTGAGCATTGTCGTAAGCGTTTCGTCGGATTTCCTCTAATTCTTGGATGTGTAGCTTCCGCGCTTCTCCAATTGCTTCCATCTCCATGTTACATTGGTTAACTGCCCAAAAGGCTCGATGCTCCAATTCAGCCGGCAAATGGCACGGCTTACCGAAAATGAGTCGATACGGCGACATCCCAATAAGACCTTTGTAAGCCGCCCGGTACGCCCACAGCGCGTCGGTCAACTTGAGACTCCAATCTTTATGATCTGATTTAACAATTTTTTCAAGAATTGCTTTAATCTCGCGGTTCGACACTTCCACTTGTCCGTTGGTCTGTGGATGGTAAGTAGTGGCAATTCTTTGAGTCACTCTAAACTTTTTCATGAGCGCGTCAATTACCTTGTTGATGAAATGGGTTCCTCAATCGCTAATTATCACTCGTGGTGTGCCAAACCTAGAAAATATAGAATTTTTCAAAAAAATTAACAGTGGTTCTAGCATCATTATTTCGGGTAGCCTTAGCTTCCACCCATTTAGAAACATAATCAACTGCAAGAATGATATAAAAATTTCTAAATGAAGAAGTAAAAGGACCCATGTAATCAATTCCCCACACATCAAAAATCTCACAGACGTGAATCAGATTTTGAGGTAATTCATTCCTTCGGCTTAAATTCCCTACACGTTGACACTTATCACATGATTTACAATATAAGTAAGCGTCACGGAATATAGTAGGCCAAAAGAAACCACATTCCAAAATTTTATGGGCAGTTCGCTTTGGTCCAAAGTGACCACCACATGAATAAGAATGGCAAAAGTCTAGGATAGAATTTCGCCTAATTACCTGATCCGAATAGTGCTTCCATAAATAAGGATCATCCCAAATATAATATCGGGACTCCTACTTTAGTCGATTAATTCCAGATCTAGGCAAGTCTAAGGGTAATTTACCTGTGACCAAGTAATTTACCATGTCTGCGAACCATGGAACCACTTTCTGCGCCAACATCAAATGTTCTCCCGAGAACTTACCGTTAATTAGCGGGTTGGCTGTAGAAATAGGAATGCAACTTAAATGATCAGCTACGAGATTCTCGCTTCCCTTCTTGTCTTTAATTTCCAAATTAAATTCTTGTAAAAGCAGGATCCATCGGATAAGCCTTGGCTTCACCTCCTTTTTGCTCATAAGGTACTTCAAAGCTGCATGGTCAGAAAAAACAATCACTTTAGTTCCAAGCAAATAAGATCTAAATTTTTCTAAAGCAAAAACAATAGAAAGTAATTCTTTTTCTGTTGTGGAGTAATTTCTCTGAGCCAAGTCCAGAGTCCTTGAAGCATAGGAGATAACATGTGGTTCTTTGCCGATTCTTTGTCCAAGAATAGCTCTAACGCTCGTATCGGATGCGTCACACATAAGCTCAAAATCATATTCCCAATTTGGTGCTTTGACGATCGGTGTCGTGGTCAACTTTTCTTTAAGTACATCGAACGGTTCTTTGCACTCAAGATTAAAGTCGAAGACTTTATCTTTTTGTAACAGCTCACACAACGGTCATGCCAACTTTGAAAATTCTTTAATAAATCTTTGGTAGAAACCTGCATGGCCAAGAAAAGAATGAACCTCCCTCACAGATGTGGGGTAAGGTAGTGAGCGTATAATATCGGTCTTGGTCTTATCAACGGCAATTCCATTAGATGACACAATATGTCCCAAAATTAATCCCTTATCAACCATAAAATGGCATTTTTCATAATTCAAAACAAGATTAAATTCTAGGCATCTATTAATCACATTAGTTAAATTACTAAGACACTCATTAAAAGAACTACATCGTAAAGTCATCCATGAAGACTTCGATGCCCTTCTCCACATAGTCAGAAAAAATACTCAGCATACATCTCTAGAAAGTGGCCGGTGCATTACAAAGGCCAAAAGGCATCCGTCGGTATGCAAATGTACCGAACGGGAAAGTAAAAGTTGTTTTCTCTTGGTCTTCTGGCGCAACTGGAATTTGGAAAAACCTGAAAAACCATCAAGGCAATAATAATGAGTTTTACCGGCTAATTTCTCAATCATTTGATCTATAAAGGGAAGGGGAAATGATCTTTTCTAGTGAGAGAGTTCAACTTCATGTAGTCGATACAGACTCTCCATCCATTTTGTACACTCATTGGAACTAACTCTCCTTCATAATTTTGGACTACTGTCACTCCGGTCTTTTTAGGTACCACATGAATTGGACTTACCCAGTCATTGTCGGAAATAGGATAGATTACATCTACATCAAGGAGTTTCTGTATCTCCTTTTTTACTACCTCCTATATTGGTTGGTTCTCTCCTTCTTCCGTTTTAATCTTATGCATACAAGTCGAGGGACTAAGTCCCTTAATATCGGCAATAGTTCATCCTATGGCTTCCTTGCACGTGTGCAATACCTTCACTAGTGCATTTTCTTCTTCTTTGAACAACTTGTTTGAGATTATCACCAACAAGGTTTCATTTTCTCCCAAAAAGGCATATTTCAAGTGCTCCGACAATTGTTTTAATTCTATCTCAGGCGCCTGCAAAATAGAAGGTAACATTTTAGCTTTAGAGGGAGATAAAAATAAATTAGAATTGATATATAAAATATGTTCAAACTCCCTTTCTTCCTCTCTGAGGGAAAGTTTAAAATCCCTGTAAAAATTATCAAAAAAATTAGTTTCAACAAATTCATCAACTAAAGGATCAATAATATCGACAGAATTAATTCTTTCTACTTGATCTGGGTATTTCATTGCTTTATAAACGTCAAATTCTACGACCTCACCATCAAATTCCATTATTAATACACCGCTTCTCACAACAATCTTTGTATGCGCGATGCTTAAGAAGGGTCAGCCTAAAAGTACCTTAGAGCAAGTGCTCTTCCTATCATTTTCCACGTCGATGACATAGAAGTCGGCAGGAAAAATCAGAACATCGACTTTCACTAAGACATTTTCAAGCACTCCCTCCGGATAGATAATAGAACGATCAGCCAACTGGATAGTTACTCTTGTTTCCTTCAAAGGTTCGTTAGTAATAATTTTATAAACAGAAAGGGGCATAACGTTAATTGAAGCTCCTAAGTCGCACATTGCACGTTTAATTAAAACATTTCCTATTTTGCAAGGTATAGCGAACATACCTTGGTCATTCATCTTTGGTGGAAGCTTTCACTGAAATATTGCTGAGACATGTTCTCCCAGGTTTACCTTCTCGTGACCAGTCAGTCTCCTCTTTGTGGTGCAAAGCTCCTTTAGAAATCGGGCATACCTTGGTACTTGTCGGATTACTTCTAGGAGAGGTATGTTGACTTGTACTTTTTGGAACACCTCTAAGATTTCCTTCTCTTCGGCTCTCTTGTCAGACCTCATCAATCTTGATGGGAAGGGTGGTGCGATTTCATGAGAAGGAAGAGGAGGTGGTGGTGGCGATGAAGATGTACCTTGGACATTGTAGGGTGGCTTTTCCTTCCCTTTCTTGGACCGTCCGGCATTCTCTTATGGGACTTCAGGTGTGACAACGGTACCACTTCGAAGAGTGATCACACTTACATTCTCTCTCGAATTTGACTCTGTTTGAGAAGGAAGTCTTCCCTGCGACTCCAGTCTCCCCACGGTTTGAGCCAACTGGGTCATTTGTTTGTCCAAATCTTATAGGTGGGCCTCAGTGCAGGTTTGAAACTTCTCTTGGGATATTGCCAATCGTTCAATGATGGATTCTAATGATGACTTCGTTTGTTGATATTATTGTTGAATGGGCTGTCTCTACTGATATGGTTGACTTTGCCTTTGATTTTGGGCATAATTGAAGTTCGGATGATTTTTCCAACCTGGATTATATGAGTTGGCATTGGGGTTGTATTATCTTTGTAGAGGTCCTGGGAAATTCCCCATGGCATTCACTTGCACAGTGTCATCTTCTTGTATAATCGGAGAGCAGCCTGTCAGATGCTCTGGACTAGTACATATCCCTTAAAGCCTGACTACAATTCTTTTATCTGCAACAAGAGATTGAAAAATATCAGCTAATTTATCAATTTTGTTTTCCAACGAAATTGTACTTACCTCGTGAACCCGTCGAAATGGTTCACTTGAAGGCTGAAAACGTTACGAGTTGGCGGCCATAGTAGATATTAACGTTCTTGCCGCCGTTGGAGTCATGTTAAAAAGAGCTCCTCCACTTGTTGCGTCTACCACTTTCATGTCCATGGGTGTTAATCCTTCATAAAAATATTGGAGAAGCGTTTGTTCAGACAATTTGTGTTGCGGACAGTTTGTGCATAGTTTTTTGAAACGCTCTCAGTAGTCATATAAAGATTCAGTATCCTTTTGTTAGATACTCAGGATGCTTCGCCTTAGCTCGCTTGCCTTAGCTGCTGGAAAAACCTATCAAGAAAGAGGCGAGCCATGTCAGTCCAAGTTGAAACCGAGTTGGAGGGTAAATCAAATAGCCAATCCTTAGCAATATCAGCTAGAGAAAAAAGAAAGGCTCGAAGTTTTATTTGATCTTCAGAAACTCACCGTGGTTTTGTGCTTAAACATACCATGTGAAATTCCTTTAAATGTTTATGTGGATTTTCACTTGGCAAACTGTGATAAGTTGGTAAAAGGTGTATTAAGCCTGTCTTGAGAGCGAATGGTGTCTCGCCATTCGGGAATGTTATGCACATTGGCTGGTTATCATCAGGGGCCGCAGTCAGTTGTCGAATAGTTTGGTCGTTGTCTCCCATTGGAACTGGTTCTTTGGTCGAAACGTGATTCTGCTTCAGATGCTATTTCTAGATCACGTTCTAATCATTGTTGTCGCCGGCTTTGCTTCTTTTCCCGAAGTGTTTAGGCGTGTAGTCTTCGGGCGTATGCTTTGATCTCCGGGTTATAATCTGCTTGTTCGCCCGAATTCTTTCTAGTCATAAATCAAACAAAAATAATCAGTAACTTCACCATAGTCCCCGGGAACGGCGCCAATTTGACACGCATCATTTTCGCGTCAAAATAATTCCTTCTTCTCAAATATTAAATAAAGGAATTCAAACATAGTAAAAGAGAAGTAAGGCTCGATCCCACAGGGACTAAGAGAACTTCCTGATTTATGTTTGTTCAATCGGTGAGCCAAGAATAGAGTTGAATAATATTCAAATATGGTAGGGGTTTGTGAATTAAGTAAAAATAATAAGAGATTGTAGACAAAATTTAGGAAGTGGATTAAATATGGTAAAGATTAGCCTCGGGCTTTTGCTCTGACTCAGTTTCCTCGGATCATTGGAAAAAGGATTTTTCACTTTGGGGTTCACGTCGGTTACTCGTCTTCTAGGATCAATCCTTGTGACTGTACCTTGTATACCGAATACCCAAACGCCATCTTTGATATCGATTTTGGAAATTGATCTAATCAACAACAATGTTGTAGATCAAAAATGTTTAAGTAAAGCCGACTAGGACTATGTTGTTTCAATAATAACTGATTACGATCTTAGTTTCCTCTTAGCAAACAATTTTGCTAAGTGTGTTCCCAAGAAGTCGAATGTGCTTCAATAGCCGATCCTTCCTCCCACACATTTAACCAAAACAACACCCTGACCAACGTCAATCTTTGGTTTTGAAATCATTTTGATTTTGAAATTAATTTTAGAAAACTAAGAGAGGTACCCGAAATTGTTTAGGTGCTTTTCAATCCTCACGTTGGAATTGAGCCATTGCTTTAGCCCTTGGCTATGGAGAATTTAGCTAAGTATGATTATGGTAAAAATCATACTTAGCATTATAAAAGAAAAATAAATAAAAAAACTTAAAGTAAGAACTAGAGAAAAGAAAGAATTTTATAAAACCTTAAAAGTAAAAACAAAGCTAAGAATGATAATATGAGATATATCTTTGAGTTTGCCCCAAATGGGGTATTTATAGCAGCCTAAAACCCTAAAAATAACCCTAAAGATATCAGAGATAAATCCTAAATTTTTTAAATTATTTACAATAGATAAATCCAAAGTTTGAATTTAAAATATGGCTGATAAGTTATCTGATATGCGGCTGATAAGCTATCGTTGCTGATGACATGGCGTCTTCTAGAAGCTGCTGACGTGGCGTCCAGTCAAACTTTCATTCCCAGATTCATGCCCACTAATCCAGTCATGAATCCAGAAAATCAAAAATTGCACAATTTTAGCATTTTAAGCAATATTCATGGAATCTACTGTCCTGCATGGAAAATGAGCAAAAATGCCCACATTAGCAACTTAAAACAATCAATCAAGGAGTAAATAGAGATAGAATAATGCATAATTTAACCACTAATCAGTTTCGGCGATCAAAAACCCTACACCGAAAAGGTCCAAATATTTCATTAACCTTGATCATATGGTCAATTATATCAATATTAGACTCTAATTGAGTCAATTTATTATTTAAGGACCATATTGAATTTATCAAAAACTATTTAATGACTAAATTGTAAAAAAATAAAAGTTTAGAGCAAAAGTGCTAAGTCTAAAAAGTTAAGGGACTACCATTATGATTATCCCATTTTTGGGATGACTCACCTTCTTGCTTGCCACCCGCTTCACGTCGGATTGCTTGATAAAGGGAAAAGATGGGAATTGATGGAATTGCTTTTATCATTAGAAAAGAAAATAATGATATTAATCTCCTTCCATAGAAGTAAAGGTCCATCGGTTATGTTTAGTGTGAATATTAGTGTTTTAAAACACTTAAAAATACTTACTTTGTTAATTCATAACACCTACCGAACCTACCTTTGCTTCCATCTTCATCTTTTTCAAATTCTAAGAAAGCACCTCCCTTGTCTTCTTCCAAGCAAGCACCACCATTAGTGGATGAGTGAAGTTTTGCTTTCTTTTGAAATATTGATCCTAATCAATTTCTATAACTTCAACAAGTTCAAAATATCCCAGGTGAAGAACTACCTTTACCATCAGATTCCATCAAGCAAAGAAACGAAAGGGTTGTCGTCCGAGAGCCGTAGAAGCTTGGAAAAGCTAGATGAGTGTAGTCAAAGTCTCAGGAATAGGTTAGGTACCTTTCCCAATTTCATTGATATTGATTATTGCATAGCTAACATTTTGTTAAAGGAATATTGCATCGAACCTCTTTGAAAGCTTCATTGCTAAGCAACAATAAGCTATTGTATCAAAACATCCGATCATAGTATCATCGTTATTGTTATTGTCACCAACGACATATTGGTACATAGGAATATTGACTATTAAATATTAAAGGTATCATTGTTATAAACATTGGACATTGAAATAGGCATTGTTGTTGCTATTGATCATTGGTATTGTTATTGTCATCGAAATATTGATATAGAAACATTGATCATTGATACTGATATTGGAACATCGACTATAACACCCCTCACCCAGGTTAGGAGTAACCCGGCCAAGGAGTGTTGAAACAAGCAACATAGCAAGCACACAAGTATTCAAGCTATTTAAAACTTTCGAACCCATCCCTATTAGATGAGTTACTTGCCTAACAACAAACACAAACAAGCAACAAGAACATGTTTTCCAAACATTATAGCTTACCAAATATAAACATAGGCCTCCAAGTGTCAATCAAGGAGATATAAACATATTCAATTATACATGTAGGCAGTCGAATACACTCAAGGCAAGATTCAAATTCATTTCAAGTTTATTCATGTATGTGCAGCATTGATCCATTTCAAGACAATGCCAAACATGGTTTCAATGTCATATTCATGTCAAGTTAACTAAGCATGATCTTCTAGCATTTTGGATACATATAATGTTGGTTACTAGAGATGGTCACAATTGTATTCATTCGAATCATATCACCATCAACATACCTTCAAGCAAGCTTAACATCATCTAGAAATTATGACGAACTTATCATGACCTTAATTACTTGAACTATAAGCAACCTAATTGACCAAATGATCAATACGAATAGAGCATTCAGGAGTTAAGCACATAGTGCCCCATTGTTAAGCACATTCGAATATAACTAGATTATGTAACCAAGTACCATTTTCCATATTCAACAAGTCATGCCTAATTCATTCACATAGCATCTGGACATCATGGGCATAAGCATTGCCAACCAAGTCTTTACAAGCTTCTAAAGGTCAAGGCCATATACATACAAACTTCAAAATGAACAAAATGTAATATCTAGCTTAATTATGTACATATCTAGGTGCCACCAACTAGGAGAGTTGCAAAAATAGATTCAAAGTCATACTTCTAGCTCTGCTTGTGTCTTGCTTCGAGCTCAAGGAAGATAGATTTAAGATCTCTTTAAACCTGTGGTTTAGGAAGGACAGAAATAAGAGTGATAAGTACATAATGTACTTAGTGAGGTAGCAACTATTTACTAGCCAATTATCAAGTTTAGGTAGTCTTTAATCAAGTACAACCTAGCTAAGGTTTGAGCAAGTGAAGTCAAGTCTAGCATAAGGTTTCAAGTATTTCAAGCCAAATAGGGAGTCAAGTAGTCATGTATAGCTATTACCATTTATATACATCATAACAAGAACATATAATAAGGTCTCAATCTCAAGTAATATACATTATTTCATGCTTCAACACCATTCAAATAGCAATTTACATGAAGGTTGTTTTCATTTCAAGTTTGATCGAGTATTAAATCAAGACAAGAAGCGTGTCCAAGCATATCAATTCGAGTATGATCACTTTTCAAGTATCATGTAAGCAAGCAAATTCAAGGTATCAAGTCAAGTATCATTCAAGATTTAGGCCACGTTTTTCTTTCTTGCTTATTCATTTTAGATTAGGCTTTGGTGCATAGTTATGTCTAGGTAATCGAGTCACCAACCAAACTGTCGCCAAAATAAGAAACTGCTCATATCCATCCTACTGTCGCCAGTGACCATAACACACATCCCTCCTACTGTCTCTAAATAAGGGTCTTGGCCTAGGACTGTAGTCCACCCAATCACAATGAGCTCTAGACTCTATGCTATGCCATCCTACCTAGGACCAACTAGCAACCAAGGCTTTGTTTGATTTACTTGTCAATTAATTAAGCTTCAAGATTTCAAGTCAAGGCAAGTTATTAGCTTATTCAAAGCATTCCTTTCAAGTGTTTATCTATCAAGGTCAAGATAGCCCTTAGGTCATTCGAGCCTTAGTTCAATATATCATGCATTCATTGTAATTCGAGCAAGTTTGCATTTCATGTCATCATTAGCATCAAGCAAGATCATGTCTAAGTATTCTTGATTCATTCGAATAGGTCAATACAAGAAACCATAGAAGATCAATCCATTGTTACATGATCCATTTGCATTACCAAATCATATATCAAGCATATCTTACTACCAAGTTTCCATTTAAGCCATTCTTCCCTTAACTCATTTACAAGCATAGTTTAGATTCATTTCATGGCATGAACATATCAATGGAAAGTAGTCATGCATATTTGGTTAGGACCTAAGTCCTAACCCTATGTAAAAGCTACACTCACTAGTCCTCCAAGCTAGTTTTGATCCTTGATCCAAATCCCTTTTTGCTTGTTACTAAGTTGCCCAACTCTATCTTCTTCAACAAGATCCACTCCTTGTTCTAACATACATCCAATATAATGGAATCAAAATCAACAACCAAACAATACATTTCAAGAAATCCAAGTTCACAAGAAACTAGAGTCAAGCATTGTATTTCCAACAATCAAACAATTTAAGCATTTCTATTTAGCATTTTCATTCATGTTAACTTAGCCATTGTATAACATTGTAAAACAATTTTATCCTTTCAGTCTATTAAAACAGCTTTGCCCTGCTCTTAAACTGCCCAAAATAGTCCCATTTTAACTGTGTTTACAATGTTATACGAAACAGTCCCCAACAGTCCAATTTTTTGCTGAAACAATCCACTAAAACAGTTTGCAATTACACCCTTCTATTTGTTCTACAAAACAGCCCAAATTGTGATTATCTCATACAATTCATGTTAACAAGCTTTTAATCTAACTTCCCTTGTTTTTAAGTCACTGTTTTCAGCCCCTAATTCATGCAATTCAGTCCCTAAATTATTCATGGTTTCAATTCTAGTCCCTAATTCACATACATCTCAATAAGCATCTTAAAATAGTCCAGTTGTTCATTATTCAAGCAATTCAATCCAGCAAGCATTTAAATTAACTTTCCCCTGTTTTAAATTCATAAATTCCAGCCCTCAATTCTGTCAAAACAGTCCAAGGTTTATCAATTCTTTCAAAATAGTCCCTAGTTAGCCATTTAACAATCAAATGTGACTAGTTTCATTTTCAAACTAAATTTTCACTATCCAAACATGATTTTCAATTGATTAACATCTCAATTTATTATGTTTCTAAATTTGCAGCAATCTTTTTACTCAATTCAAGTCCCAATTCATGGACAATTTGAATTACCTTATCAAATTACATGATCAATCAAACAATGGTTTCATTCATGTAAATATATCATTCGGTCAAGCATAATTTCATCCTATTTTCAATAACATTTCAACCACATTCAAGCTACAGTCCAAGGAAGTTTCAAGCATAAACATTTAACATACAATTCTATAAATCCAAGTTCAATTACTATCATCAATCAATCATTCGAACAAGTTTGCTACAGAGGAAGGACTTAGAAATCACTTACAGTCTTCCTCGATATCCAATTACATGAAAGATAAGATCACATGAACGCTTCCAATCTTCTACAATGGTGGCTTTTCTTTTCCTAAAAGGGTTGAGAGGGTTTCGGTCAAGGAAGGAGAAAGGAGTAGTGGAGAAGATGATGAGAAAATGGACACCTATCCATGTTGTTCTCCCTTGGATTGACCGAATGCCTCCACTTGGCAATTCAAGGGTCTAATTGCTTCACAACTCCTTAGTTACACATTCTAGTTGCATGCAAAACAACATTTAAACATTGTTACTATTTGGTTCATCATGATTCGACCATTTAATAATCGAGTCCATCTAATTTGGTCACTAGATTTAATCAATTCTTCTAATTTATAGAACATTTGTACAATTAAGTTCTAATTAGTTTGTGACATGTTACTTGGCCATGATTTGCGGTATTACAATTCTCCCCCCCCCCCTTAAAATAAATTCGCCCTCAAATTTACCTGAGTTGAACAAGTGAGGATATTGATATCTCATCATAGCCTCAAGTTCCCAAGTTACCTGTTCCATTTTATGATTCCTCTATAATACTTTCACCAAGGGAACATTCTTGTTTCGAAGTCTTCTAACTTCTTTGTCAAGTATTCGTATTGGCTTTTCTTCATATGATAGGTCATGATTCAACTCAACTTCTGCAGGTTCTAGAACATCGGATGGATTAGATCGATATTTTATAAGCATGGAAACATGGAAGACATTGTGGATCTTATCAAATTCACTAGGGAGTGCCAATCGATAAGCCACTGGACCAATCCTTTTAATGATTTCGAATGGTCCAATGAACCAAGGACTAAGCTTTCCTTTTCTTCCAAATCTGAAAACCTTCTTCCATTGAGACACTTTGAGAAAGACTTTGTCTCCCACATTGTATTGGATGTCTCTCCTTTTCAAGTCTTCAAGGCTTTTCTATCTATCAAAGGCTTGCTTCAATTGATCATGTATGATTTGAACTTGTTCCTCGGTTTCTCTGAGTAATTAAGGTCCCAACACCTTATTTTCCCCCAATTCAGACCAACACAAGGGAGTCCTACATTTTCTTCCATATAAGGCTTCGAATGGTGCCCATTTGAACCGTCGTTTGATAGCTCTACAAGAGGTAGGGACTTTTCCCAATTCTTCCCGAAGTCTATAACATAAGCTCGTAGCATGCCTTCAAGTACTTGTATCACCCTTTCTAATTGGCCATCACTTTGTAGATGAAAAGCTGTGCTCAAATGCACTTTGGTTCCAAGGGCTTTTTGCAAGGATTTCCAAAATCGAGCGGCGAATCTAGGATCTCTATCAAAGATTGTGGATGTAGGAATTTCGTGCAAACGTACTACTTCACGAATATATAACTCAGCTAAGGCATCCAAACTTAGGTTCATTCGAATAGGGAGGAAATGAGGCGATTTAGTGAATCTATCCACTATCACCCACATGGCATCACTCTTTCTTGGAGTACAAGGAAGACCACTCACGAAGTCTATGGTAATAGGATTCCACTTCCATTTGGGTAATTCAATTGGTTAAAGCAATCCCGTAGAGACTCTGTGCTCGGCTTTGACTCTTTTGCAAGTTAGACACTTGGATACGAAATATGTGATAGCTGACTTCATGCCTGACCACCAATATAGGGGTTTCAGGTCTTTATACATCTTGACTGATCCAAGGTGTATCGAGAAATATCTATGGTCAGCTTCTTACAAGATTTCCTTCTTCAATTCTTCATTGTTAGGAACACAAACTCTATCCTTAAAATAGAGCAGCCCATTCGAATGAATGGAGAAATCGAAATTTGGTTCTGAATCTAGTTTCAACATAATAACTTGAAGATCAGGGTCGGTTTGTTGAAGATCATTGATTCTAGAGATCAAGTTGGATTGAACTTGGAGTTCAGACAAGAGTCCATGCTTTTTGTACACTCGGAAGTGTGCATTGGTTGCATGAGAAGCTACAAGGAGAGTTATGGAATTAGGTTCATGGATTCAAGAGGAATTTTTAAGGATATGACTATCTACAAGGCTTTCGAATGGCTTACCCAAGCTCGATTTACGACTAAGAGCATCCGCAACTACGTTGGATTTTCTAGGATGATAATCGATGACCAAGTCATAGTCTTTCAACAATTCCATCCACCTTCTTTGTCTCAAGTTCAAATCCATCTGGGTCAAGAGGTATTTGAGGCTTTTGTGATCGGTGTATAGGTAACACTTATCACCGTACAAGTAGTGCCTCCATATCTTGAGAGCAAACACGATGGCAGCCAATTCTAGATCATGTGTAGGATAGTTTAACTCGTGAGGCTTCAATTGACGTGATGCATATGCTAAAACATTGCCTTCTTTCATTAGGACACATCCTAGTCCCGAATGTGATGCATCACTGTACACGGTGAACTCTTTCCCCAATTCTGGTTGTATAAGGACTAGGGCATGGGTCAAGGCTTGCTTAAGCTGGTCGAAACTTCTCTGTTGTTTCTTTGACCATTCGAATGGTTCATCCTTTCGAAGGAGCTTGGTCAAGGGTGTGGCTAAGGTTGAAAATACCTTGACGAATCATCGATAATACCCTGCTAAACCAAGAAAGCTTCTGACCTCGCCTGCATTCCTTGGAGGTCTCCAATCCAAGATAAATTGAATCTTCTTTGGGTCTATTTTGATCCCTTCTGCCGAGATGATATGTTCGAGAAACGAAACTTCTGATAACCAGAATTCACACTTGGAAAACTTTGCAAATAGCTGATATTCTCGGAGAGTTTGTAAAACAATTCGGAGGTGTTTAGATATTCTTCCTTGTTTCAAGAATAGACCAAGATGTCATCTATGAATACTACCACGAATTTATCAAGATAGGGCTTGAATACTCGATTCATGAAGTCCATGAATGCAGCTGGGGCATTGGTTAACCCGAATGGCATTACGAGGAATTCATAGTGACCATATCGAGTTCGAAAGGCTATCTTGGGTACGTCTTCTTCTTTTACCCTCATTTGGTAATATCCGGATAGAAGATCAATCTTTGAAAACACAGCAGCATCCTTAAGTTGGTCAAATAGATCTTCAATCCTTGGCAAAGGATATCTATTCTTGATGGTGAGCTGGTTCAATTGTCAGTACTCAATACAAAGTTTCATCATGCCATCTTTCTTCCTCACGAACAAGACAGGAGCACCCTAGGGAGATGAGCTAGGCCAAATGAAACCCTTCTCTTGTAGCTCTTGAAGTTGCTTTTGGAGTTCTTTCAACTCAATTGGTGACATTCGATAGGGTGTAATGTACACCATATTCGTTCTAAGTTGGACATCAATCCTGAACTCTACTTCTTCGGTTGAAGGGAAACCAGGGAGTTCCTCGGGAAAAACATCAATGAATTTAGATGCAACAGGGATAGTTGACAATCCAAAATCGTATTCATCTCGTTTAATCATAGCAACAAAGATGGATGTAGGTTTCTTATCAATAAGAATAATGGATTCCTTTCCTAGACCTCAGAGATAAAGTCTCCGATTTTGGCAATCTACCCAGGCTTGGTGTTTCCCTAACCAATCTAGTCCCAGTACTAGATCGAATTCACAAGATGGAAAGACATATAGGGAAAGATATATTTCGAATGGTTATGGGACATTCCTTGCAAAGGAATTTAATGGACGTGATTCCCCCTATAGGTTCAAAACTACAAGGCCTTTATCAACAGTTTCGGGTTTCAATTTCAATTTAGTAATCAAGGATGAGCAAACAAAAGAATGGGTAGACCCCGAATCAATTAAAGCATAAGCATGACTTGAATTTAATTCAACATTACCTGCGATGACATCAAGAGACTCTTCGTCTTCTTTTCCTCAAATGTGATAGATTCGAGTAGGGGCTCGGGACTCATGATCTGTAGAAGCCAATTGCTGACCTCTACCCTTGCTTTGAGTTCCTGATTGAGCTTGTCTCGGGCCTTTGTTACGATTGGAAGGTGCAGTACTAGCATTTACCGGGGCTCTAGTCGGGAGCTTGTTAAGATTTTAGGGACAATCCTTGATATAGTGATCTGAGCCTCCACACAAGTAACACAAGTTGGATTGAGTTCTGCACTGACCCGAGTGGAGCTTTTGGCAGAACTTGCAAGTAGGGACTTGAGTAGCTTTTCCAGGATTCCACGTGCTATTAACAAAGATAACCGGGGCTGAGGGCTTGGATACCGATTGGGGTCTCGGTATGTAGTTACTTTTCTGACTAGGAGTGAAGGTTGAAGAGCTTTCTTTGTGATACTTAGCTTTCTTAGACTGCCAATGAGGCTTATCATCATGCTTGGATCTCTTATCATTCCGGTGGCTACCACCCATTCGTTTCTCCGAAGCTTTCATCTTTTCCTAGGTTGCAATGGCTCGATTAACTAGATTTTGGAAATCTGTAATCCCCAGAGCCGTAAAGATGGGACTTAGTTCGTTGTTGAGACCATCGATGAACATTCTACACTTGTCTGCATCAGTCTTTATATACTCCGAGTCGTACTTGCAGAAATCACTCACGTATTGCTCAATGGGTCTGCCACATTGCTTCAAGTACAAGAAACGCTTCTAACACTCAACTAGGCATTGTTCACTGATATACTTCTTCTTAAATTCCTTGAGAAAGAATTTCCAAGTAACGGTGTCAGCAGGGGCAGTCAAGGTTGTGGTTTCCCACCAATTTAAGGCTTCATCTGCCAAGGGAGCTATGGCACATTCAAGTTTGTGTTCATCAGAATACGAAAGTTGTTTGGTGAGTATTCGAGTAGTAGCCTCTAGCCAGTACTCGGCTACTTCATGGTTGGCTTCATCAGTACCGGTGAAGGTATAGGCCCGGTGTCTAGCCAGTACTCGGCTACTCTGTTTGGCACAGCAACAGGAGGCACAACAGGATGGTCTCGTTTTAAAGTGGTTACAAGATGATGAAACATCTCATTCATGCTAAGGAGACATTCTCTTTGAACAGGATGAATAAAAGAGGCTTCATGCTGAGGTTGAGCTTGTTCTCGAGGTTCAGTCTGATTTCGAGGTTCAACTTGTCTCTGAGGATTATGTTATATCCTCACATTGTCTCCTTCATTCGAGGAGTCTTTAGGACTTTCATCGTCCCGGCCAAGTCTCGTTTCAGACATTTCTAGTTCAAATAGAACAAGAAGGGTTCAGTTTAAGCAAGAACACAAACATACTTGAAATACAACTCCTAGGCGGCATAATTTAATCCTATATGATGCATGATGGCCCGGTTTAGTCTGAGAATCAGCTAAACCTTTAGCTCTGATTACCACTTCTGTAACACCCCTCACCCGGGTTAGGAGTAACCCGGCCAAGGAGTGTTGAAACAAGCAACATAGCAAGCACACAAGTATTCAAGCTATTTAAAACTTTCGAACTCATCCCTATTAGATAAGTTACTTGCCTAACAAGGAACCCAAACAAGCAACGAGAACATGCTTGTTAAACATTATAGCTTACCAAATATAAACATAGACCTCCAAGTGTCAATCAAGGAGATATAAACATAGTCAATTATACATGTAGGCAGTCAAATACACTCAAGGCAAGATTCAAATTCATTTCAAGTTTCTTCATGTATGCGAAGCATTGATCCATTTCAAGACAATGTCAAACATGGTTTTAATGTCATATTCATGTCAAGTTAACTAAGCATGATCTTCTAGCATTTTACATTCAAGACAAGGATACATATAATGATGGTTACTAGACATGGTCACAATTGTATTCATTCGAATCATATCACCATCAACATGTCTTCAAGCAAGCTTAACATCATCTAGAAACCATGACTAACTTATCATGACCTTAATTACTTGAACTATAAGTAACCTAATTGACCTAATGATCAATACGAATAGAGCATTCAGGAGTTAAGCACATAGTGCCCCATTGTTAAGCATATTCGAATATAACTAGATCATGTAACCAAGTACCATTTTCCACATTCAACAAGTCATGCCTAATTCATTCATATAGCATTTGGATATCATGGGCATCAAACATTGCCAACCAAGTCTTTACAAGCTTCTAAAGGTCAAGGCCATATATATACAAACTTCAAAATGAACAAAATCCATGATCTAGGTTAATTATGTACATATCTAGGTTCCACCAACTAGAAGAGTTACAAAAATAGATTCGAAGTCATACTTCTAGCTCTGCTTGTTTCTTGCTTCGAGCTCAGGGAAGATAGCTTTAAGATCTCTTTAAACTTGTGGTTTCGGAAGGACAAAAACAAGAGTGATAAGTACATAATGTACTTAGTGAGGTAGCAACTATTTACTAGCCAATTATCAAGTTTATGAGTCTTTAATCAAGTACAACCTAGCTAAGGTTTGAGCATGTGAAGTCAAGTCTAGCATAAGGTTTCAAGTATTTCAAGCCAAATAGGGAGTCAAGTAGTCATGTATAGCTATTACCATTTATATACATCATCACAAGCACAAGAACATATAACAAGGTCTCAATCTCAAGTAATATACATTATTTCATGCTTCAACACCATTCGAATAGCAATTTACAGGAAGGTTGTTTCCATTTCAAGTTTGATCAAGTATTAAATCAAGACAAGAAGCGTGTTCTAGCATATCAATTCGAGTATGATCACTTTTCAAGTATCATGTAAGCAAGCAAATTCAAGGTATCAAGTTAAGTATCATTCAAGATTTCGGCCATGTTTTTCTTTCTTGCTTATTCATTTTAGATTAGACCTTGGTACATAGTTATGTCTAGGTAATCAAGTCACCAACCAAACTATCGTTAAAACAAGAAACTGGCTATATCCCTCCTACTATCGCAGTGACCATAACACACATCCCTCCTACTGTCGCTAAATAAGGGCCTTGGCCCAAGACCGTAGTCCCCCCAATCACAATGAGCTCCAGACTCTATGGCATGCCATCCTACCTAGGACCAACTAGCAACCAAGGCTTTGTTTGTTTTACTTGTCAATTAATTAAGCTTCAAGATTTCAAGTAAAGGCAAGTACACATAAAAAGGTCAAGGAAAGTTAGTAGCTTATTCGAATCATCCCTTTCAAGTGTTTATCTATCAAGGTTAAGATAACCCTTAGGCCATTCGAGCCTTAGCTCAATATATCATGATTCATTGTAATTCGAGCAAGTTCGCATTTCATGTCATCATTAGCATCAAGCAAGATCATGTATAAGCATTCTTGATTCATTCGAATAGGTCAATACAAGAAACCATAGAAGATCAATCCATTGTTTGCATTACCAAATCATATAACAAGCATATCTTACTACCAAGTTTCCATTTAAGCCATTCTTCCCTTAATTCATTTCCAATCATAGTTTAGATTCATTTCATGGCATGAACATATCAATGGAATAGTAGTCATACATATTTGGTTAGGACCTAAGTCTTAACCCTATGTAAAAGCTACACTCACTATTCCTCCAAGTTAGTTTTGATCATTGATCCAAATCCCTTTTTGCTGGTTACTAGGTTACCCAACTCTATCTTCTTCAACAAGATCCACTCCTTGTTTTAACAAACATCCAATATAATGGAATCAAAATCAACAACCAAACAATACATTTCAAGAATTCCAAGTTTACAAGAAACTAGAGTCAAGCATTGTATTTCCAACAATCAAACAATTTAAGCATTTCTATTTAGCATTTTCATTCATGTTAACTTAGCCATTGTATAACATTGTGACACAATTTTATCCTTTCAGTCTATTAAAACAGTTTTGCCCTGCTCTTAAACTGCCCAAAACAGTCCCATTTTAACTGTATTTACAATGTTATACAAAACAGTCCCCAACAGTCCAAATTTTTGCTAAAACAGTTTGCAATTACACCCTTCTATTTGTTCTACAAAATAGCCCAAATTGTGATTATCTCATACAATTTATGTTAACAAGCTTTTAATCTAACTTCCCCTGTTTTTAAGTCACCGTTTTCAGCCCCTAATTCATGCAATTCAGTCCCTAGATTATTCATGGTTTCAATTCTAGTCCCTAATTCACATACATCTCAACAAGCATCTTAAAATAGTCTAGTTGTTCATTATTCAAGCAATTCAATCCAGAAAGCATTTAAATTAACTTTCCCCTGTTTTAAATTCATAAATTCCAGCCCTCATTTCTGTCAAAACAGTCCAAGGTTTATCAATTCTTTCAAAACAGTCCCTAGTTAGCCATTTAACAATCAAATGTGACTAGTTTCATTTTCAAACTAAATTTTCACTATCCAAACGTGATTTTCAATTGATTATAATCTCAATTTAGTATGTTTCTAAATTTCCAGCAAGCTTTTTACTAAATTCAAGTCCCAATTCATGGGCAATTCGAATTACCTTATCAAATTACATGATCAATCGAACAATGGTTTCATTCATGTAAATATACCATTCGGTCAAGCATAATTTCATCCTATTTTGAATAACATTTCAACCACATTCAAGCTACAATCGAAGGCAGTTTCAAGCATAAACATTTAACATACAATTCTATAAATCCAAGTTCAATTACTATCATCAATCAATCATTCGAACAAGTTTGCTACGGAGGAAGGACTTAGAAATCACTTACAATCTTCCTAGCTATCCAATTACATGAAGGATAAGATCACATGCAAGCTTCCAATCTTCTACAATGGTGGCTTTTCTTTTCCTAAAAGGGTTGATAGGGTTTTGGTCAAGGAAGGAGAAAGGAAGAGTGGAGAAGATGATGAGAAAATGGACAAATATCCATGTTGTTCTCCCTCAGATTGATCGAATGCCTCCACTTGGCAATTCAATGGTCTAATTGCTTCACAACTCCTTAGTTACACACTCTAGTTGCATGCAAAACAACATTTAAACATTGTTACTATTTGGTCCATCATGATTCGGCCATTTAATTACCGAGTCCATCTAATTTGGTCACTAGATTTAATCAATTCTTCTAATTTGTAGAACGTTTGTACAATTAAGTTCTAATTAGTTTGTGACATGTTACTAGGCCATGATTTGGGGTATTACATCGACCATTGATATTGAAAATATTGATCATCGGCATTATTATTGAAACATTGACATCGATATTGTTATTGAACCTTGGATTTGAAAAGACATTAGATACAATTGGCATGTCATAGAATTCATGAGCTATGGTTCTTGGGCTACGACCTTTATTGTGGCGAGGCGGAGGGATGTTTGTGTATTGGTTAATTAGGGAGGCGGAGGGACTATACCACTCATTGATTTGGCGAGGTATAGGAATTCGTGTATCCACTATCTTGATTCGATCCAAGGAATAATATTAAAGTATGATATAATTGCCATTGAACATGAATCATTGCATTGTTGTTTATAAAGCATGAATTGGAATGCATTTTGTTAATATTTTTATTGTTTATGACTTTCGGGTTAAGAAAGCCACCATTTTGAGATCGGGGTGATCAATGGTTTTTGGCAAGTCACATAAACTATAGAATAACTTTCACCGACCTTACAAACTCCTAGTATGGTGGCATAATAGTTAGATAAGTCATATTTGATCATTTTGATGTATATTTGTAGTGTATGGCTTGTACATGTCTAAAGGGTTTAAAGTGACCTTTTAGGAATGCTTAAAGTAATTAAAATATGCAAATTTGGTCCAAGTAGGTAAAATCATAGTAAATGGATTTCTTTGGCTATGAAATTTGGTATGATAGTAAATTATAATGTTATAAACTTGCCTGTAAAATTTCGTAGGAGTTGGACATCATTTGACTAGTCAAAAGGCATAAAAATCAAACTAAAATGGCATTACAGTGCAGGGCATATCGATACGGGTGATGGTGTATCGATACGAGTATACAACATTGGTCATATCTGTACTGGCATACTGATACTGTTATGGGCGTATCGATACGAAATTTTTGACACTAGAATTTGGTTTTAAGAACGATTTCAGTACAACTTTAGGGCGTACTGATACCCTTCCTCTTGTATTGGTACGGTTAAGACTGTACCGATACAAGTTTTTGTTACTGGAATCTTGAAATTATATTTTGGGCATTGTGTATCGATACAGACTAACCCCGTATCGGTACGAGTTTACCAATCCTAACGGTAATACCGATCACGACACAGGCATACTGATATGGCCACATCGAGTATCAGTACCGATACAGGTAAACCGGTTAAAAGCTATGGGAATAAGTTTGATTAAATTACAAAATGGTCACTATATAGTAAATGGCTTAACTTATTAAGCAAATGACCTCTGGTTGGGATAAAAAATTTATAGAACCATTGTTTATAGGTTGAATTTCATATAGGTAAGCTTAATTTCTAAAAAGGGCCCCTAAAATACTGAATTTACTAATTGGTCCCTAAAGTTGTAAAAAGTTTAAAATTGGCTCGGTAGCATAATATCGAATTATTGACTTCATTGCATTATATTTGTTTTGTTAAATCACTAAATATTGAATAATATTGTCATAATTATCATCGTATCGAACATCGATAGCACACTCCGACCCGGTTTTCTACTAGGCCAGGAAGGGGGTGTTACATTAAGCACCCCTTAGACGGGCACAAGTAAGACCAAAGGTATCTCAGCGTAGAAGATCAAGGAGACCATTCAGTGGTGAATCGTAAGTGGAAAGTATACTGACTGGGATTGTGCTAAGCTTGGCCATGAAGTCAATTCCCATATTTGCTTCTCGTCGAAGTAAAGAGAATTCAACCCACCGTGCACGCTCAAGGAAAGAGGCAATGGCTCGCACCAAGGCCTGGGGCTGGATGATGAATAAGACGAAAGGAGATAATACGCATCGGCATCGTTAGTTTGTATAACAAGCCGTTCAAAGCCAAGTTCCCACGCAAGCTTCAATCCTTCAAAGATACTCCAAAGTTCGGCCTGCAGAACTTGTGTTATTCCAATTTTCTTAGAGTAAGAGCCAAGATAGTTACTTTCATTATTTCGGAACAGTCCTCCATTCGAGCTTTTATCAGAAATAGTTGAGACCACAGTGTCTCTATTTAGGGAAATGATCACCGTATTGAACATTGGTAGCATACTCCGACCCAGTTTTCTACCTGGCCTGGAAAGGGGTGTTACATTAAACGCCCCTCAAACGGGCGCAAGGAAGACCAAAGGTATCTCAGTGTAGAAGATCAAGGAGACCATTCAGTGGTGAATCGTAAGTGGAAAGTATACTGACCGGGATTGTGCTAAGCTTGGCCATGAAGTCAACGCCATATTTGCTTCTCGTCAAACTAAAGAGAATTCGACCCACCGTGCACGCTCAAGGAAAGAGGCAATGGCTTGCACCAAGGCATGGGGCTAGACGATGAATAAGACGAAAGGAGTTGATACTCATTGGAATCGTCAGTTTGTATAACAAGGCATTCAAAGCCAAATTCCCACGCAAGCTTCAATCCTTCAAAGATACTCTAGAGTTCGGCCTGCAGAACTTGTGTTATTCCAATTTGCTTAGAGTAAGAACCGAGATAGTTACTCTCGTTGTTTTGGAACAGTCCTCCATTCGAGCTTTTGTCGGAAATAGTTGAGACCGCAACATCTGTATTTAGGGAAGTCCAAGCCGGGGCAGAGCTTGCCACTGGATGAAATTAATGGAGGAAGGAGTAGAGGTAGAATTGGAGCAGCAGCTTGACGCATAAATCTTAGCCTAGTGAGAGCTAGTATGGAGGATCGAGCTGGCATCTATCTGTTCTCTATTGAAAATGGCAGCATTACGCCGCTTCCAACTATGTGAAAGTAATGAGGAGAAGAAGAAATACCAGGGTCCCTCCGTGATGGAGCAAATATGGGCATTGAATAGGCTTGAAATTATCTACTCTTGCAAAGGAAGCGTGAAAAAAGTCAACAATAAACTGATCTACAGAAAGTGACATCCATAGTAAGGTGCATGTTACACCAGACTGAGTTTGCTAAGAGATTGTTTTTCATAGCAAGCCACAAAAAACCCTGAATCCATTCTGAAACGTTTAACTTCCAAATGGTGCATCAACATGGATGAATATCATCCCCGCATTCATGGTCGATTGCGAGTAGGCACTCTTAACAGTTAAACATATGTTTTTGTTTCAAGGCCAATAACAAACATCGGCACCAAGATCAGAGGAAGGAGGGAGAACATTGTGCAAAGATAGGAGGGCAGTCGGATAAAGAATAAAAGACAAATTGTTCCAATCCCACTCACCATTGGCCAAAGAAAATTCCTTAACACAAGCATTTGGGTCAATAAAAGTAGGCTCAGCCGACTAATTGTGAAGAGGGCCTAACTCAGGAATCCACATATCATTCCAAAAGCGAATTGAGGCACCATCACCTATAGAACATTCAAGTTTCTCACGATAGGGAGGCCAAATTTTCACCACATATCGCCAAAACGAGGAGCAATTAGGCCTTGATATGGAGTACGGGCAATAATCAACAACAAAAAATGCGGATCCAACATGAATTAGCAGAGTGGACAATGGCATCACACACCTTCATTTGGAATGCCGAATTAGCAATGAAAGAGTTCCGAATGCCTAACCCACCTCGGTCTAGGGGCTGATAAATCGTTCTCCAATTCAAAAGAGAGATGGTATTGGCCTTTCAATTACATCCCCAAATAAAGCATCGCACAGTTCTATTAATCTCATCACATAAACTCGATGGTAACATGCATGTTTGCATAATGTAAGAGGGGATGCTGAAGAGGACAGATTTGGCGAGGGTGACAGGTCCCGTAACTGAGAGCATTTTGGCTGACCATCCATCAATCTATTGATGGATTTTATCAATCAAGAAGTGAAATCTCTCCTTCGTAGCACCAGAATGACGGAAGGGATGCCAAGATAGATACTGAGATTCGTGACAGTTTGAAAGCGAAGGCATTCGCCAATTACTATCTGAAGACCAATATCGGTATTTGGTGAAAAGAAGAGCTTCGTCTTTTGTTTATTAACTACATGTCCTGAGTATAGGCTAAAGTTATCAAGAGTAGCTTCAATTTTTTGGCTTGAGTAAGATCGGTTTTAGCGTAGAGAATTAGATTATCCGCAAAGAATAAGTGTGAAATAGGTGTACTATGTCGAGCTAATTTAATAGCAAACCAATTACTGGATTGCCCAGATTGATCAATTGCCTGGCCAAGTATCTCCATAGTAAGATTGAACAAATAAGGGAGAGCGGGTCTCCTTGGCGAATGCCCTTTTTAGGCGTGAAGTTGCAACTTAAATCACCATTCCATTGAACTTGCATGCTTGAATTTGTGATGCAATTCATGATAACTTGGATTAGGTTAGGCGGAAAACCGATGTCTATAAGGGTATCAGCAATGAACGACCAATGGAGGCGATCAAAATCTTTCTACAAATTAACTTTGATCGCCATCCATCTTGTTTTACCCTTCCGATAGTGCATCGAATGCACAATCTCCTGATTGATGATCACATTTTCTGAAACATTTCTCCCTTTAATAAAATTGGACTGAGCATGGCCAATTAACAAAGGCCGAAAATCACCTTGGTAATGAGTTTATTGAGTACGGAGCAGAGACTTATAGTACGAAAATCAATAAACGTCTCAAGATTGATAACTTTCGGAATGAGAGCAAGGACCATCTTGTTAATTTCTGGATCAAGAGTAGCACCATTAAAAAAGTTCTGAATCATGAGGCATATGGATGGGCCAACAATCTCCTAGTGTTTTTGGTAAAACTGAGCATGAAGGTCGTCAATACCAAGCGCTTTCAAGGGAGCCATGGAAAAAAGAGCTTCACGAATCTCATCAGCAGTAGGCAATTGATTAAGAGCATGTAAAAATGTCGAAGGGGTGCTAAAAAAGGCATTGTGAATATGAAAGCAGCTCGGGGGAGGTGTTGCAGTCAAATAGATTAGAGAAAAAGATGGCAACCTCTTTTCGCAGGTATTCTATATTAGAAACCCAATCTCCATTAGTCTTTCAGTGTAGAGATCGTAGAACGATGTCATTTACCCATGGCCAAAGAGTGGACGTATTTGGTGTTCCGATCACCAAAATTTACCCAATTAGCGCAAGATCTTTGCTTCTATAATAATTCTTCTTGTTCAAGAATAGATTCTAGTTTGCGTTGAAGCTTGAGCTCGAGCTTAATCAAGTTGGGGGCTCGCGTTTGATCAAGACAACTCTAATCTGACAGAACAGTTTTCGAGAGGGGGAAATGAGTCCCAGTTGTCTTTCACGAGTCTCTCAAAATCCGAGTGATGAGTCAAGGCAGCAAGGTATCGAAAATGAAAGCTCTTAGTGGCCGAGGCTGGTTCATGAAGAGAAAGTATGAGTGGTCTGTGATCAGATTTCATCCGAAGCACATGGAGGAGGGATGAATCTGGGAAGGAGGTGAACCATTCAGCATTGTAAAGGGCACGGTCTAATCTGACAGAACAGTTTCCTTTGTACCAAGTGAATAGAGGGCCTTGGAAGCCAAGATCATGCAAGCCGCAATCATAAAACATGTGCAAAAAATCAGAATCGACTCTAGAGGATGTTGCACGGCCCTTACGATCCTTTGAGAAAAGAGTGGCATTGAAATCGCCGATAATAACCCAAGGCTCGGTGATTTGGCTGGACATGGAATGAAGATAAGACCATAAAGCCCAGCACTTACGTGGTGACGGGCTTGTATAGACAAAGGTGGCGAGGTATGAGGAAGGGATGTCCGTCTCTTGAATTCTACAAAGGATGCATTGAAAATGACATAATAACACATCAATGATAACATAATTAAACCAACAAAGCCATATACCTCCTGCAAAACACACGGCTTCAACGTTGAGGGATAAAAATCGTCTACCCCAAACTTTGCCTCTTTTGGTGCCCTATTTTAAAAAAAGTGTGTTTAGGGTTTAGAGTTTGGGTGTAGAGTTTAAGATTTAGGATGTAGAATTTAGGGTTAAGGTTTAAAATTTTATTTTTTGTGTTTTTATGCGTTGGGTATAAAAAATAGCATAATTAAGGGTAGAAGTTTTTTTTTCAGTTCCGAAATAGATTTTGACACAGAGATACCACTCACGCGAGTTTCAACAGAAACGAAAATATCTTGTCTGTGATCACAAAGATACTGTTTAGCAATGCGAATAAACTTGCGATTTCCACAACCCTGTGCGTTCCATACTATGATTTTAACATTCATCATAAAAGATGGAGGGGGATCGGACAGAATCATTCAACCATAGCTAACCGATCATCAGCTTGATGAGAGCTTTCGAGAGAAGGATCTGTGATAACGTGGGATGACAAAGCGTGAGCAGTAGAAGAGTTGCGCTTAACTCCTTGTTTTACCGGGGGTTTTGCAGCTTTTGAACTGATTTCTATGTAATTCTTATTGACAGTCTAAGGACTGTTTATAGCAAAACCTTTTATTTTATTGAAAGATATTTTATTTATCAGTTTGTGATAATAAAAAGTAGACGGTGGTTAACTTATCACATAGTAATGAATAATATGTCATTCATATGCCGTACTTATGTAATGGGAAACTATTAGAGAAATTGAAGTCAAATCACGATTTGAAAAGAGTTTCTAAAGCCTTTGTCACGGGGCTAGATTTCGGAACCAACCCAACGTGCGGTCTTAGTCGATGTTCTTAGACAAACGACTAAATAAGCCTGAAATCCTTCTCCGGAAGATCGAATACTTCAAATGCTCACAAACACAAGATCATTCCAAGAGGAACCGAACAAAAGAGAAAGACAACAAGAACAAGAGAAAAAACGCTCAAAAACGCGAAGAACACTACAGAGTGTTTTTAGAGCAAATGCCAAGTGTATTACTCAAATGATGGATGATACAATTGAGGTGGGGAGGCCTCTATTTATAGTTGAATCCCCATACAATGAACGGACGAGATCGAATCACACTAACGGCTCAGATCGAAAGCCACCTACCAAATCTACACTAACTAAGGAAACTCTATCACTATAAAATTCTTTCCTTAAGTTTGTGTTTACATTGAGAGATATTCTTCTCCCTTGGAATATTCTCTGGTAAGATGTCATCTATTAATTTACCAGGCTCAATGTATTTGAGCTTTCTTTCAGTCTCCAACGATCGGACCAAGTCTGGTGGTCTTCTTGGCAAGCCTAGAACCTCTTGGGTTGCTTGTTGCGCATCTGTCTCGGACCCAAATATGCGGGCCGTGACATTCTCCCCCACCAAATCTGGCGATGCCCTCATCACTGTCTCAAAAAAGACTTCTCTTGGTTGATCTTGGATCTTCCATGGTACCTTGGCTTGCTCCCAACTCAGAATCGGGCAACGATGTTCCCCCAGAAGAACTGCTCCCCCCATAAGGAGCGCTCGACTCGGACTGGGTTGTCTTCCCATACAGACTGCTCGCCTTGGTTCCTTCCGCCGTGTAACTTTTCCTCGCTCCGCATCATTATGCACATCTCGATGAAGTTTGAGATGCACCTCTTCCGTAGCATTCACTCTAACCGGCATCAACCCTTCCCTCGTAAAGTTTGGTGCCTCGTTTCCCATTGGCAACTTTTCCCGCATTGACCCTTCTTCACACTTGAAGTTCAATGCTTCTTCCACCTTGCCCAAAGGTGTTTTTTCCACGGGCCTCATGTCGCTAGCTGACTTGGGCAACTCTTGCCCAACTAAAGTAGTTCCTCCAACAGTAGCCCCTAAAGCAATGTCTCCTTGGCTTGGAGCATCCTCAGCAAGCTGAATGGCAGTCAGCGTCTTGGTTCCTTTACCCTTGTCTCGGTATGTGGGCACAACGCAACGTTGTTTGCGATCCAAAACACAGACGAAGTCGGCACAAGGAACGATAAGAGCATCTATACGGTCAAGGAAGCTTAGTCCCAAAACAAAATCAAAGTCATCTAAATTGATTACCTTGATGTCTTCCTTGCCCTTCCATTCACCAATCTGCAGCTCAATCTTTCGTGCCGTTCCAACAATTGGAACTTCTTTAGCATTCACAGTCTTGATCTTTCCAATTGAACCCACAACTCTAAGACCAAGTTTGTCGGCAGCCTTCTTGGACATGAATAGATCGGTTGCTCCGGTGTCCACTAGAGCACTCCTCGATCGTCCCGCAATGTTGATGTCGACAAACATCAACCCTTTCTGCTTGCGTACTCTCGCCTTAGCAGAACTCAGTATCATCGAGCCAAGTCTCGCAGCCTCGCTCTGTTCGGGCTCGTCCACCCCCTTAGATGTCTTGACTCGATATGGGCATGCTCCCAACTTGTGTGGCCACTTACATTGGTAGCACTTTAGTTGCTTCTCTACCCTCGGCTTGATTGCTTTCACACTCGCAATCGCACCAAGTCTCGTAACTTCTTCATCCGACTCCTCGGACACATCGCCTTTGACAGCATTAAGACGATCATTCTTGGGGCAATCTTTCATCATGTGCTTCCCTCCGCAGATACAGCACACAAGACCTTCCCCATCTTTGACTCCCCTACCATAGCCCTTGCCTCGGGGCTTGAGGGACTCCGCGGCTCTGGATTCAGGTGCGGCCATAGCCTTGGAGAGTTCTCGACTCCCATCCTCTTCAACTCCATTTTGGCCCATTGCTTCAGCCCGTTCTTGAAGATAAAGAGGCCTTCGGCTTCAGTGATGTCCGTGATTTGGAGTTTGAGTTCAGTGAACCGTCTGACATACTCCAGGATGGAACCTTCATGCTTGAGTTCGTGCAGCTTCTCCCGAGCCTCATGTTGGCGTTCTTTGGGTAGAACTATTCCTTGAACTCAGCCTGAAACTCTTCCGAAGTCCCGATGGGAATATCCTTGCTCTTCTCCTTAGAGCATCTGCGTCGCCACCATAAAAGTGCAACGTCAGTTAAGTAAACAGAAGCAATGTTTACCTTATCTGCATCATCCTTGATGCCTACAGCACGAAAGTATTGTTCCATGCTCCACACAAAGTTCTCCACGTCCTGGGCCGATCTAGTTCCACTAAACTCCTTCGGCTTTGGCACGTCCAACTTTGGTCTGGTTATTGCCGTGTTTAACATACCAGTCACGACAGCTTTGTAAACTTGAAGCTCTCCCTTGAGCCCCTTAATTTCCTCTATCATCTCTGCCTTCAAAGCCTTTAGCTCGGCTTCGAGTGCATCACTCTGTCTATCCGCACTGTCAGCACACTGGTCAAGGTCTCGCACGTTGTTCTTTAGATCCTGCACGCTGCTTTCGAGCTCCTCTCCCGAAGAGTCCAGCTCGTTAAGACGTACTCTCACAACGTCAATCTCCTCTTGGGCATCCTTCATGGATCCTTCGAGCTTTCCCACCCTTTCTTCCAGCGTAGGCACAGTGTTGCTCGGACTGTCTCGCTTTCCATCGTCAGCTTGGTCTCTGCACCCTTTTGTGCTGCAACATTCCCTCCTTTCTTTGCCATCTCCAATCAGTGTTTGCGCTCGAACACTCGCTCTGATACCAACTGTCACGGGGCTAGATTTCTGAACCAACCCAACGTGCGGCCTTAGTCGATGTTCTTAGACAAACGACTAAGTAAGCCTGAAATCCTTCTCCGGAAGATCGAATACTTCCAATGCTCGCAAACACAAGATCGTTCCAAGAGGAACCGAACAAAAGAGAAAGGCAACAAGAACAAGAGAAAAAACGCTCAAGAACGCGAAGAACACTACATAGTGTTTTTAGAGTAAATGCCAAGTGTATTACTCAAATGATGGATGATACAATTGAGGTGGGAAGGCCTCTATTTATAGTTGAATCCCCATACAATTAATGGACGAGATCGAATCACACTAACAGCTCAGATCGAAAGCCACCTACCAAATCTACACTAACTAAGGAAACTCTATCACTATGAAATTCTTTCCGTAAGTTTGTGTTTACATTGAGAGATATTCTTATCCCTTGGAATATTCTCTGGTAAGATGTCATCTATTAATTTACCAGGCTCAATGTATTTGGGCTTTCTTTCAGTCTCCAACGATCGGACCAAGTCTGGTGGTCTTCTTGGCAAGCCTAGAACCTCTTGGGTTGCTTGTTGCGCATCTGTCTCGGACCCAAATGTGTGAGCCGTGACACTTTCAAGATAAGAATAGAGTTTTAAAATTTATTATTTTAGATTTATCTCAATTTATATTTATTTGTTCTGTATCGTAACATTATTAAACATTATATCAATAGATTTTGTTATATTTATTTTATTTCGATGACAATCACATATTTATATTTCTTATAAAAAATAGGATGAGTTTACTACGTACGTCGAACACTGTTGAATACTATTAAATTAATTAACAAAAATTAAAAATTTCAAGGACTTAACATACAATTATAAATTATTTAAAATAAAATTTCAATTAAATTATTTTTCATATATATTATATTTTTAATTTTTTTAAAAAATAATTAAATCAAATATCAACCATAATCAATCCCTCAATTAAAAAACCCTTAATCTTTCTCCCGTGTTAGAACCCCAAACTAAAGAGGCTGAATTCGATACAGCCGATGCCAATGATGCTTTTGAACAATCACATTTCTTTTAAATAGCAAAAACACAACTCCTGCAAAGATGGGTTTTGAAGGGTTTTAGCAGAAAGTAAAACTTTTGGTTGAACCAGAGGAGATTGTGTAATAAAATTAACATTCATTGTTCGAGAAACAAAGCAAAAGTGTTGTTGCTGTTTCTTTCTAGGCATTAGGATTCAAATGAGGGTTCTAATTTGAGGAAAAATTTGGGGTTTTTAATTTAGGGATTGACTATAGTTGGTATTTGATCTAATTATTTAAAAAATTAAAAAATATAATATATAAGAAAAATAATTTAATTAAAATTTTATTTTAAATAATTTATAATTGTATGTTAATTCCTTGAAATTTTTTATTTTTATTAATCAATTTAATAGTGTTTAGCGGTGTTTATCGTTAGTAGTGTTTAGCAGTGTTCAACACCCGTTATAAAATTTTCTTAAAAAATAACATGTATATATTTATCATAAGTCACCATATTGGGAGAGTATCTATATTACCATATGATAGATTACCATAATATTTTATAATGAAACGTAATCATAGGTAAATTTGCATAAATTAATATATTCATTTAGGGCTCTTCCACCTCTTTTTATGATAGTTTATTATACTCTCAACAATTGGTCTCTTGTTTTATTTTATTTTTGGTTTATTTTCTGGTATCTGACTTACTTGCCGATTAATTCGAATCGAGTTTTTCAGATGTTCAATATGAGGTTATCCTCTCAACTTATTTTTTTCTATTTACAACACTAACATTCTAACCTTTGACCTTACTTAAGGAATCGAACGCCTAATCTTACTAGACTAACTAGTGTGTTTAAACTCATGTCCTAATACTATAAAACATTTTTACAGGCACATAATTTTTTATACTTAAACTTAATTTAAAGATTCAAACGGGCACTTATAGTTTATTTAATTATAAAAAATGTAAAAAGGTTGTTTTCATCTTTTGAAATTAGAATGAGAAAATGTATTTATTTTCTTTGGGGGTTCGATAAATAAGGGCCATGCATGCAATGCAGGGGAGCCAAAACTGTTGGAAAAAGACAGCAAAAAAGCTTTGGAAAAAAAACACCAAGTGTCCTTTGGGGAGGGCTTTATCCGACAACGATATCCCATGCTATACAATACAAAGTTAAGTTTGTGCGTGTTTTGTAGGAGGAAGAAGACGAGAGAGGGAGCAGTGATGTAAAGAAAAATATTGAAAGGCGCAGTCGTATTCTTTTAAAAAAATTGATTTTTTTTATAATTTAGATATTTTTATATATTAGATTAAAAAATTAATTTTGTACCTTTTTAAAATTTTATAATTTAAATTTTTACATTTTTAATACAATTTTTTAATAATTCATATCTTTTACATAAAATTTTACGTCGGGACTGGTCATCGAGAGAGAACCGGGAGAGGGAGGCAACCTTACTAAATAAATGAGTTGCAGCCCAGCATTTCACGTGGGTTGAAACCCAAATTCCTTCCCACAAATGGCGTGGATGTCCCCATCACACCACTTTGGGCGTGAAGTTCCTGATGTGATAATGTGCCCTGCACGTGAACTCTTGCTCTAAACATCAAACCTGGGGTCCATGCTTTATCTACTCATTCAAATCTCAAATCCTATTCCATCACCCCTTCTTTACATCATAATTTATTGTTTCTTTTATCATATCTTCCGCTTGTATTGTCAATCTTAATTATTAGGGTCTTTCATCTCAATATGCATATATTCACATTTTTTATTTTTTTATTTGAAGTTTGTGGTTATTTTTTTCTAATAATATTATTTTTAAAATTTGAACATAAATTCTCTTATCGAAAGTACAATGGATGTTAGCACTACATTCAAAATTCATTAGTGTATAAGCTTCTTCCAAAGCATATAACTTTTCGAATGTCGATGATGATTTCTATATCGTTTAATCTTGTTGTATACTTCTTATATATATTGTACAATGAAGTACCACATGAGTAGATTTGTAAGAATCTCAATCCATCAAATCAATCATGTTATGATCTTTTATATTTTTAGGCTTTTTCATTCTGGCATCTGACTTATGTTCTTCATGTAAAATTCTGACCAAATGATTCTATGAAATTACGTTGATACTTCTACATATTATGGGTAAACTAAGAAACATTTCTCTTTTTTCTCTCGAGAAATCTTTAAAATCACCACTGCTTAACTTTCAATTTGCCTCTAACCATCAAATGAAATATGAATATTTCGTCATCCTCTCTTTAAAGCAATGGGTGCTTCTAGTTCTGTTTTTGTTTGAAAAAAAATTGTCTTCTCCATATTATTACGTCTTTAAAGTCAATAATTTTATATGAAAAATTACTGTATTCGATCAATTGCAATTATCAGTCTTCAATTTATGTTGAAATTAAAAAGAAAAAGTTTGTTAAACTTTATATCATATTCCTTGAGGAGATTTTATCTTTTAAAAACACTCTTTAATGGAACTTTAACTTTAATCGGTCATAACCAAAAAACCAACAGTTTCACTTGGAAGGCCCGGAGTGCCCGATTTATCAATTTTCCATGTAAACTATTGAGGGCTCATCAATTTACCATGTAAACTAGTGGGGGCTTAGATAACTCGTGCTGGATTAAACGTATTATAGGCTGTAGCAATGAACTATTTGAAGTTGCTTATATTGTCCAAGAGAAACGGTGTATAAACAAGGATTAATTTTACTTCCCCATCTAGCTACTCTAGGCTGGGCTACTAGGTCCAGATGGAAAAGTTATAGGCACCTTTCCGTACTTTGAATATGAAATAATTCACCTAATTTTCTTCTTGTACTGAGCTTTGGCGGTTTTTAAGCGGCTTCACTAGGTTCGAGTCTCCGTAGCGATCTCATTTGGCTTCTCACTAGCATTAAATGATATTAAATTATCTACATTTTATAGTTTAAAATTTGAAAGTAATTCCGAAACACTTTTGCTCTGCAACGGTTAGTGCCACTATCTATTCTGTGCGCATCAAACACCACCGTCCTATCCATTTATTACTCTCTTCTGACAGTCTAAAATAATTGCGTAGATACAAATATCAAAACCTTCTGTGAGCATGTGTATGCATGCATGACCATGTGTATGAACCTATGCTTACACAAACAAATCGCTAAAATGTAGCCCTGGGTGATCTTTTTCACTCTGATCAGCGGGTAACAAAAATCACTAGCAACCAATGTATTTATATCGATTTTATAGCACATTTCGGGGGTGGAAACGATCCTGAACCCTTTAAACATGAGAAATCCAAACCTGGCGACCAAATGTACGTCACCATAAATCAAAACTTACCGACATTTTCGAACTATAAAGACTATAATCTACAGTGTTCTAACCAAAGGATTGCCTGGGAAAACTGGAGTAAGCACGTCAGGTGAAGCAATTACTTCGTTTATAAACTAAACAAATGAGGCAGTTGGCAGGGATTGATAGCTTTAAAATCTGACACAAGATAGCTGACGTTGGTTATTTCAAGTTTCTGGATATAACCTGCAAATTCAAGTCCACTTAGTCAAATAAAAAAATAAAGGAAGACCTTTTTTATTTTATTTGGTTAGAAAATGCATGCTGAAAGGTAATACACCCAGTAGGGTAGGAAAGGGAGAGAGATGAGTAAGACATAACTACAGATATAACATACATCAAGTAACCATCCTTAGATGATTCGCGATCATACTGATTCAATTTGACATCGGTTTGTTGAGAAACATCAGATAAGAGGAAGTAAAAAGTAAAAATGAAAACCTCAAGGATGTGTCAACTAACCTCTGATATTAATGGCTTAGCATGTTCTTCCCACTCAGTGGCCCATCTTGCTGAAGAACCTGTTTCCGACGCACCGTTCTTGAGACATCTCAGAGCATCAGATTCCATCTGGAAAACCCCTGAAGATAATCTGCAGATGTTGACAAGTAGAATAGAAAAACACGAAATATTAGGAAACATCAACTGCAACGGTCTCAAGAGATAAAGCTACAGACTACAATCAACTACTTAATTAATTATTCTGGTTCAAGTTTATAATAAGGTCCACCAGCCAAACAGAAGCTAACATGAGATCGCACTGAGACACTAGATTCCAGATCAAACAATTTGAGGGTACAGTTGGTGTAAATCCATCCCATAGACACCTAGGCGAAATGCATTAATTATTAGTGCATCAGCACCAATAGGCTGAAGAGCAGAGGATTTTGAAGGAATTTTGCAGATGTACAACACTAGGGGATTATTTTTCTTCTTTTTAAAAAAATAATTATTCAACATCCAATCTAAACAAATTGATAATCAGTGGATGGAACCTAATACTTGACAGATGTGGGATATTACCACTACACTCCACCTTACATGTAGCTCATAGGGCCAAAGGAACCATAGTTTGAGAGTCATCATGACGCGATCATGAGTAGTAGTTCATTTTTGGGTATTTGTTGCTGTGGATTACGGTTATCACATTTTAGACACACGGGAGTAGCTTGCTGTAATGAGGCAACAGTTGCAAGTGGAGTAATGCCCAATTAGTCCACATTCAGTGCTGCTCCAACAAATTATTTAGATCTAGGTGAATGGATGTTTGACAAGAATTATCATAATTCCTAAAGGGGAGGTAGTACCAAGAGATAGTGAATTATCCATTCTTACTTGCAAGTCAATTGTCTTTGTTTAGTACAAAATACTTACCAAGAGCTCATCAGCCAACTCTGATGATGATGAAAAGAGCAGTCCATTCTTCTCAACTTTAACAAGTTCTTCAATGCTTCAGAAGTCAAACCGATAGCAGATTACTAAAGAGAAATTAGCATTAAAGGGAAACAAAATACAAGCCAATAAACCATGAAATGATAAGTGCAACACAAGTTTACCAAGAGTAGGAAACAGCACATACTGGAAGTCCACAACCAAACATATCCACCACCTACTTTACCCGATACAATTTTTAGTGATTGCCAAAAGATTTCAGTGAAGTCAGAAAATTCTATTACTGCACATGTTCTTATGCTAAAAAGGCTTTAAAAGGAGCTCCAAAATGACATACCTTCATGAGGAGGTCTAATCCTGAGGAGGAAGAATGTAGACAAACACCTAAATCTGCTGAACCTGTAAAATGAAGCAAGAAAATGGATGTCAAACAGGTAGCATGAATCACTTTTCCCTTCTTCCTAATGGACTACAAGTAGGGGTGAGCATTCGATTGAGTTGAGTCGAGTCAAAATATTGAGTTAGTTGAGTTGAGGAGTCCTAATTTATCATTTAAACTTTATTTGAAAATTCTGTGTCGAGTCAAGTTCTTTGAGTTACTGTACAAATTTAACATGGTTCTACTATTATGAATGTCATGTCTTGGTCTAAAATCACTAATATTGTAAAAAACAATACAGGTGATAAATATAGGGTTTTAGTTATTTATACCAAGGAATATCATTAATAATTGACTCAAGTTGAAAATAGAAAAGGGTCATAAACCACAATTTAACCTATAAATTACAACATTCCTAGATTTATTTGAGTAATCTTTGGAATATTTTATTGGTTGTTTCAATTCCATATAGAGAAAGATGTGGCACATGGAAAGGATCATACAATCTTTTCATTGATTGATGGACTAAATTGATGGAATTGAGAAGAAATAATTTGCAAACAGTTGTAATTGGAGGACCAAATTGAATAAAATGAAAAGTTGAGGGACTAAATAGCAAAAATTGGAAATTTATAGTTAAAAGGAGGGATTGAAGTTACATAGGTATTATACAATGATTGAGGAGCATGTGGTTCAAATTTGGTCAAAGATGAGCTTAAAAAGAAAGAGAATAAAGAAATGATGCAAAGTTTAGGGACTAAATTGAAATTAAATGACCTTAAAGTCGACTAGGAGACAAACTACGACAATGAGCATAACTATACTCGATGAAAGGAAGGAAATGGTTGCAAATGAAATTAAGTAATCTTAAAATATATCGGGAGATAAACTTCAGCCCTCTAGGATCTAAAGCAACCAACCAAAAGCACAAAATCTCAATCAGAAGTTACCATCAAAAAACCATCATAAGTCAGCAACATAATAGAAAACCAGATATTGCGAAAAGTCAATTTTAAGAACCAAACTTGATTAATTTGAGCATTTTTCTTATTCTGTAGACTAACATCTATCAGCACATTCTTCCAATTATCAATCTTACATGGTAAAAGTTTTAATAATGCTAGCGTAACCACAGGTACGGCAAAGAAAGAAAGAAAAGATGAAATATTGAGGGCATGAAGTACATGAGTAGGGCCTTCATAGCTTCAACATAAAGGATGGTCTCACCAGCTTGTTCTGCTTACAACAAGAGCCGGCCTGTTTGGCTTCAACAAGACATCAGTGCCAACCTGAGTTGTAAATAATGTTTCATTCTGGCCACCTGCCCTAATTCCTGTGGTTGCTGCATGATGGATAAAATAAGTCTTTAAGGCCGCTCGATCTAAAGTAAATTCAATTATTTATTAGACTTACTAGCAGTTACACAATCTTGAACACCAAGAGGGTGACAAAGATCTCTATTTAATCTACAAAACAACTACGAATGTAACACAATTACAAAATATATACTAGAGCAGAATTTTTTATGAGAACTTGGAAACATAAATCTCACCTTATGCTTCTCCTGAAGTAAAGTTGGACAAAAAAACTCGGGAGGCTGATCATATAAAACTGTGGCTCTATAAATTTGACCATTATAACATGCAATATAATTAGACATTTGCCCATAAAATTTCATCAAAAATGAAAATAAGTAACCAACAATGAGCTGGAAATCTTACTTAATTCCCCAGTATTGAGCTAATTCATGTTGCATTGCCCTTGTTACACATAGGGAACCATTTTCCATCTATCCATAACGCTTCTCAAACCTAAGCAGATACTTAAAATTAAAATTTTCTAATGAAAATTAGGCATGTACAACTTTTAAAAACCTGCAATAAGGAGAAAAAAATATAGCTAACTGAAAAATACGATACTGATAACTTGGGAGACATAATAAGATGCTAAGAAAAGACATGACCCATGAAGGAACATTACAAAGTCTCACATCAGAACTTGAGACTTTCAACTCTTAGGTCTAAGGTCGAAACATGTGGGAAGCAGCGGCTTTATAAGAAACAGAAGATTTTGACCTCTAGCTGCACAGACCGAATCCAATTAAGGTACCATACATACCAAAAACAAGATTTTGACCTCTAGTTGCACAGACCGAATCCAAATAAGATACCATACATACCAAAAACATGTGGGAAGCAGCGGCTTTATAAGATCAAAAATATCCACAGGCCCATGCAGGGGAAACTAGGGTTTCCAGAAAACCCAAAGGCGGCGCGGTTCGACTACAACCAAAAACGGGGACCAAAATGGTCATTGCCCGGCCAAAACCAAAAGGAAGAGGAGATCACAACCAACAACTTAGAATCACTACACACAACATGAACACAACATTTTGAGGCTTACCCTCACAGAACAGCCAGAGGAGGTACGACGGTGCACGGTGGCACAAGATGAAAAAGGTGAAAACCAAAATGGTTTTTCCTTTGAATCAGGCAGACAATGGACGGTGACGCAAGAAGGACCGAACGGTTCTTTTCCGTTTTCCGAGCAAACACCGACCGACGAGAGAGATCTGAATGGAGGGTTTTGGTGGGAGCGAGTTAGGGAGCACACTGATGGTCTCAAAACGACGAACGGACCGAGGCTTAGCTCTATCGGAGCTTCGTCGAAGATGGTGAGAGGGGAGGCGTTATCTCAAGAGAATGAGGGAGGTGGGAGAGAGCATAAACGGCTGCAGAAAGGAGTAAAAGAGGTTCCAGGTGTTTTGTTTTATTTTGCTATTATTTTATAGTTAATTATATTTGGTTGGTTTTTAATATTGTTGATTTGAGTTGTTTTAAATGATTGTTTCATATTTTTAATTTGAGTTGTTTTTATTTTTTATTTTTTGTGTGGGACTTTAAATTTCAAGAAATAAAATTAAAAGAGCATATTCTGTAGTTTTTTTTATTTCTGGAATCAAGGTTTGACACATGAACATGATTTGGGGTATGATGATGTTCGACGTGGCAGATTCTGACAGTTCAGTCAACAACAGCTTCCAGAAGGTGATTCAGTCAGCATTTTTTAAAAGAACAAGCGGACGGATTACTTGAGATTTTAAGATTAAATTTGAATTTGAATATTGGGAATTATCATTTTATTATTTAGTATTTTATTTGAATGTTTTTAGGATTATCTTTAAGTATTTTATTTTAAATATTTCTTCATCTTTTGGTTATATCAAGCTATAAATACTCCCTTAAGGTGAAGCTTGAAGGATGTACTTGACTTTCATTTGTTCTTGTGATTTTTACTTTTATAAAAGTTTATCTTTTTCAACTTCGTTTTTTTTTTTTATTTTACTTTCTTTAAAATATGCTAAATGTGATTTCAGTCCTGCTTAGCTAATTTTCGAATTAGCCAAAGGCTTAAGAGATAACTCAATCCCGATTGTGAAAATTGAAAAGCACCAGATTTCTTCAAATATCTTTCTCAATTTTCTGTAAACTTGGATTGACAATTGGCCTTTCCTTTAAAATCTTTACACTTTTAATTTAAAAAGAGCTCATTGGTTTGAATGTTGTTCCGATTTAAATTTGGCATGAAAGATCAGCTTGTAGCATATTCAAATTCCTGTAAACACACTTAGCGATGGTCCGCTAAGGGAAATTGAGATTGGATTCGATTCTCATTGAAACAACATAACCTGAGTCGGGCTTTTCCAACCTTAAACTATTTTGGTGCTAGCGACGATAGTCGTGGTTAGTCCAAGTAATGGCTGATTTCCATAGATTGGCTTTGCATTGTTGGTTTACCGGAGAGAAAAGTAAGTTACAAGGATTAGGCCTTGTAAATTGTAACCGGCGTAAATCCCGAACTAAAATCTCTTTCGATGATCAGTTGAAATTGAGGCAGAGCAAAGCTTGAGGATATATTTCTACCATCGCTATTTTCAACTATTACTTATTTTTCTTTTCTTCATTCCTCTAAATTACTTTTATTTTATTTTTACCATTTTTATTCTTGAATTTGAATCCCCCTTTTTCCTTTATTTTTTAATGGAACATGATTAACGCAATTCAGCATTGGAAATTCCTTAGTCCCTGTGGATCGACTCTTCTTCTCTTTACTACACTTTAATTTATTTCAATTTGAGAAAAATGAATATTTATTTGACAATTTACGGCGCTTGTCACTAGGGTTGATAAAAGATGGTTAAATACTATACTCAAATGGGTAAGTCTGAAAAAAGGGTTCACACAACACCCACATTACACCACTATCCTCAACTTTGATTTTCATTCATTTTAATCATTAAAATCTAATTTTTACCTAATTAATCAACAATTCGAATTAAGCTTCAAATACGAAATCCCCAAATGTTAGGGTTTCCAATTAGGGAAAATTTGGGGTGTTACACTAAATATTTAATGGCCAAGTCATCGGTGTGTACAATGATTTTAGTTCATATAAGGTATGCCCTAAACTTGTCAAAAGCAAATATTACAACAAGCAGTTCTTTTTTAGTGGTGGTATAGTTTATTTCAGCTTCGTTTAAGTGGCTAGCATATTATATAACATGAAAGATCTTACTCCAACATTGGCTAAGGACAACGCCAACGGAATAGTCACTAGCATGACATATTAACTCAAAAGGTAGTGACCAATCATGGGGCACTACGACCGGTGCAAAAATAAGTTCCTTCTTTAGGGTCTCAAACACTGCACGACATTGTTCATCAAATTTGAATGCTCTATTCTCCTCTAGAAACGAGCATAACAACTTCAAAATTTTAGAGAAATATTTTATGAGTCTCTTATAGAAACTGGCATGGCTAAGGAAGTTTCGGATGGCTTTGAAATTTGATGGAGGTGAAAGCTTCTCGATGACTTCTATCTTGGCTTTTTCCATTTCAATGCCTTGTTTCAAAATGCCGTGGCCCAAGACGATACCCTCAGCAACCATGAAGTAGCACTTCTCCTAATTAAGCATGAGGCCAGTTTCTTCACATCACTTCAATACCTTGGCCAGATCGTCTAGGCATTAATCAAAGGTATCTCCAAAGACTGAGAATTCGTTCATGAAGTTCTCTAGAAAGTCATCCGTCATGTCCGAAACGATGACCATCATACAACGCTAGAATGTTGCCGAAGCATTGCATAGGCCAAAGGGCATTCGTTGGAAGGCTTAAATGCCATAGGGATATGGGAATATGGTCTTTTCTTGGTACTCTGGTGCTATAGCAATTTGATTGTACCTAGAGTAACTGTCTAGAAAGCAATAGTAGGGCTTCCCCGTGAGCTTGTCTAGCATTTGATCAATAAATGGTAAGGGGAAGTGATCTTTCTTTGTGGCTTTCTTCAACATTCGATAATCAATACAAATTTGCCACCCCATGACGGTTCTTGTAAGGAGGAGTTCATTGGGATCAAATCATTCTTGATCATGATCATGCCTCTGTTGAGTGTGTAAAAATACTATTTTTCTTGCCCTTTTTACTCATATTATTGTTAGAATTAGGCACATTTTAGTTGCATTATTAAGCATTCATGCATAATTTCCTAGTTTCCTTTGTTATTGAGCTTGGTATTGCATTTTGGTTGTTTTTAGTCGAAAAGATGCTGCTGGTGTGTTCTATTTTCTGCAGGTTAAGATTGTCGTGGCAAGTGAGTCTTGTCACGACAAGTAGGGGCCAATTCTGAAAGAGTTACCATGACAAGTAGGGGACATTTCCGAAGGCCTTACCGAGCCAGATTGTCGTGACATACCTAGATGATTTTGCCCCAATTTCGGGATAAGATCGAAAAGCAGGGGATAACTCCCCAAGATCTGGATTATCAAACAGAATTTGATGGAGATAAATACTCAACCTTGTGAGAAGTCTTTGGAGATAAATATGGAAAATATTTATTGTCTTTTATCCAAATTAAATCAAGCTTTATCCTATCAACAACACAATCTACAGAATTCAAGAGTTTGATCGGATAAGAGCCCTATCTCCAAGGAATTCCAACGAGAACCAACTCTTCATATCAACAAACAACCGATCAGATCATCTCCTTTAAATAGAGAAGATCAAATCGCAGCCAGAGGAGTCGAATGGGTGAGAGAATTGGGTGAGGGATAGAGTATATCACACATTCTTCTTCTTCTTCTTCTTCTTTTCTATATGATTCATGCTTGAGAATTATTCTTTTGTATTTCTTTTGAACCCATCCATGAACTAAATTAAATTGGCTTGGGTTATCTTGGGTTTGTGGTTGTGATAAACGATTGAATAATTTGGGTTTGTTTTGCAATTTAAATTCATGGTTTGTTCATTCTTGGTTTTTACTTTTGCTTTCGAGTGAATTGGGAAAGGATCTCGAGAGTTATCCATTTACCTAGACTCGAGAGAGTTAGATTCAAGAAACGAATAAACATGATCTTCATTCGAACGATTGTTGCTGAAGATTAATCCACCTTAGGAATAAGGATTGGATTTCAATAGCTAAGATGAGCGTAGGATCAGTTGTTGTTTACCCAAGGTTAACACAGGGATGTATTACCAAGTCATGCACAATTAACCAGTTCTTCGGGTTAGGGATAACAAGAAGATATTGAAGAACGCTTCGCAGAACCTTGAAGAAAGAAACCCAGTTGCCTCCACAATTGAACCAATGTCAGGGTATAATCACTTGCCACGACAATTCAGTTGGTTTTAGTTGCCACGACAATCAAGTTACCTAAGTAATCAATTGCTGAGATTATCCATTCGACTATCGTAGCACTACTCACGATAACCTGGGCTACTCTCTCATTCGATTACTTTCCAATTTTTTTACTTTGCTTAGTTTAATTTACTTGTTTTCTCCAAACACCTACCATTACTATTTATCTTTCTTTTCAGCGCAGGAAGTTAGAAAATAGAGTTGCACTAATCCATGTGGAGACATATCTTTACTATACTATTACTTCCGACGTGTATACTTGCACCGATTGTGAAGCACTCAAAATATATAATAATTTTTTGGCGCCGTTGCTGGGGATTGGCAATAGCGACTTTGGTTTTATTTTCTTGTACCTTTGTTTATTTATTTTATTTTTGTGTTTAGTTTCAAGAGGCTAATAACTTTGGTTTTGCATTGGTTTATGACTAGGGCAAGGCCGACATCACCATATTATCCATTCGAACCAGAAATCGAATGTGTTTTTCATAGACGAAGAAGAGAGTTGAGAGAAGAGATGGCATATCCACCTAATGATCCAGTTGGTAATCTAAATGCCAATGGCAATCAGAATGCCGCGGTAGGAGGCATGGTGGCCTTATCGAATCAACCGGTCATCATACGAAATAGAACCATCCGAGACTACTTAGAGCAAGATCTTGGCGGTCTCACTCCAAGAGTTGTCACACCTGAGATTCAAGCCACTCGCTTCGAGTTGAAGCCTGTGATGTTCAATATGATCAATACAGTTGGTCAGTTTGGCAGATCAACAACTGAGGATGCCAGACAACATCTCAAATCGTTCTTAGAAATCTACGATTCATTCAAGCAACAAGGAGACCCTAAGGACGCCCTAAGGCTGAAACCATTCCCCTATTCACTAAGGGATATAGCGAAAACATGGTTAAATAGTATCCCATCCGGATCTTTAGAATCTTGGACAGATCTATGTCGGAGTTTCCTTTCTAGATTTAGTTTTACAAATATGACTGATAAACTGCGTAATGACATTATTTCTTTTCATCAAGCAGATGATGAATCCATGTACGAGGCTTGGGAGCGGTATAAGGAGCTTTTATGCAAATGTCCCATGCACAGATTCAGAGATTGGATGCAAGTAACAATGTTTTTATAATTTAGTCAATGCACCGACGAGATTGATGTTGGATGCCTCGGCGAATGGCATGCTTCTAGAAAAATTAACAGAGGAAGCTTGGGAGATTTTGGACAGACTTGCCAAGAATGATTATCAGTTCCCAACCACTAGAAGGGGAATAGTCAGGTGAAATACCTCGACAATTGAACTTGATTCGTTAGATATTATTTTAGCACAGTTGGCCACATTAACCAATTTGGTTAAAAATATGCAGCGACCTAGCAACACATAGGAGATCAAGGTAGTAGATGCATTTTGTGATTTATGTAATAATAATCATGATTCTTCTAAGTGTCCACAGAACCCGGAGTCAAGTTTGTATGTTGGAAACTACAACCGGAGCAACAATACATACTCCAACATGTACAATCCAACATGGCAGAATCACCCCAATTTTTCATGGAGTAACCATAGCAATTTAATCAGATCCACCAAAATACAGAGGCAGCAGGATTCTAGCAAAACATGTCACGACAACAGATGCCTCAACAACAGTCAACACTAGCTAGTTCTTTGAATAATTCTTTAAATGTTTTCATGCTTAAAACTGAACCTTATATGGCCGAGACCAATAATTTCATGAAAGACACTAAAGATTTTATTAACAAGACCGAGGTTAAAATATAGAGTCAAGGAGCAGCTTTGAAAGCATTAGAGACACAAGTCGGACAATTTGCCTAGATTCTAAATACAAGACCACCAGACGGTCTACCTAGCAACATTGAGGTCGTGAGAGGAATAGGCCATGAGCAGTGCAAGGTGATCACCACCCGGAGTGGACGAAAGTCAATTGATGAACCCACCCAGCCTAAGGAGAGCAATCAACCAGCAAGGTAAACCCTTGTCCAAAAAGATGTATCCAACAACAATGCCTCGGTAAGCATTGATGATGAGCCTTCAGCAATCGCCACGGCAAGACCAATTATCGCGGCAAGTCCCTCCAACAATTCCAAATTAGATGAGAATAACAAGGAGATTAGAATACCACCACTATTCCCATAGAGGCTGAAAAGGCAGAAACATGAGTACCAGTTCAAGAAATTCCTTGACACGTTGAAGCAAGTCCACATCAACTTGCCAATGGTTGAAGCAATAGAACAAATGATGAACTATGCTAAGTTCCTTAAAGATATTGCCTCTAAACAGACTAGGCTAGGCAAGTTCGAGACTGTGGCAGTGACAGAGGGATGTATGGCAATGTTGCACAATCGATTGCCACCCAAACTAAAAGATCCTGACAGTTTTACAATACCTTGTACAATCGGCAATCACTATGTCAAAAAGGCATTATGTGATCTCGGAACAAGCATAAACCTTATGCCAAAAATCTATTTTCCAATGACTAGGCATAGGAAAGGCGAAACCCATTATAGTCATACTGCAGCTTGCCGATAGATCCTACATTCAACATGAGGGGAAAATTGAAGATATTTTGGTAAGAATGGATAAATTTATTTTTCCCGCTGACTTTATTGTTGTAGATTGTGAAGAAGATGAGTTCGCTCCAATCATTCTTGGAAGACCATTCTTAGCAACGGGATGAACACTGATCGATGTCGAGAAAGGTCAACTCACGATGCGGATGAATGAGCAGCAAATCATACTTAACATTTTTAAAACACTCAAATGTGTAGATGGCCCAGAGCAATGCCATAATGTTGATTTGCTTGATATAGAGCTCGAGACATATTGGTATGATCATTATATGACTATCAAATCTGAATTTGAGAACGTCGAGGAGCAAGAGCCATAAGAAGTATCCCCACAAGAAGTGAATCAGATCATGAGTCAACAGGGTAAAAGTTTCAAATTTCTTGACTATCCAAGTAAAGAAATTAGCTCCCCTAAGACTTCAATTGAGCAACCACCCACCTTAAAGTTAAATTCACTGCCAGGTCAATTGAGTTATGCTTATTTGGGAAAGGATAACCCATTGCCCGTGACATTGTCTTTTGAGTTGCAATCTGAGCAGGGAAATAGGTTGATCAGCACCTTGGAGCGGCACAAGAAAGGCATGAACCCAAAGACCCACGAAGAATTTCCAGATAAGAAGCTACCACTTGCCACGACAAGTGCAAGGAAGATGTTGCCAAGGCAGGATAACGAAAAACGTTTGACAGATTACAACATGCACATGTTCTACGCGATAAGGAGGCTGTAACCTTCGGAGATGCATGAAAATGCTCTTTCTAAGAGTTTTTAATTTTTAGACTTTTATTTTTAATTATTATTTTGGGTTTTTTTGTTATTTTTAAATTCTAGGTTTTATATTTTCTTTTTATTTAATTTAGTTGTTATCTTTATTTTGTTTTGATATTTATCTTTATCTTTTATCACTTTATTTTTATTTTTATTTAGTTTTTTCTTTATTTAATATTTATTTTTTTGTTTTGTTTGAATTTTAGGATAAAGAGTTCAAGAGAAGAATGAGTTGGGCTTAGGATAGAATTTCATTTAAATAAATTTTTCAATTCTGCCAAAAATCTTTTCCTCCTATTCTACCCTAGCCAACTACTCCACCCAATCCCCAACGTTTTCTTCATTTCTTTTCTTTTCCCGTTGATTGGGTCTCCCTCTATCACTTTTATCACACTTTCACTCAACCATTAAAACCTTCCTATCTATTCTATCTTTTTCCTTTACTCTTTCATCATCTTTGAACTCTTATGTTTTCTTTGCTTGTCTTTCTTTTCTTTTCCAATCAAAAACCCACAAAAACCTAAAAAGCATGGCTAAAAAAATCTCAAAACCATGACCGAGACAAGTCAATCAAAATTGCAATCGAGGCGTATATCTTCTAAAATAGAGAAGGCCATAAAAGAAGATGAGCCAAGTGAGGAGTTCCCAGAAACTGTAGTTCAAGATGCACCACCAGCTTCACGTCAACAACCACCATGAGCCAGAAAAAGGACCAAGCAAATGGGTCGAAGGAAACTAGTACTTCAAGGTGAATACCTCTCCGACTAACTTATTTGCATTTTATTTTTCTTTTCATTTGTTTAATTTTGCATGCATTGGGGACAATGCTTCTGTCGAGTTTGGGGGGTTGTTTGTTCCATAGTTAGTTGCATTCATTCTATCTTATGTTAGTTGCATATGTTACTCGCCAGGTCCTTTACCTGATTAAATTTCCTAACCTTACTGTGATATCCTATGATGAATTTTTTCCACTGCACTTATATGATAGAACTTTCGACTTTAAGATTACCATGGAGTTTACTTGATTTTTTTGATATGATGCTAATTATTGATTGACACTGTTGTGACTTGTTGATTAAGGGAGACCTGGTGAACTTTAGGATATTTAAAATTGGGTAATTTGTGCTAGAGGTGCCTATCCGACTCTAGCCTAAAGTACAATTTGAATTAAGATAATTCCTTACTAGACGTACCTATTTGGCTCTAGTTTGTCAAGCATTAAGAATCACTAGAGGTGCCTAAAATTGTCTCTAGTTGATTAAATTTAACAAAGATATTACTTTGCTAGAGGTGCCTAACACTGGCTCCAGCAGACTTAATTGCCCAAGCAAATAAATCGATAAAACATACTGTTCGCATTGAATTCTATTTGTTCACTTGTACACAACTCTGTACACACATTTTCACTAGCATTGTAGTTCGATTTTGAGTATTTCTCTGTGTTGTCCACAGATTGAAAAGGTAATCAACTTTGTGCCATGGTTTTGCGGATTGAAGTTAGGTAAGAAGCATGTTTTTGGTGGTAAGGGCCTTGGCAGATGATTGTTAGTGTTTTGCATTGCTTGAGGACAAGCAATAACTCGAGTTTGGCGGTGCGTTGAGTGTGTAAAAGTACTATTTTTCTTGCCTTTTTACTCATATTATTGTTAGACTTAGGCACATTTTAGTTGCATTATTAAGCATTCATGCATAATTTCCTAGTTTCCTTCGTTATTGAGCTTGGCATTGCATTTTGGTTATTTTTAGTTGAAAAGATGCTGCTCGTGTGTTCCATTTTGTACAGGTTAAGATTGTCATAGCAAGTGAGTCTGCCGTGACAAGCAGGGGCCAATTCCAAAGGAGTTGACGTGACAAGTAAGGGACATTTTCAAAGATCTTACCAAGCCAGATTGTCGTGACATACCTGGATAATTTTGCTCCAATTTCGGGATAAGATTGAAAAGCAAGGGATAACTCCCCAAGACCCAAATTTTCAAGCAAAATTTGATAGAGATAAAGACTCAAACTTGTGAGAAGTCTTTGGAGATAAAAATGGAAGAGATTTATTGTCTTTTATCCAAATCAAATCAAGCTTTATCCTATCAACAACACAATCTACAGAATTCAAGAGTTTGATCTGATAAGAGCCCTGCCTCCAAGGAATTCTAACGAGAACCAACTCCTCCTATCAACACACAACCGATCAGATCATCCCCTTTAAATAGAGAATATCAAATCGTAGCCAAGGGAGTCGAAGGGGTGAGAGAATTGGGCAAAAGATAGAGTAGATCACACCTTCTTCTTCTTCTTCTTCTTCTTATTTATTTCTATGCGATTCATGCTTGGGAATTATTCTTTTGTATTTCTTTTGAACCCAGCCATGAACTAAATTAAATTGGCTTGGGTTATCTTGGGTTTGTGGTTGTGATAAACGATTGAATGATTTAGGTTTTTGATTGCATTTTAAATTCAAGGTTTTTTTATTCTTGGTTTTTACTTTTGCTTTCGAGTGATTTGGGAGAGGATCTCGAGAGTTATCCACTTATCTAGACTCGGGAGAGTTAGATTCAAGAAATGAATGTCTTCATTCGAACAATCGTTGTGAAGATTAATCCACTTTAGGAATAAGGATTCGATTTCAACGGCTAAGAGGAGCGTAAGATCGGTTGTTGTTTACCCAAGGTTAATGCATGGATGTATCACCTAAGAAATCAATTACCGAGATTGCCTGGAAGTTAGAAAATGGAGTTTCACCAATCCTTTTGGAGATGATATCTTTACTATACTATTACTTGTGACGTGTATACTTGAACCGATTACGAAGAACTCAAAACACGTAACATCTTCCTTTTTTGAGACGCATTGAACATGACTAACCCATGACCTATCCAAAATAGGATAGATGATTCTTGTATCAAGCCACTTGATGATCTCCTTCATAACCACGTTCTTCATGATCGGATTGAGTCTCTATTGTGGTTCAAATGATTTGTTGTGACCATCTGTAATTAAAATCTTATGTTTACAAATAGTAGGGCTTATGCCCTTCAAGTCAGCAATAGTCCAACCGTTAGCTTTCTTATATTGAGATAACACATGCAATAAACTATTTTCTTGGTCGAAAGTCAAGGTAGTAGATATAATTACAGGCAACGTATTATTCTCCCCTAAATATGCATATTTTAGTTTGGGGGAAGGGGTTTTAAATCTATGGCAGGTGGATGCTTCAATGATGGTTTGAGTGAATTGAACTCCAAAAAATATACGGGTTCAAAAGACTTACCTGTCTTGGTCAGCACATCATTGGATTGTTCAGCATCCCCTACGCTTTCTTCTTGTGCCTCTAGTATTGCCTTGTCAAATTTCTTGAATGTTCTTTTCGACAAAGGATTCTTCACTATGCACAAGCTGGTACTCCTCGTAGTCATCTGTGAATTCTAAAGTGTTGAAGATATTCAACGTGATGTTTTGGTCGTTCATCTTTATGGTGAACTCTTCATTTTCCCAATCGATGACTATGTGCCCAGTTGCAAAGAACGGTCTTCTACGGATGATGGGAGCATTCTCATCAGCCTCACAGTCTAGAATGATAAAATATATCGAGGAGAAAAATCTATCAACCTTGAGAAGGACATCATCAACTCTTGCTTTGGGTCAGACTTGAGAACGATCGGCTATTTATTGGATGACCGATGTGGGTTTAGCCTTTCCTATACCAAGTTTCATGAATAATGACTTCAGCATCAAGTTCTCACTCACACTGAGATCATATAAAACACGACCAGACTAGTTCCGACCTATAGAACATAAAATGGTAAAGTTGATTGGGTTTTTCATCTTGGTGGCAAGCTGCTTAAGACTACCATGCATTCACCTGTTGTAGCAATCGTTTCAACCTCTCCCACCATTCTTTTATTGGTCACGATTTCCTTTAGAAATTTCAAATAGATAGGCATTTGATTGATGGCCTCTAGAAATGGGATATCGATATGCAACTGCTTGAGAAGGTCTAAGAATTTTTGAAATTAAACATCTTTCTTTTGGCCTTTCAATCATTGAGGGAATGGTGGTAGAGGTCTCGACTCATCTCTTTGTGCTTTGGATATTGGGCCATCCTGTCCTTTGTTCTTCTTTCCATTAGTAGCAAGGTCCTTTATTATGTTTGGTATAGGTAGTGCATCGTTCAGGACTAGTGCATCAACTAGTTTCTTGTTCGGGGGGATTAATAAGGTTTCTTCCCTCAAACATATCATCTTTGTCCAATTGTTTTCCACTACACAATGTAATGGCATTGCAGTGCTCCGCAGAAAAGGTCTTAGTGACTTCAGTATCACTTGATAAACCGCTTTGAGGTATGGTCTTTAGGATTTGGGCAATTTCCCTACTTGTGTTTCCAATGTCTGTAGTGATGCAGTATGATTTTGCATGATTGACTATTGATTTTGCAGCATAGCCAATTTTGTTGTCAACATATTTCCATTATTCTTGAGATTTACTGAATGATCCTAGAAAATAACCCTAGTAATGTCCATAATACTTTGATAGGAAGTTTCAAAAGAATTAGAATTGGAAGAAGAAACTCCATGATTTTGCCTCTGGGTCTTTTTATGGAATCTAGGAGGTTCTACTATAGCATTATGTTTAGCTCTTGTACTAAAGGTGTTTCCTCCTTGGTTGCCTACCCAAACTTTGGATGTTGTTTCCACCCTAGGTTATAGGTGTTTGAGTAGGGATTGTTATTGTGGTTGTAGTTCCCAACATAGCATCCAAATTCTTATTGTTGTGGCATTCGTTTAATTGATGTTCCCCATCACAGTTCTCACAAGTATATTGGACCACCTTGATATCTCGAGTGGTGACTGATGGTTGTAGGTTCTTGAGCATCTTCAGCACTCTCAAGTACACGGACGACTATGAAGAATGCCAGCTTGTGCAAAGTGAGGAAACCCTAGTTACAGAAAATATTCAAGAAATATGCTACAACAATGTGCTTTGTGTTTCAGAACAATCTGACTTCGACGAGGCCATGCAAGAAGCCGAGGAAGAAGGTAAAGGAGAGATTGAACAATCTAATGCTATGCTTACCAGGCTAGGCACTTCTTTTGAACCTTTGGAGTATATTGAGTTTAAATCTCCTAAGCCATCGCTTAAGCACCCGCCGGTACTTGATCTCAAACCACTTCCCCCATAATTAAAATATGCATATTTAGTGGAGAATAATACGCTACCTATTGTCAAATCTGCTAGCCTAACATCTGACCAAGAAAATAAATTGTTGCATGTCTATCTCAACATAAGAAAGCTATTGGTTGGACTATTACTGACTTGAAGGGTATAAGGCCTATTTTGTGTATGCATGAGATTTTTCTTGCAGATGATCATAACAACTCGGGAGAGCAACATCGGAGACATAATCTGATCATGAGGATTGTGGTTATAAAGTAGATCATCAAATGGCTTGATGCCGGAATCATCTACCATATCTTACATAGTTTGTGGGTGGGTCTTGTCAAGTGGGTGTCGAAGAAAATAAGCATGATCGTGATCACGAATGATGCTGATGAAGTCCTCTCAACAAGAACCGTCACTGGATGAGGATCTATATTGACTAACGAAAGCTAAACAAAGCCACAAAAAAGGACCACTTCCCATTACCATTTATTGATCAGATGTTTGACAAGCTTGTAGGGAAACCCTACTATTGCTTCCTGGATGGTTACTTCGGGTAGAACTAGATTGCTATCACACTAGAGGACCAAGAAAAGACAACATTCACATATCCATATGGCATTTATTCCTTTCACTGAATGCCCTTTGGTCTATGCAATGCTTGAGCAACATTCCAACATTGTATGATGGTCATCTTTTCAGACATGGTGGATGATTTTTTAGAGATCTTCAAGATGATTTTTCTGTCTTTGGAGACTCCTTTGATCAGTGCTTAGGTAATATGGCCAAAGTATTGAAAACATGTGAAGAAACTGACCTTGTGTTTAACTAGGAAAAATGCCACTTTATGGTGTCTGAAGGAATTGTTCTAGGCCACTACATCTCTGAGAAAGGCATCGAAGTGGAAAATACCGAGATTGAAGCCATAAAGAAGCTTCCACCCCTAATAACGTCAAAGTTATCATAAACTTCCTTGTCCATGTCGATTTCTACAAGAGAATTATTAAAGATTACTCCAAAATCTGAAAGCCCTTATGCTTGTTGTTAGACCAAAATAGAGCGTTTGAGTTTGATGACCGATATCGTGCAGTGTTCAAAACCTTGAGGAAGAAACTCATTTCTGTACCGGTTGTAGTGCCCCCCGATTGAGCTTATGTGTGATGCTAGCGACTATGCAGTTAGCGTTGTTCTTGGTTAGCGTCGAAATAAGGTTTTTCATGTTATATATTATGCTAGCAGTACCCTTAATGAGGCACAAGTTAACTACACTACCACTGAAAAAAGCTGTTTGTTATAGTTTTTGGATTTGATAAATTTATAGCATACCTTATACGGACTAAAGTCATTGTGCATACTGATCATTCTGCTATAAAATACCTAGTGACTAAAAAGGATGCTAAATTGAGACTCATTAGATGGATATTACTGCTGTAAGAATTTGATATTGAGTTAGTGGATAGAAAAGGTAATGAAAATCAAGTAGCTGACCATCTTTCTAGTCTTGAGAATGCATGTGATACTAATGTTACATGTTATATTAAGGAAGAATTCCCTGATGAAATTTTTTTGAAAGCTACACCATTGTTGTGGTATGCTGACATTGTTAGTTTTCTTGTTAGTGGTATTTTTCCTTGTGATCTTAGCAGCCATGGAAGAAAGAAATTTTGGCATGATGCACGCTACTATGATTGGGACAATCCCTACCTTTTCAAGCAATACATTGATCATATGATCCAGAGATGCGTACCTGAGGAGGAACAAGAAGACATCCTGTACCATTGTCATTCCACTCCGTGTGAAGGGCATTTTGGAGAACAAAGGACTGCTACAAAGGTTCCACATTCTGGATTCTATTGGCCAACCTTGTTTTGAGATGCCCATGCATATTACAAGGCTTGCGATAGATGTCAAAGAACGGGGAATATCTCTCGACGTAATAAGCTACCCGTGCAAGTCATCCTTGAAGTTGAACTCTTTGATGTATGGGGCATCGACTTCAAGGGACCATTCTCATCCTCTAATGGATAACTATATATTTTGCTCATGGTTGATTATGTAACCAAATGGGTTGAGGCTATTGCTACAACCAACAATGATGCAAAGACCGTCCTGAAGATTTTGCACGAGAATATCTTCACTCGATTTGGAGTACCTCGAGCAATTATTAGTGATGAGGGAAGTCACTTAGACAACAAGTTGATTGCCAAGGCATTGCATCGATACGGAGTCCACCATGAGATTGCTGCGACATATCATATGCAGACAAATGGACAAACTGAAGTGTCCAACCGAGAGATAAAGAAAATCCTTGAGAAAGTTGTCATGCCAAATCACAAACACTGGTCCTTGAAACTGGATGAAGCCTTATAGGCCTACCAGACCGCGTTTAAAATAATGTTAGGCATGTCACCTTATAGACTTGTCTATGGCAAGGCGTGTCACCTATCGGTCGAGCTTGAGCACAAAGCCTTTTGGGATATCAAGAAGATCAACATGGACTGCCAATTAGCTAGAGAAAAAAAAATTGCTCGATTGAATGAGTTGAAGAGCATCGTATAGATGCTTATGAAAATGCCAAGATTTACAAGGAAAAGACTAAAAGATGGGATGATGCTAAACTGATGCCCAAACCTTTAGCTAAGGGCCAAAAATTCCTACTCTACAACTCTCACTTGAAGCTTTTCCCAGGCAAATTGAAGTCTCGTTGGTCCGGCCTATTCCAATTTGTTAAGGTGTACCCACATGGTGTTGTGGACATCAAGGATCTCAAAGATGACTCAATATTTAAAGTCAATGGACAACGCTTAAAGGCCTACAAAGGAGCACCGGTTCATCGTGACAATCCTCGTTCAAACTTTCACTTTTTGAAATTTACTAAGATGGGGAATTTTGTGATAAAATGTGAAGGATTTTCGTATTTTTGCCCTTCCTACTTCACACTTTACCCTTCACCACTTTCCAATAATCACCAAACATCTCATCCTCATTCCATAAAGCCGTCTACTTTTGGTTTCCTACTTTACAAAACCATCAACATTAAATATTGATTTACCTTCATCACCTTGAAAACTTTTTGTCTTCAAAACTTTCCATATCCTTCGGCCCCAAGCTTTCCCATATTAGATAAACATGTTCTTTTTTTCCGGTGATTGCTTTATTCACAACGAAACCCTAAACACTTTCCTCTACAACATCTTATTTTCTAACAATGGTGCCTCAACTCCCAGTCACACGCCATGCTTAGCAACCCCCTCAACAGAGAAGGAGCCTCGGTCCTCCATCTTCTCCATCATTTCAAGAGTCCTCCTTAGATTTCTTTTCCGATTACTCCAACTCTTCATCTAAACTGCCTGTTTCACTTTATAACCGACTCCACTCCAAGTAGTTCAAGAAACGTTATGAGAAACTACAGATTCAGGATCTCATATTGGAAGAAGGACTGCTGCTCACCCCTATATTCCAGCCCAAGTTCGACGATGACAAACTAGTAGTCATCGCTACACATGTCTGGGAAACTTATGTCCAACAACCTGAACAGTTAATGTTGACTCGGTAAGAGAGTTCTACACACACACACTTTGGCCACCATGGAGAGAAATAGGTATTTGCCAGAGGGATTAAAGTAGAATTCACGACGGCTCTAATTGCTTGCCACTACCACCCCATGGTGTCTAACAACACCTATTCACGGTTTGTGGCTCAATCAACTGAGGAAACTGATGCCTGACTTTTACAAGACTTTTGCCTCCCAAGGAAAACATGGGAGAGAACATTATCCAATGCTTGGGTCGTACAATGGTGAAACCTCACACGTAACTCCAAATTTTGGGTGCGGTTCATCAGCACCAAGCTTCTACCCACCAGGAATCGCACCATCATCTCCCGTCAACGATAGCTTCTCATTCACTCTATCTTCAATGGGTGAAAGATTAAACCCTATGAATTAATATAAAGAGCGATTCTGGCGAGAGCATTGTCCAGCAAAAAGACAAGGGCATTACCCTTCCCAAGCCTAATCACAACCTTTTGTCAAGAGGTCGGCGTAGAAAAATGGGAAGAAGAAACCCTTATCCCAACACCTCTGGGTTGGTGACCCTCTGATGTGCGCAAAATTAAGGGCCTTCATTAGCTTGCTCCTCCTACTGCTACCACCCCTCCTACTGCTGCACTTACACCATCACCCACCACCTAGCCCGAACGGAGACAACGACTAAATACTGATGTTGGTACCTCCTTCCGCCTTGCCAAGAAGACAAATTCCTCCCGGGAAGAAGGCAAGGGCATCTTCATAGGGGGACATTCTCCCTACCAACTCTCTGGGTTAGGTTAGGTTATTTTTCTTTTCTTTTTTAGTTTTTCTTTACTTTTTGTTTTTCATATTGCATATGTATGTTTTTCTTGTTTCAATTTTACATTGGGAAAATTCTTTTCTCAAGTTTGGGGAAGTGCTATCCCATGTATATATTAGTTAAATTTAGGTAATTTTTTTTAAAAAATTATGTATGTAAATAGCATAGTTTGTTTTTTATGGTACCCTTTGTTGTGATTCCACTAATTACGAAATTACTTCTGCGTTGATCATAATTTCATATGATTAGTCTATGCTTAATGTTTTGCAATGTGTTAAGGGCTTTCATGTTTTCAACTTAGTGTTGAAATTGTTGTAGCTTTTAATTCACATGTTGCTCATATTCTAAAAGCTTAAAAAACCTTAAGGAAATTGTGAATGAACTGAATGCTCAATGTAACACTTAAAGGCTTAACTTAACTCCCAAAAAATTGAGAAAATAATGAAAATTAATTAAAACTCGATGTCATAGGAAAAAATGTTGAGGGACACTCTTCTATGCATCTTGCTATCTTAGTACACTAGGTGAGTTGTGTTTGCTCCATTTAACTTTCTGTGGTACGAATGGTGGTACTGGCATAAGAATGCATGAAAGTCTTCACAGGATGACTTTATTTGTAGGGCTCGGGGATGGTTGTTTGCTTCACTCCATCTTCAGGTCTGAAGAGTAGTCGTAATAAGCTGAAGCCTCGGTGATATAGTTTTTAAACTTAGAAAGAATGAAAGGAGTACAATATTGTGATTAAAAGAAAAAGAATATGTAAAGGTAACAATAGAGAGAAATCCTTAATTTTTTCTAAGGCTAGTAAGTGATGAATGCATGTGACATAGCACCCACTGCACCTATTGGAGAATTGATCTTTGGAACAAAACTGTGAGCACTAATGCATTCCATTCAATTAAAATTGTTGGGGAATGAATTACTGCTCCAACATGTCTTGGAATTCTTGTTATCATAGCTTAGTTGGAGCCTTGGGAACTATGGGTTGTTTATGTTTATGTTTTTTCTTTATGTTTACATAACTTTCTTGAAGACAAGCAACAATCCAAGTTTGGGGGTATTTGACAAGTGTGCAAATAACCTATTTTGCATACCTTTTTTACTTGGCTTTTGTGTGTGTTTAAGCTCATTTAGTTACATTTAGGAGTAGTTTGCATATAGTTTGCATGTAGTTAAGGAGTTACACTGCATGTGCTTAATTGTTATATAATTTGGTGCTTTTAATGGGAAATGTAGTGTTTTATGGTACATGCGCAAGACCTATTGGAGATGGAGGAATACTAGAGCGGAAGGATATCAGATCTCTCGGTTGAAGATAACGAGGTAAGAAGAGTTAGAGATAAATCTACCTTTGGCTCACGTGGACTCTGCTTAGATGAGAAACTCATTAAAGATAGAGGGAAAGCAAGATCATTTTAAAGAAGGTAGCGCGCACTTTTGGGTCACAAAATCCCTAGCTTCCCCGTCTATATAAAGAAGACTTGGACTACAATTAAAGAGAACTTGATCATAGATGACAACTCTTAGTCTTCAACTATCGGAGAACCACTAAAAGTCAAAGTGCTAGAGAAGTCTCCACACAATAGAAGCCATCGAGAGAGGCTGAAGGAGTGCATGACCTACAACGACAATTAGAAAGCTTGGAGGAGATCATCGATGACGCTTGACCCTTTTCTATCCCCTTTTTGATAAATTGCTATGTTTTCAATTGTATTTATTATGAATGTTTTAGGCTCAGACATGATCTAAATACTTTTACTTGGGCTTATTGCTCTTTAGGATTTTATATTTTGAATACTTTATTTTAATGCTATAGTTTTTTCCCTTTATCTATTTTGTTCATCATTCTTCATTTGCAGTTATTGTAAGAGATTTCGAGAGAGGCCTTTCAACTATTGATATGTGGCTTAATATCAAGAGAGTTAGGTTAAACAAACGTGAAAAGTGGAGCTAAGCTATTAACTTAGTCTTAATACGGAGAACTTGAATAGATAGTAGAGTTGTTAGCATTCACCTAGACATGTATTACCTTGGCTTAAATGTTATCAACTTCTAGGCATCAAGAGAGACAGAAGTTCATTACGAAATCATGTTGAGTAGATAAAGATTCCTAATAGTTTACGCAAACATGTATTGCTAGTCGCTATAGCATTGAAATAAGTAATCAAGCATAAATACTAGGCAATAAACCCAACTTTCATTATTATATGTTATTTGTCGCAACATCTATTTGTCTCGATTATAGCTACTTTACTTTACTATACTTGCATTTAATTTTGATAAATCACCATCGAACCAATACTTGCTCAAAATCTCTTAAGTTGATAACTTCGTATTTATTTACGCAATCCTCGTGGGTTTGACACTCTACTCTATCACTTTATTACTTGATCGATGAGTATACTTGCTATAAAGTGCATCATTATTACAAGCATCAATTATAACAATGAAGAGTAATCCATTTTTAAAAAAATTAAACATGAAAGAATTTTTTAAAAAAATTGGTTCCCTCTTACTCAAGCATCAAGAAAATTCTTAGTCCAGACATTCAAGAGAAATAAATTGAATTTCAGATAAATAAGTCAAAATATCGAGAAATTCAATTAATATGCCATTAATGATAATTAAAAAAATAAGCATACATGACTTGGTAAAAAGGAGATAGAATGTTGTATCAGTACAGTATGGGTTGAACCAGTACCAACTAAATGAAATGGCAAAATATTGCAGCAAAAAAACTCAAAAACCTTTATAACTTAGTTTTAAGAGCATACAAAGGCTTTATGAATTCATAGATACACATTTTGAACAAGTTTGCTACAAAAATATCAAAATGCTTCATAAGACATTATCATTTAAAGAAAAGAAAGCATGATTTCACTAAATTCAACCAAACATTCAAATTTAAGGTCAAGAACATAGAAATGAACATATTATACCAAAAAAATGTGACTCATGCGATTTAGACCCTCCTAACTATATGCAATTAAGGTATAATTAAGAGTCAAACAAACTTGCTGAGATCATTATATAAACAAACAATTAATCAATGATCAAGAAAATTGCATGAAAATAAATTTTACCACTTGAACCAAGATAAGATGTTAAGCCTCACCATCTTCAAGTGTCTTTCCGCTTTTGTGTTTAGAGCTCCAAAAATTTGACTTTACTCATCAATGCTCAAGCAAGCCTACATAAGACAATCTTATACATTTTGGTATCCAAATTGCTTTGGATCCAATGGCTTTACTCCCAAATTTTTTGTTTCCTTAGGGATCCATTTTTCAATGACATCTTTATCTTTAGAAGAAGTGAGTCCTTTTGGGACCCAAATATTCTTAATCATTTTACCTTTAAAAACTCTAGGGGAACTAGATTGTCTAATATAAAAATTTAAATTTATAAATTTGTTTTGGAGCATTCTCTATTTTTCTTTTCAAGACTATTGTAAATCAAATCTTTTTCATTTTTAAGGTCGTCAATTTCTCTTTGATGATCATCTTGAACTCTTTAAAGAAAATTTTGCAAATCTAAATTCTTTTGTTCAAAGTGATTGAATTTTGCTTCAAGTTCAAGGTTGATTTTAGAAACAAAATCGATTTCAACATTTAATTTTGAAACCAATTTTTTATTTTTCAAAATATGGTTTTCAGATTGTAAAAACAATTCATCATAGGTATCTTGTAATTTATTAAAAGTATAGGAATTTGAAATAAATGAATTATAATTTACCATTGAATCTTCTTGGATAACCATGAGACATAGGTTGGCCACCTCATCTTCATTAGTGGAGTCCTCATCACTCCATGTAGCCAAAAATGCATTCTTCTTATGGCTTGATCCCTTCTTCTTGAGTCGAGGGCAATCGTACTTCACGTGCCCCTGCTTCTTGCACTCAAAACATATAATGGGATCCCTCCTCTTGATTTATGTCTAGCTTCTTCTTTTCCGCTCTTGATTAATCTCTTGAATTTGTAGATGGCCATCTCTTTTTCTTCAATTTAATTATCCTCTTCACTTGATTCTTCTTGAAGGCTTGAGGATTTTAGTGCAATATTCTTCTCTTCTTTCTTCAACTTGGACATTATTTCATGGGTGAGCAAGGAACCGATGAGCTCGTCATGTTTGAGGGTCTTGAGGTTTTTTGATTCTATGATTGTCGTGTTTTTTCCCGTGACTCAAGAACTGAATATATCAACTTCCTCACTAACTTGTCCTCTGAAATAAACTCTCTATAACCCTTTAGCTCATTTACAATGGTGGAAAACCGATCAAACATAACTTTGATTTCTTCTTCTAAGTCCATCTTGAAGTTCTCATAGCTCAAGTTGAGAAGACCGATCTTCATCTCCTTTACTTCGTTTGTGCCCTCAAGAGTGACTTCCAGCTGGTCCCAAATCTCTTTGGAATCTTCACAAGAAGAAACTCTTCCATATTCATCGGGACCTAGTGTACAAAAGATAATGTTCATGGCCTTTGAGTTTAGTTGCGTGTTCTTCTTGTCTTCCACACTTTATTTCTTCTTTCTCCTTTGTTTGATGAAAGGACCATCAATCACAATATTCCATAGTGAGTAATCAATTGCTTGAATGAACACCATCTTTCTAGTCTTCCAATAAGAATAATTGACCGCGTTGAAGTAAGAAGGCTTGGTGGTGGATTGCGTCATTAAACCGGTTGATTGTAGAATCGATCGATCACCTCTAGGATCGCCTCAAAGGTTGTTAAACCATTCATTTGAGCCTCGCTTTGATACCAATTGTTGGCCTCGAATTACTCAACTAAAACAACCAAGAGAGGGGGTGAATTGAATTTTTAAAGTGGTAGATGAACAGCTCCATTACATTCTCTATCCACGCTAATGATTTTCACACTAAGAGTTATATGGTTCGACTTCTAAAACAAGTCTACCTCCATTACCTTCTCTATCCACACTAATGATTTTCAACAAATTCACTAATTTTTCTTATCCTTTAAGGATAAGGTGTAAACTTACAACTCCTTCAAGGTTTATACCCCAAAACTTTGAGTTATACTCTCCCAAAGAGTAATACAAAAGAAGCAAACAAGGAAAACCTCACAAGGCAATATGTTTGCTCAATTTAGCTCTCACTCAATTCCTAAACACTTGAGCAATTATAACAACTAAGCTTACAAGTTTTGTTCTAATAAAAAATATGACAATTGAGTACAAAACAAATTCTATATACATGAATGTTGGCAATGATGTTTCTTGTTGTTCCATAGCTGCTTAAAGACCCATTTCATATCATCTAATGAGTTTTTGTTTGTTTATGACCGGTGGATTAGTTTGGAGCCGTTGAGAACTTTATTTCCAACCTTAAATGCTCTTTTGGTGTAGAGCTTATTAGTATTCGACCTTCCGTATCGGTACCTTCCTAAAATAGAAAGAGCAGTTACTCACATTGAGTAGGGCATACATGTAACCGATACATGAGTATCAATATGGGCTCTTGCGTATCAGTACAGAGCCTTTCATACCGATACTGCAAATGCTCATTGGAAATGGAAAAACACTACATATCGGTACGTGGACATATCGTACCAGTACGGGCTATTGAGAATTGGTACTGGGAGTTTCGTACCGGTACTCAAAGCCTATTTTTGATACTTATACTATTTTGAAAGCTTTTGTTCAAGTCAAAAACATTTCAAACAGATTTTTCAAGTTATTTGGACTTTGAATTATTTTTGCAAATGTGTGTAAATCTTAAAACATTTTTCTTTAATTTGTTATATCAAATTATTTATCTCAACAATCTTCCCTTTTTGATATAACGAAACCACTTGAAAAGTTGTTTTTGAAAAAGTTCCCCCTTAGAAAAATAATTTTATAAAAAGAGAATGTTTTAGAAAATATTTGGGTTCCTTTTTTTCTTTTTGAAATTTAATTTTATAATAAGGGTCTATGAAGTCCTAGATACACATTTTGAACATGTTTTCTACAAAATGTCAACATGCTTCATAAGACATTATCATTTCAAGCAAAGAAAGCATGATTTCACCAAATTTAACTAAACATTGATTACAAGTTTAAGGCCAAAACATAGGAATGGACAAATTATGCCAAAAAATGTAACTCATACAATTTAGACTCCCCCTAACTATATGCAATTAAGGGATAGTCAAGAGTCAAACAAACATGCTTAGATCATTATATAAGTCAAACAATTAATCAATGATAAAACAAATTGCATGAAAATAAATTTTACCACTTGAACCAAGGTAACATGATAAGCCTCACCCTCTTCTCTTTCCTCTTGTGTGTCTAGAGCTCCAAAAATTTGACTTTACTCATCAATGCTCAAGTAAGCCTTCATAAGACAATCATTTACATTTTGGTATCCAAATTGTTTTGGATCCAATGACATTCGTCCCAAAATTTTTGTTCCCTTAGGGATCTATTTTTCAATGACATCCTTATATTTAGAAGAAGTGAGTCCTTTTGGGACCCAAATATTCTTAATCATTTTACGCTTAAAATAATCTAGGGGAACTAGATTATCTAACATAAAAAGTTGATTTTACAAAAAATTTCTATATCATTCTCCATTTTTATTTTCAAGACTTTTGTAAATCAAATCTTTTTTTCCTTTTAAGATCATCAATTTCTCTTTGATGATCTTCTTGAACTCTTCGAAGAAAATTTTGTGAATCTAAATTCTTTTGTTCAAACTCATTGAGTTTTGCTTCAAGTTTAAGGCTGGTTTTAGAAAGCATATCATTTCCAACATTCAATTTGAAACCATTTTTTTACCTTTCAAAAAATGGCTTTCAAATTCTAAAACCAATTCATCATAGGTATCTCTTAATTAATCGAATTAGAAGATATCATTGAATATTCTTGAATGGCCATGAGACATAGGTTGGCTACCTCATCTTCATTGATGGAGTCCTCATCACTCTATGTAGCCACAAATGACGTCTTCTTATGACTTGATACTTTCTTCTTGAGTTGAGGGCAATCATACTTCATGTGCTCCGACTTCTTGCACTCGAATCATATAATGGGATCTCTCATCTTTGATTTATGTCTAGCTTCTTATTTCTCGCTCTTCATGAATCTCTTAAACTTGTAGAAAAGCTTGTCCATCTCTACTTCTTCACGTTCACAATCCTCTTCACTTGATTCTTCTTGAAGGCTTGAGGATTTTAGTGCAACATCCTTGTCTTCTTTCTTCCCCTTGGACATTATTTCATGGGTGAACAAGGAATCAATGAGCTCGTCAAGCTTTATCATCTTGAGGTTCTTCACTTCTATGATTGTCATTTTCATGGAACCCCATAACTAGGGAAGTGAATAGATCAACTTCCTCACTAGCTTGTCCTCAGGAATCAACTATACATAACCCTTTAGCTCATTTACGATGGTGGAGAACCGATCGAACATAGATTTGATGTTTTCTTTCAGGTCCATCTTGAAGTTCTTAGAGCTTAAGTTAAGAACCGGTTAGACATAGATTTGATGACCTTTGAGTTTAGTTGCATGTTCTTCTTGTATTCCACACTACATTCCTTCTTGCTCATTTGTGTGATGAGTGAGTAATCAAATGCTTGAATGAACAACATCATCGTATTTTTCTAATAAGAATAGTTGACCCCGTTGGAGTAAGGAGGCTTGGTGATGGATTGCACCATTTGAACTAGTTAATTGTAGAATCGATCGAGCACCTCTAATATTGCCTCAAAGGTTGTTAGACCTTTGATTTGAGCCTCTCTCTGATACCAATTTTTGGGCTCGAATTACTAAACCAAAATAACCAAGAGGGGGTGAATTGGATTTTTGAAGTGGTGGATGAAAAGCTAAAAATATGGACACAAAGATTTCTATTGGCTTAACTTCTAAACCATGTCTACCTCCATTACCTTAGCTATCCACAGTAAGGATTTTCCACAAATTCACTAATTTGTCTTACCTTTAAGGACAATGTGTAACCTTACAACTCCCTCAAGGTTTATACCCCAAAACCTTGAGTTACAGTCTCCCAAAGAGTAATACAAAAGAAGCAAACAAGGAAAACCTCACAAGACAATATGTTTGCATAATTTAGCTCTCACTCAATTCCTAAACACTTGAGGAATTATAACAATTAAGCTCATAAGTGTTGTTCTAATAAAAAAATATGACAATCAATTACAAAACAATTTTTCTGTACATGAATGTTGGCATGATGCTTCTTGTTGTTTTGTAGCTGCTTGAAGACCCCCGTTATGTCTTTTAATGAATTCATGATAGTTTATGAATGTTGAGGGTAGTTTGGAGCCGTTTGGAACTTTATTTCCAACCTTAAATGCTATTTTGGTGCATGACGTATCAATACACGACCTTCCGTATCGACACCTGCCTATAAGAAAAAGAGTCGTTTTTCACATTGAGTAAGGTGTACCGGTACACTATACCTGAGTATCGGTATGGGCCCTTGCGTATCAGTACGTAGCCTTTCATACCGATACTGCAAAAGCGCACTAGAAATGGGGAAAACGCTGTGTATCGGTACGAGGACATCCCGTATAGGTACAAGCTACTAAGAAACGGTACTATGAGTTCCGTACCGGTACTCACAACCCGTTTTTGACAGTTAGACTATTTTGAAAGCATTTATTCAAGTCAAAAATATTCTAGACAAAATTTTTCAAGTTATTTGGACTTTGAATTATTTTTGCAAAAATGTGTAAGTCCTACAACTTTTTTCTTTAATTTGTTATATCAAAATCTTTATTTCCGAATTTTCCTTTTCTAACCACTCAAAGTAATGGAAAGGGTTGTTTCAAAGCTGCAACTTGCTTAGCTAAAGCGGTGTTCCGGATATAAGCATGGATTTTAAAAATTTATAAAACTATAAAGATGTTAAATTTTATATAAAAGAATTAAAGTTGTTCTAAATTATAAAGTCGAGGCTTTTAACTAATAAATTATTAAATCTACGGTTTATTGTTTTTAATCAATAGGTTGGTCCAAGTAGTAAGCAGTTAGGTATTATTTAATCAAGTTTTAAATTCATGCTTTTGTATATCCAGAGAATCTCTTATGAAAAACTCGCCTACCAAATTCAAGTGTGTGATGCAAGTCGCTCCGAATTTTACATTACATCGGATTAGTCAGGGCAAATCCCTAAGAAACCGGAAGGAAAACCAAAAAAAATATTAAATCTAAAATGTCTTTTTTTATCTTATTTATCTTTTACTTTTCAAATATATATTTTTGGTGCTGTAATTTGAAATTCAGTCGTATTCTAGACAAGATTGTAATTTTTTTTATAAAATTTAAGTCAAACAAATTTGTTTGAATCACTCGATTAAAAAAACTTCAAATTAAATTAGGATAATAAAATATTACCCATCAATTTAATTAACTCAAAAAAATTATTCTTATATCAAATACTCACGACTTTATATTCCTTTCAAACAATCAAACTGGATAGCATAACGTTTCTTTTAATTTGTTTAAATTTATATCGATCTCAATGATCACATAACTTTTTCTTTTCTCTTAATTTGTTTAAAATTAGGGTAAACTACATAAATGGTCACCAAACTTTTAGGGCAGATTCATTTTAGTCATTGTACTTTTAAAATATTCGATAATATCACTCATTTTTAGTTCGATTTCAATACGATCCCTCCCTTTACCATCCATTAGAAGTTGATGTTAGTTTTCGTTTTTCCTTAATAAAAATGGGTAAATTATACCAATCATCACTCAATTTTCTTCTCACACCTATTTTGGTCACTATAGTTTAACAATTTTTCAATTTAATAACTTAACTTTTGAATTGTTCATATTTTGGCCTCTCTCAAATGACATGGTTATACAAATAGAAAATTTTGATTAATCTTTAAAAAAAATCGGGTAATGATCCTTTTACTTTGCTTATTAAATTTACCATATTAGTATATTTGGTATTTTAATAAGCAAAGTAAAATAAATATTGCTCGAATCAAATATTTCAATTAACTGGTCAATCGATTATTCAATTAATTGGTACAATATAAGATCAAGAATTGAATAATCCGAATTTAGCAATTAACCAAAATAATTTTTTAAGGATTAATTGAACCCGATTTCGGTACAAATTTTTAAAATAAATTATTTCGATTCAGTTACGGTTCACAATTTTAAGCAAAATTGATTAACCGAACTGGTATATTATATACAATATTTCTAAGTTTTATGCATTACAATATCTTATAGTCTTGTAAATACCCTTCTGATTTTTTTAAAAAAGTTTTAGCTCTGGGTAGGATTAATAGGTGTGAACTTTGAATTTTTGACTTTGTTTTTACACTTTTATCACAATCAAACAATTATTAAATTTATTATATTATCATATTTGATATTTTAATAAACAAAGTAAAAAAATTATTTCCAGAATCAAATATTTCGATTAACTAATTAATCAATTATCTGATTTAATTGGTACAATATAAGATCGAGAATTGAATAATCTAAATTTACCAATTAACCAAAATAATTTTTTGAGGATTAATCGAATTTTTCTATTTGTATAAACATGTCATTTGAGAGTGGCCAAAATATGAACAATTCGAAAGTTAAGTTATTAAATTGAAAAATTTTAAACTCTAATGACCAAATAGGAGTGAGAAGAAAGTTGAGTGATGATTGGTGTAATTTACCTAGTTTTCTTAAGAAAAAACGAAAACTAACATCAACTTCTAACAGAAGGTAACGCGATGGTCCATATTGAAAGCAAACTAAAAGTTCGGTGATTATATTGAAATCGAACTAAAAATTGCGTGATGTTACGATGACCAAAATGAATTCGCCCTAAAAATTCAGTGACCATTTATGTAGTTTACCCTTAAAATTATATTGATCTCTTAAATATATATCATATCAACTAGATACCTACCACGAATTACGAACAAGATACTAGCAATCCTAAAACTTGAATCAACAACCACTTATCTATAATGTTGGGCCGACAATATTTTCTCTTATGTAGCTAATCTTGTTTTAGGAGGTTAACATCGAACTTGACATGATAGAAATATAAACCGAACACGTTATTTTTCTCTCTCTTAATTCTTTTCTCTTTTCTTGTCTCGTGTTTTGAAACAAATTAACCAAATTTTACGTTCTAACCTCAAAAAACATCCACCATATCCCCTTCCGTCCCACGGCGGTAGCGACGACCACTGACAGAAAACCCCGTCTCAAATGGATCATATTTATACCTTTAATCAAAAACATGTATTGTGATCATGTCAAACAAAGTCTCATTTGTTTGAATATCTTTTGTAGGATATTTTCCAAATGCCTCAACCAGAAGCAAGTATCGGACTTACTTTCCTATGGACAATCAGCTGCATTTTATTCATCTGTGTAACCATCGGAGGTGGCTGCCTTTTGGTTTAGATAACCTCTCCTGCATCTCAAACCTCAAATTTGCTTCATATTCTTGGTTTTATCCTTGTTTGCATGCCTTGGATATTTAGGATGGTAGCCGGTAACTTGTATGGTAATAGTAGTTCTTCCGCCAAGAATGCTGGCGATGGGAGCACCGGTGGTGGTGGTACAACCATCGGTGATAAGGATATTGTGCAAAACCTCAACCGAATTCTCCTAAACTGAATTCCTCCACTAGTTCAAATGATATATCCATTATTTCACTCGAGATTGAAATGCCATTGTCCTCATCAAAGGCATCGTGATTAAGGTTTGGTGAACCATTTTCAAAATTAATCGAATTTTAAGAGGATGCATCATGTGTATATGTATGAAGGGTTGGGATCTCATTCCAAGTTGATAAACTTGGCACAAAGAAGGATTTCTCTATGCTGCTTAATACACACACATAAAATATAGATTTACATGTTCATGAGTGTAGCTTTTAAGATCCCAAGTTGTTACCTGAATTCAATATAGAAGTTGCCCTTTTGCAGAACAAAAAATATTAAGTTTATATTATACATTATTGCATTAGAAGTTGCTTCTCTAGTTTATTAAGTGATATTCTTTGTTGTAATTATCGTTTTATTTGTTCCCGTCTAAATATTTTACAGTAAAATGGAATGATAGCGAGAAAGATACGGTATTTTCTCCCGAACCCAATAAGCGATTTTAGTAGAAAAGCGGATGATATCCAGCCTACGAGATGCGGGTTCAATCGCTTTGACTGTAAGGTGTGTGCTTTGTCAAAGGGTTAAGAATATATAAACAGATATTACCTTGTAATCACTTTTAGACTATTAAAAAAATGATATTTGCTCCCGAATGGTAAGACTTATGAGAGAAACAAAGTTGGTATGTAATTAGGCCTAATTCCTTTATGTTAACCAAGAATTCCAAGCATCAAAACTGCTCTTATAAATAAAAAAACATCAGCTCCCAAATTCCGTTTCACGTATTTCAAGATGGGTTGGAAAATTAACAAGAATGATTTCAATTAATAAAAAAAGTTTCGAATATACTTAGATCTCATTCAAAAATTCGTTACAAGTTGGATAATGTTCTAATCTTGTAATATGTTGGAAAAGTGGCGATGGTGGGTAATTAGAAACATTACAGCGGCTTTAGCCACCAATGAAAAAAATACGTGAACAGTCAGGTGCATAATTGTTTGGTTTACCAACAAAATAAGTACTAAACACTTGCCCTACCGCTAAAATGAGCTAAAATGAGGTTAAAATAAGGAAGAACAAAAATGCTTACGAGAATGGTAAGGATTTATATATCAACTTTTATGTACATATAGAAATACTTACAAAAATGATAAGCATTTGTGTATAATGCTTACCATTCTTGTAAGCATTTCTGTATGTAAATAAAAGTCGATATATAAATCCTTACTATTTTGTAAGCATTTTTGTACAACCTCATTTTAGCCTCATTTAACGTGCCTCACCTTAGAATCACCCGCCAGCGGGTGTCTTAGAACCATTACCCTTTCCTAATTTAGTTTGGAAGGATATATCTAGTGATTTCATCTTGAGTCTTCCCAAATTAAAAGGTGCGATGCCATATTTAATAGTCGTTGACAGATTCAATAAATATAACCGTTTTATAGTTGTACCTCAACCCATTACTACAAAGATTGCTGCCTATGTTGCACTGATAAGATACAGGTACGAGGTCTACACGTAAAACGGAAAATTTTAAAATTATAAGTATGAACACGAAAAAATGTTGCAACTTATTTATGTTAGAGATATGATTACAAAATAAAAAAACAATTTGAGATTTTCTTTATATTAAGAAGCTACATCAGTTTTAAATAATAATCGAAGATAATAAAATTTTAATTATATTAAAAAATTATTTTAAAATTTTTAATATATATTCTTTTAATAATAAAAATAAAACTAATCTATGTTAAATAGTAATTAAAATTATATTTTAAATTATATTCTTTTGAAATTATATTTTAAAGATACGGATTAGGTATGGCTTGCAACTAATAGGCTTTTCATCTTGGTCACGTGGGTTGGTAGAGGAGACTTGGCTTTTCGAAAATATGCTTAGTTAGCAGGTTAGACGAACGCAATGACTGTCGCATCGAAAGTTCTCTAGGGGTGAGAGCTCTGGAGGCTATGATGCCTCGCATGTGACGGTACGGTGCAAGGTCTAAGGGTTCTGTAGACATATGTGCATTTTTGGTGGCACTAGGTTTCGAAGGCATAGGTGGAGATACAGCAATTTCCCCTCTTAGTCGAAGGAGTGCTATAAAATGGCACAAGTTCAGACTTTAAATAATGAGGCATGCTTGTAACCGTTGTGTTGATGGTGCGCTTTTAAAGGAGACATTTCTTGGGAATAGATGCCATCATTGGCGTGGATATAGCTTGTTTAAAAGACTTGTACTTGTGGTGTTGTCTGAGTAGTCTAGAGTAGGGGACGCGAATTATGGTCTTTTGCAAGTGAGATCGAGTGCTGGATGGGTAGAAATGAGATGATGAAACTGCTGGAATGTTGCGAGCTACGGTGGTCAAACTTTAAGTTTGAGTTTAAGATTATGAAGGGAACATTTCGTTTGAGTGACTGTGGTGATGGGGAGGAGCGAACTTTGGAGTGGTACTAGTTGCCATTGTACTTGTTCGAAGATGGTTTCATTTGTTGTTGAACATGTTTGCCTCTCAGGTGTTGGTTCAGTACGGCATGGCCTCACGAAATTGGTAGGGGGATCCTGGTGGCTCGTTATCGACTACCTCATATGGTGTGTGGAACATGATTGGGATTGTTCGTGAGGGTTTTGCGGAGGCTATTCTGTGTTAACCCTAAGTCTAGTGGCTCCGCAGACTCCTTCCAGTTTGTTGAGTTTTACGAAGGGACATGCGAAGAGAGACCTTATTGGGGATCTAATTGTGGGATGGAGACACACTAAAAAGTTGGGAGTGGATCGCTCCAAATGTATAAAGGTAACACGGAGATTGTCTGGAGGTTTTGGCCTTTCGTTGAGATGAAGGGTGCCTAGGGATGACACAAAAAAAACTATTTACGTGTTGACAAAGGAGGAGGAATAACATGTTGTTTTAAGGAAGTGGAGGAGCATATCTCTCTGTAGAGGGTTTTTGAGGTATGTCTCCGTAAAAAAAGGTCCTAATAGGCATAGGGGAAACCAGCTAGCGAAGGGTTATGTTTCTTCTCTAGAGGTGGTGAACAACACAACAGTCTGGCCTTATAATGGGGGAGAGGAGTTGGACCAAGTGTTTTTTGGGGAAAAGGAATAGGTGGAGAACTAATTGGTCACTTATGGGTGCTGCCCATGTAGACTGGGGTCGTCAGCTTTGACGTCCCGTAAGGCAAGGAGTGGTGAAGGTTTGACTCTGGAGGCTAGCAAGAAGTAGGACCTAAGCTGACTGATAGATGATTAAGTAGCGAAGAAAGGTGTGGAGGCCTCTATGGATATGGGAGTAAAGTCAGAGGAAGATGATTCTCTGGAGGCGTTGAATAAATCAATATTTTCTAGTGTAAACTCTACGATGGTCAAGAGAGATAAGAAGAATTCTACTATAAATCATATTGAGTCATGGTGTGGGCCATTACTAGAGGAGAGTGTCGAGGAAAAGAAAGAGGCTATAGAAGTTAGCCCCTTAAATGTATGTTGTAGGGGGAGACTACGCCTAATGTACTCTTGCGACATTTTATAGAGTGGAAAAAAGAGGCAACTAGAGAGAGAGCATGGTTGGAGACACTGTATGTCATTTTTGGTGTTTCCTCCATGTCTTTTTTTGCTAGCGTTCCTCCAGCTTTTCTGTTATTATTGGTAGGCATTTCAGTTTATTATGTTTACATTCACAAATTGTGTTTAAAGTTTTGATTTTCCATTCACAAATGTTGAAGCAACGTATCCGAAAAGCTTAGGCGGGGCATCTGGAACACCTCTGGTTGTCATCTCAACAAGTCTTTCTAGGAGAAGGAGAGTGATCCTCCGATTGTCGTTGAAGTGATAGAGAGCGTGGAACCAAAGGTGCATACGTGATCTAGGCCTTGGAAACGTTTGAGCACGAATGCTGCTTTTCTAAGGAGTAGAAAGAGGAAGATGCCTCCATGGGAGGTTATGCAGAAAAAGGGTGTTTTGGAGGAGAAAAAGAGTAGGGTGACTAAGGAGGTGTCGACACCTGTGGCGAAGGTACCAATAGAGGTTACTGAGACCCCAGAGTCGACTGTAATCAAAGAGAAGTCGACATTTAGGATTGTTAAATCATGCGAGGGTGTCAAGGCTTCTACCAGTTTTGTGTAAATATGTCATATCCTAAAAACTGGCCTGGTTGGAAACAGGTTCCGGTGATCGGAAATTTTGAATCTGATGAGTAAAATGTTGTAATAAATGACCATTGTACCCCTCTTGATATAATGAAGTCACATTTTGACCCTATATGAGTAATTGGACTTCCTTGTGTGTTATTCGAAGCCTAAAATGCAATTTTTGAGCAAGGCGTATCGATACGGTCAGGCCAGTATCAATATGGCCCAACTGTCAATAACTAACTTGCTAGTTTTAGCAGGAGCGTGTCGATACGGCTAAGAGCGTACCGATACGGGTTTCCTGTTTCAAATCTGTTTGAAGCCAAATCAAAGGGAAATTAACCTAGGTGTTGAATCACCTACTTGTTCCCACCTTCCCCACGTGAGAAAGTTCAGAAAGGGTGATGTTTAGCCATCACTTGCTATGGAGTTAGAGAAAGGGGATGAGTTGATAGAAAATATTGTTTAAGGTTTCCTTGGCTTGAAGGAAAGCATTCTATTGGCCCTTAATGTGGTGGGACTTGATTAAAGCCTTGGCTTTCTTAAATGAGTATGAAAGACCTCACCCATCTTCTTTAGAACTCCCAGAAATCAAACATAACCTTACCTCTCAACAAGTACACACCACCATCTTCGTCTTCAACCTCCAAGCTAAATTAGCACCTCGGTGCAATCTTCAATCTTCGTTCGAGTTTGATACTCCATTTGGAAGCTCATAGCTTGGTAAGCAAAACCCTCACTCGATTTGATGATCCCCATCTTCGTTGGAGCTTAATTTCGAAGTTAGATTTTCTTGGTTCATGTGGGATCCCATGAATTAGAAGGGTGATTTCATTAATTCCATGTTGTCTTTAAGCTTTAGTGAGCTTAAAATACAATTCTGAACCATTCAATTGATTTCTAATCCAATTCCTAATTTGTGCTAGTTCAAGAAGTGGAGAAGGATTCATTGTCAGCTCCAAAGGAAACTAAGCACTCCAAAATTATAATTCAAGAGCCTCATAATCAAGGTGAGTGTAGTCGTGTCAAGGTATAGGCTCGGTGCCATTCCGTTGTGTTATATTGTGAATTACTATGCATTTTGTCATAGCTTAAGTAGAGCAATCGGTTAACAAATTCATATAGGGAGATTGGGTAAGCCCTTTATGTTATTTTGATATGGTTATGATTATATATGCATTATATGATTCGATATAAATGAGTTATAAAGATGATATGTTGAGATATGAACAAGTTATGACATGATATACGAATTTTGAAATAAATGATCTACGCTATGCCATAGAGCTACGGCTCATCTCCGTTTCTGATGTATTATAGCCTACGGGCACAATGGTAAGATTTATAATGATATATGTGAACCTTGGACATTTGTGAGTTTTGGATACAATTGGCATGTCATAGGGTTATTTGAGCTTGTATAAGTAAGGGTGGACTATGGTCCGGGGCTACAACCTATATGTAGGGGAAATAAGGATAGATTGTGTAAGGGATTTATCTGGAGCTACGGCTCAAGGCTACGGCCTACTTTCCGTTATATGTGTTGGTGTAAAGGGGATCCACGTATCCATTTGTTACATTATCCAAGGAAATGGAAAATGTGCTTAATTTATGCTAAGTTTATGCGATAATAAGATTATTGATGTAAGCATGAGATAATGTGACTAAAAGCATGCGTATATGATAGTTAAGTAAGTTAATATGCCATTCATGTTTTTAGCATGTCATAAATGTTAATGTTTTGTTCATGCGCTTATGACTACCTCACTAGGCTATATAAGCCTAACATGTATGTGTCTTATGCATTTCAGGACCTTGAGATATTCCGAGCTGCGATCGTGTAATCTTCAGTTGCAAGTCACTTCTTCAAACCACATGTATGTATGCTTATGTTTTCCAAACTAATAGACATGTGGCATAAGATCTAAAGTGTTGTAATAACCCATTTTGACATGTGGTGTAAGCCTAATAGCCTCTAGGTCTTGTATGGACAATTTGACATATTTTGAAACGGTTAGGATGCTTAAAATGAGCTTAAATGCACTAAATGGAAAATTCCTAGTAAATGGATTCGAAATATCCTAAAAATTGACATGTAGTTAGATATACTATTTTTATGATTGCTGGTAAAGTTTGGTATCATTTGGATGACATTTGCTAGGTTAATTCGAATAAAAACTAGTAAAAATCTGTCATTACAGGTCAATATGTATCAATACGGTTACTAGTGTATTGGTACGGTTAGGCTTAATTTGGCTTAATAGAACAAGGCGTATCGATACGGAAATTGCTCTCTGGAATCTAGAATGGAAAATTGTATCGATACGGTCTAGAGCGTTTCGGTACGAGGTCAACCCGGTCAACGCGTATCGATACTGGGCTAGCTGTATCGATACGAGTTCGACATCCTTCGAACCTAAAAACCTAAAATTAGGCTTAGCGTATCGATATGACCCTTAGGGTATCAATAAAGTGTTAGTTATTTCTGTTATAAGGAATAAAAAGGAAGTTTAGGCAGATTGCAATTTGATCACTAAACTATACGGTCTAATTAATCAGGTTAATGATACCCGTTAGTAAAGAAACTTCACATGTTAATAATTGGTAAGCCTAATAATATGTTGGTAACAAAGAATTCGGATTTGTGTCCCTAATTTGTAAAGTTTATGATTTAGTCCCTAAGATAAAAAAAAGTTAAAATTATCCGCGACTCTAATAAGGTCAGTAACAAATAGGGCCCCTTTGAATGACTAATAAAATACTCCTAACAAGTTCCGAACTACAATTCTGTCTTCTGATCTTCGATTAAATTCTCGATAACACTTTCTGACCCAGTTCATTACCAGACCGGGAAGGGTGTTACAAAATCATCTCGATTGTTGTGTTAGAGTCTCCGAAGGTATCTTCTAACCCTTTAGTCTGGTCAAGTGTAGACGAGGAAGCTTTAAGTCTTTCTCCATTTGCTTTAGGTATATATATATATTGATAACCCTCATTGCTCATTTTTTTCAAGGAGGTATTTACTTTTTTCTTATCTATAGTACAGATTCCAGTGGTGGGGCCCTTGGGACTAGAAAAAAGACATTGTGACTCATTCTCCCAGTTTTCACGGTGCTCGCTATGATGAGGTTACTCGATTGGTTGCCCAATTACAATCCTCCCTTCGTGAGGCGGACAAGGAGATACATTCAGCCTTTGCCTATGTTGGAGTAGCTTGTGCCTATTAGCAAGATGAGTTGGCTGCCAAGGAAACGAAACTTTACGAGTCAAATGACAATATTGCTTTAATGGCCAAAGAGTTTGAGGCCATGAAACAGCAGAAGAAGACGTGTTGGGATGTTAGCTGCTAATGAGCGGAGGAAAAATGCAGCTGCTTAAGAAGATGCCTACAGGTAGAAAGAGATAGCCATGAAAGCAGCCGCAGAGATGGAGGAGAGAAAGGATGAAATTGCTTGAATTTAGAAAAAGAAAGAGTACCTGAAGGGGACCTTGGAGTAGAAGATTCAGCAGCTGCAAGGGGAGGTTGGAGCAAAGACATTGAGAAGCGGCTAGCGGAGTTTGATGGTTATGTTGGCAAGTGCGAATGCAGCCTCGTGTGTGTTTTCCAAGTGGCCGCGGGGCCGTTAAATTTGAGCAATTTAGACCTTCGGCTGCTGTTGAGAAGTAGTAGAAGTGGGGGTATATTTTGATATCTATAATCCCTTGGGTGAGTATTGGGAAAATGTTTGTGAAAGGCTATTACCCTATGTCCAAAGAGAGGGGGTCGACAAGCCCTCTACTCCTGTGGATGGTCCTCTAGAGGTTGAACCAAGAAATTTTCCAAAGAATTAAAGAAAAAACCCTCTAGAAGCTAAATCAATACATCCTGAGCCAAGGAATCATCTAGAAACTGGGTTGAGTAATTGTTCGGAAGTTGAGACCCATGTACTGTAGTGTAGGGACTTTTTTAATTTTTTGTCGTGTTAATGAAATTTTCGTTTGATAAATGTGTTTTGTATTTTATCCTCCAGAGTTTGGTTGTATGTTGGGCCAAAGTATTTGTTTGTCCGCAATGTGTTATCGCGTATGTCCGCATTTCTCTTAAAGAGATGGAAAGATTTAGTTTTTTTTTTACTTTTGTTGGTCTCATTTAGAAAAACCTATTTTGGGTTATTTTAAAAACATAAGTGTTATCAAAAATTTCGGGTTTGAAGCATTAAGTCACCAAAGTGAACTCTACTTTGAAAATCATTTTATTTTAAAATATAGAAGGTTTTGCTCATGTAATCCAGCTTATGTTATTACTAATCGGCCCAAAGGAAGATTAATACTTGACATTGTTACATGTGCAACTTTGGTAAACATGTGATAATTATTTATTTTTAGATGTGAGTAATAAATCAGCATTTTTGCATGTGATGATTATTATCAATGTTCGATTATTGTTGCAAGATATCACTTGCAAGTTAATGTTTTGTCCAAAGATAAAATATTAATGGAGTGTAGGTATCTTGAGATAAGGTTTACCTTTATTCAAATTTAATATTATTTTGGTTATACTTTAATTTGATTGAAATATACAATTAAGACATATTTTGAAACAAATAAATTCATATTGTGGCTTCAGATGTGTAATGTTTTATGGATTAATTAAAAATAAAGTCGCCAAAGTGACCCTTTTTGTGTAGATTAGTTTCTTTAAAACATCAAGACTATTACATATTATTGTAATTCATGTGTTTATTAATTGGCCTAAAGGAAAGTTATATTTGATAGAATTACAACGACAACTATTGTGATATATGTGTGACAATTGTAAGGTATTTCATGTGAGCAATATGTTAGTCCAAAGACTAATCTACTATTTGACATAGTTTATTGTTAATGTTTGATTGCCACAACAAGAGTATTGCTTACAATTAATATTATTACCCAAAGACTTGATATTAATGTTGTGCTTGGTATCTTGATGGGAACTAATCATTATTTTGAAATTATTGTTTACTTATGAATATTTATGTGATATGTTTTTGTTTTATTTATTTTTTGTTTTATATTAAGCTAATTTATCTCATGTTCTCACAATATCTGCTAATATACATTTTATAATCATGTTTAGTGAAATTAATTTTAAGGAATAGAAAAGACACTTATACATAGTATTTGATTGTATGAACATAGACTCTGCACTACGGGAAGAATAACTTGCATCTCTCACCGCGGTAAGCATCCATAAAGAAAATTTGAAATATGAGATTGTTCAAATCGCATGAGCTCAAAAATTCCTTACACAAACATTTACCAAAATGTTCATTATAAACTTAAAGCTACAATTTATAAATCATTAAACTAAAGGTCCAAAGAACAAATAACTTATTGCTACTTTAATCAAATTTGCACTTTATTTTCAATAAAATTTTACCATACGCAATCAAATGCAATAAGATATTTAAAAAACTTTGATATATTGCATAACGTAAACATCTGAATACCATATTCGAATAGTGATGAACATGCAATCAAATTACACATATCAATCGACCAATTGCCATTGAAACTAAATTATAGAAACCAAAAACCAACTTAGACCAAAATAAAATTAACGAAAGATTATTGAGACTAATCTGAATGAAAAAGAAACATAGAAGCTAAGAGCATCGTTGTCCCATTTTTAATAGAAAGCCAAATAATTATTATTATTACCCGAATCTTAAGAAGCCATTCATATTAATAAAAATCAATAAATGGCCAAATACCATAACCTTAATTTGTTTTGTTGAAGGATGGATTGTATTTCATTAGCAATAAATGGCATCGTCAATTACAAAGTTTGAGATACAATCCGAAACATCATAAGAGAAAATAAAGGTTTTATTACAATTCAAGATCCAATGTGCAAGTGAGTGAGCAATCTTATTGGCTTCACGACCTATGTGCTTGATTTTGAAACCGGCATGATCAGAAAGGATGGCATGCGCATTGAGTAGATGTGCGGTAGTGATCGACCTATCAAGCATCTCAGCATTCAGCTTGTTAACAATGACCATGGAATCTCCTTCCATGATCACATTCTTCCAATCATTCTACTCAACAATCTGAAGGCCAAGGGTGAAGGTACAAGCCTCGGCAGTGTGCGCCCTAAGAAGCTTCTAGGCTCTCATGTTAAGGACCAAGCCTTGTGAGTTACGGGCCACAATTCCAATCGAGGAGGTCCCCGTGCTGGCAACAAATGCAGTATCAACATTCACCTTAATAGTGTCTTCGGTCGGGTAGGACCATCTCGTGGCTCTACTGCAATGGACCATGTTACTTGTGGGCTCATGTGCGGGAGAATAGTTTGAGACTAGCAGCTGTGCATAGTCCACCACGGCTCGGGTTTGGAGAAGTTTTTTTTATCATGGACGAGCTTGTTTCTCCAATTCCAAATATTCTAGAGGAGGATGATGAAAAGGGTGAACTGTTCTCTATTCATATTCTTGAGTGATTTTTCCAACCATCCCTTGCGATTTGAGAATTGGACATTATAAAGATAGGTCGATAGTGCACTAAGGTTGAAAGCTTCCTTGAGAGTGGGGCAGTCTTGAAAAGCATAGAGGCGGGTCTCAAGGTCATTGTTGCACATATTACAAGTGTTAAGGCAAGTCCCGTGACTGCTAGCTTGTGGCCCGTGGGGAAGCTTCATGGAAAAGCCTTGACCCAAAAAATCAGATTCGAGGTAGTGTGGGTAACTTAGCCATTGCCTTCCAAATGGAGGGAGAATCTCTCACCCTGTGTATTCAAAGTTGCAACCAATTATAGCCGGAATGAGTGGTGTAGCTTCTTGACGAATGGTTGCCCCATACAAGAATGTCATTCAAGAATGGTGCAATGGGGCAACGATTGATTGTGTAGGTATCATCATCAGAAAAATACTTGGTTGAGCTTTACCTCGTTCCACGTAGCCACATCACAAACCATAAACTCCCCACATCGAACGAATTGGAAGTGTTGTCCAAATGGTTACCCACAATGGAGACTGGTCTGGTGCCTCCCCATTTGTCATGAAAGATTCAAACTGAGCTGTGGGTCCCTAATCTCTAATGAAAGCCCTCCTTGATTGCCTCGTTTTCTTTATATATACTACTCTAAATAAATGAGGTCCTATCACCTTGCTTTGCTTCGAGAACAACACCATGGGGGAAGTACTTGGCTGAGAGCATCTTGAAACATAAAGAATACTTGTTGCACATCAATCTCCAAACCTATTTGGCAAGTAAAGCTAGGTTGAAAGTCTTTAAGTCTCAAAATCCAAGGCCCCCAACTTCTTTCAGTTTGCAAAGATTGTTCCACGCAACATGAGGCCATCATTTTTCTTTAATTTTGCTGGACCACCAAAAGCTTCTCGTTGTAGATACCATAGGGTCGATGATGTAGTCTGGGAGCAAGAAAATTAACATAGCATAGGCAAGGATAGCTTGGGCCACAAACTTGATGAGAATTTCTCTTCCACCATTGGAAATGAGGTTCTTGGTCCAGTTGTAAATTCTCTTGTTATCTTTATCATCCAAGTAACCTAATGCCTCGATTTTGTTTTTGCCAACAATAAGGGGGAGGCCAAGGTATTACCCAAGGATTGAATCTTCCCTCATGCTCAAGATGTCCTTTAACTCGGTCTTGCTTTGGTTGCTTATGCCGTTACTGAAATAAATGGAGGTTTTCTCGACATTGATCTTTAGTCCCAAGGATCTTCTTGAGCACATGTTTCAATCTCAATGCTCCCTTGTTCAAATTCTTAATAAACAAGAGACAATTATCAGCATAGAGGAGGTGGTTCACCCTCGAACCATTCAGACTTGCTTGAACTTCTCTAATGTGCCCTCCATTTGTTCCCTCAGAAGCAAGGTTGAAAGTCCCTGTGTGCAAAATAGGAAAAGGTAGGGGAGAGGGGGTCCCCTTGCCTTAGTCCTCGGTGGGCCTGAAAAAATCTAAAATGACACTATTAATCTTGAAATAGTAGGATACAGAAGTCATGCACGTCATCACAATATCAATCCATTTAGAGTCAAAGCCCATTTTAGCCATAATATCAATGAAGAAGTGCCACTCAACTCTATTGTAATCGTTTTCCACATCGAGTTTAATTGCCGCCTCTTTATTAGGCCAATTTTTAGATCCTTTAAGATAATGAAAAAGCTCGTGAGCAACAATCACATTATTAGAGATGAGTCTACCCCCCAACAAAAGCACTTTGATTCTTAGCAATACAAGTGGTCATGAGGGATTTCATTCGATTAACCAAAACTTTAGAACGAGTTTTATAGATCACATTACAAAGGCTAATCGGCCTAAAGTGTTTCATTAGGGTCGGGTTCTCAAGTTTAGGGATAACTACAAGGATGGTTTGGTTTACCTCACTTGTGCTCACTTTACCCGTAAGAAGGTCAAAATATTTGAAAAGAAAGAGGCTGGAAGACCGTCCATACCTGGGGCTTTGTTTGGGTGTATTTGAAAAAAGACAATCTTTACTTTCTCCACCGTGAATCCCGCACAAAGCTTGTTGTTCATCTCTGGTGTTATGCAAGTCTCAACGGCTTAGAGGATCATATTTGAGGTTGAGCCATTGTCCTATTGGAAGAGATTGGAAAAGAAGTCTCTCGTAACTCCAAAGATGCTCTCCTCCCCTTCTACCCAATTTCTTTCTCTATCTTTGATGCATTTTATCGTGTTCTTCTTCCTTCAGTTACTTGCTCTAGCATAGAAAATGCCCATGTTTTGATCCCCTTCCTCAAGCCACTTAATCCATGATCTTTTTTTCTAGTAGACTTCCTCCTTGTTCAAGATAACATTGAACTCTTTCTTTGCCCTTTTTAGCTTGCCAAGATTTTCCTCGGTGATGTTTTGCTCCAAGAGGTGCTCAATCCTCCTTTGGAGTTATTTCTTGCAATGCACGTCAGCCTTTTTTCTAATCGATTGCCATTCATTAAGGCTCTCCCAACAAGTTTGAGTTTGTCCAAAGTGTTCAACTTGGAGCTACTCCAAGAGCCCTTGACAATGTTCGAACATTCTTCTTCATTTTCCCAGCACATGTCAAAATTGAAGTAGTCTGCATGTTTACCTTCTCGTTTTTGCTTGCCATCAGTGTCAAGGAGTAGGAAGCAATGGCCTGAGTCTTTTGTATACTCAGTTATGACTCCGTATTGTCCAAAAGAATGAAGCCAAGGGATGGACGCCACAAACCTATCAATCATTTACTTTATGTGATTATAGATCACATCCCCAAAATGCCAAGTAAACCATCCTCGATCGGGTTTGATGCCCCACAAGCCATTCCTCTCAAGTGCATTACAAAAAACATCCATCTCTACCCTCGGTTTTCCTTTTCCCTCCTTCCCTTTCATTCATACAAATAAGGTCATTTAGATCACCCCTAGAAGCCACGGTAGTTGTGATTCCCCTTTAAGCCTATTGAGAAGTTCCCAATCTTTGTGCTTCCTAGGTCGATCAGTTGTCCTATACAAACCACTAAAATGCAATTTAGAAGTCCCTTGAGCCACTTCAACATCAATGTCCAAGTTTGAAAATGAGAGTAAGTTGACTTGCAAACTATATTTCTAAAGCAAAAGCAAACCCACACAATTCTCATTGCTCTCCACATCCAAACAACCCACCATGTTAAGCCTTCTACGAATATTGTCCACCTTATTCTTGAAAATTCTAGTTTTGCTAATGAACACCATGTCAGGATCATTCAAAGTACAAACCTTGACAATGCTTGAACTGTCTCGAGGTTTCCCAAGCCTCGGTAGTTCCAAACTAAGGTTTTCATTTCTCCCGGTGGGGTTGGGAACCAGCCTCCACAAATATGGGTGTCTTAAGAGGGGACACCGCCTATTGGCCAACTTCAACATCATTCAAGGGTGAGCAAGAAATTGACTTGGCCTTTTTTGCCAACTTCGAGCTACTTACTTTTCAAGGATCGTTTCACACCTTTGGCCTTAGATGCCATGGTGGTTTTTTGCTTAGATTGAGCTGTGACTACTACCACGCTGTTCTCTATCTTCCTGGTTGCACCATGTTCATCCTCATTCTCTTTTTCCCCAAAAGCCATTATTCTTTCATTTACCCCATTTGCTTTAATTGCTTTGTGTTACCTCTCCAAAAGTACTATTTTTAATGCCAATAGTACAATGTTTTTTCTTGTTTTTAGGTACATTTAGTTGCATTAGGATGATAAAATCATGCATTTACATAAGGAGTTAGGAATTCTGTCCATGCCAGTATAAAAGGTTGTTTTGTTGGCATTTTGGCAGGTTTGGCATAGTATTTGGCACAAAAAAGCAACATAGTAAGGAATGCAGGAAGAATGCCAAGTGCCGTTGGCACAGAAGGACCAGATAGTGCCAAGCACTTGTTGGCAGAGAAGTGACCTTGATGCCATGCCAAGAGGCTGTTGAACCCTAAAAAATAGGATATGGTCAGGCTCGTAAAAGATCGTAAATGGATCAAATTCTGAAAAAATAGCGGATAAGGTGATGCCAAACTATGTTGGCAAGGACATGCCAAGCTTGTGTGCCAAGGAAACATCGACATGATGACATCAGCCCTAGCCTGATCAATGCATCACCTTATCAGCTGTAATATTCCTAATTATGTCTTAGGGATTGAGTGTGTGATTGAAATTTGATAGGAACAAATCTATTAATTAATAAAAAAGGGGTTAAGAGGACTAATTTGAAGAAGGCTCGAAATGTGAGTGAAATTTTTTAAAGGACTAAAAAGTTTAATTATTAATGATCATGGTTTGCATGATAAACAAATTTAATTATTGGGACAATACACTTGTCCAACTCTCTTAGACCATTCGGTCAACTAAGGAGGGAATCATCCCCTTCCTTGAGCTAGACCGAAACATACACTAGAAAGAGAGAGAATGAGTGAGAAAGCTTGGAAACATTGAAAGTTAGGCTTCGGTTGGGAGAGTTGATCAAATTAGATTCACTTAGCACCTTAAGAAAGGTAAAATCTACTTCCTTATTGAATTACATTCTTGCTTAATGGAGGTAGATTGTAAATCTTTTGCTTGATTTGGATGAATTCTTGATTTGAACCCGTGAATTTGGTTGTTGTATTGAGTCAATTGAAGAATTCAATTAGTTGGTTTTATTCATGAAATGATTAAATTGTTTGATCATAGAGGGATTGTTTCGAACTAGAGAACATTTTTCTAACCTCAAGAAACAGTGTTAAATTGAAATTTTACTATGATTAAAACTATCATATAGTTCAATTTATAGAATGGATATAAATCGATTGGATTGAATCTTCAATTAGAAAATTGTATCCTATAGTAGATCCGAGTCGAAAAGGCAGTTTAGCTAGGATGAAATGTGGTTATTGAATAGGGCAAAATTTATATTTTTTTGTAAGTTATGCTCGCTTGGATAATTTGGATAAATAGAGTCGCTAGTCAGGAAACTTTTCTATTTTGATTTGATTGAATCTTGGACTGCTCTAGGCGAGGAATGAACTGTTTTGTTCAAGAGAATGAATTGCCAATGTTTGAGTTTATTTTTCCAGCATACTAGGCTGTTTCGGTGAAGATAGATGTTAATTAGGGGCTGTTTTAATTCAATGGAAATAGGTTGTTCGAAACTGCCCTATTTTGGACTAGTTAGTAAAATCATTATTAATTCGGTATGTTATTAGATCACATGTTAAATTGTGGTCACATGTACATAGATATAATGGAAGGTGATTTGGTGAATAAAATTCATGTAGATATATCAATGAACACTTTGATGACCATAAAATTATGACAAAGGGTTAATGAACATGATTTTTGATTAGGTTGTGAACTCAAAAGATTGTTCCATGTGTCTAATAGAATGTATGTATTGTGGAATGTTAGATTGGGAAGAGATTGAAGATAAAAGAACTAACGTAGATCAACAAACTGATAGACAAAAGGGGGTCATGATCCGAGATCGTCAATAGCTCGGAAACAACCTGTGAGTAAAGTTTAAAGCTTCAGAAAGGGAATTGCAACCTTTCCGAGTATTGTTTCTATTGATATGTTCTAAAGATTTAAATGAATGATATGCTCATGCTATGTTAATACAAGCTTAGAGTCAAGGTAAGTATTTCCTTGAGAAATACTTGTTTTATGCCATGGATTGAAAGCATGCTTAAGTTTCAAATGGGATGCCATGTTGTGGATGCTTAATGAGTCAAATTGATAACGCTATATTACATGATAAATTACAAAGCCAAATGTGATTGAATTATGTGGAAATGGGCATGTACATTTGTTTTAGATGAAAGGTTAATGATTCAATGCCAAGAATTTATAAATGATGAGCTAAAATGCATTGGCCATGGGCCTTAGAATGTAATGGTTGAGACTTGGTCTCTAAATGTTCAAGATTTAACCCTATTGAAAGAAAGGGGTAATGGGACAATGATGTACAGTTTGACTAGGGCTATGCTCATATATATGCATTGAAATAAATGATGATTAATGAAAGCCTTGGTCTCGAGTCAGGCGTAGATATAGTTGGCATGCCATAGTGTCTATAGAGCTCAGAGTCAGGGTTTGACTACGGTCCGGGACTGTGGTCCCTAATGGGCGACAGTAGGTGGGATGTGTATGTGGTCACTTGGCGACAATAGGAGGGATTGACCGGTGCTGCGAGTACCAAGTATTTTTATGGGCGACAGTTGGTTGGGGACTCGTGTATCTGGACTAGACTATCAAGTCGCAAGGCTATGATATTTGATTAAATGAAAGAAGTCAACGAGATAAATGAATTGTGAAATCTTGTTAGCTAATGAATGAATAATTTGCTTAATTGGTTAATATCAAATTATGGTTTATGAAACAATGAGTGAAAGATATTGAATGGTTGAGAAGCTTGTCATGTTTAAGCATATGCATAAGAATATTTGATTCTAATGGTTGATCAAATGTTGATACGAAAGAATTGTTGTGATTAAGAGATGTGATGTTATAGATTGTAAAGAAATGATTAAGTGATTTCGATAGATGTTATTATAGCTAAATGAAATTATAATCACATGTTATCGAATAGATGTTATCCACTTCGGTGTAACTATGAATATAAAGAACTAATGAGCTAAATAGGCCTGTATAATATATGGGTAGTGATAAAGTTTAGAGTAATTGTTCGAATGACATGATCGCCTTGTATTTCCTTGCTTGTATAAAGATCGAATAAAGTGCTTGTAGTGACAGAATTTTAAGAAATTGTACCATATATTTAAAAGATGTGCTTTAAACTTGCTCACTAAGCATGTGCTTAATTATTTTTCTTTCACTACATGGCAGGATAATTTTGGAGACACTTTTTGCTTGGAGCTTGATCGAGCAACAATTTAGCTATAGAGTATGTTTTGTATTTATATAAGAACTCCTAGGATGGTGGCACTTTAGTATGTATTTATACTGTCAATGATGTTTTGGTTTGTAAATTAGCTATGCAAAATATGTATGGTTGGTAGGTAAAGTTAAATGGTTGCATATGGTAGTATGGTTGATTGTAGGTTTAAATCTAACCGTGTTTTGCATATGAGACATGCATGATATTAGAATGGTGATTACATGATCTAAGTAGATAGAAATCTTGTTAATGAAGTTTCAAATGTTTTGATAGGTTCATGATTATGATTCTAGTTTAAGGATGGACTCTTTTGGTGGTGATTAATGTTTGTTTGAGAATGTTATTCTTGTTGATGCTTGGGTTCGAACTATGGCCTTACAAGAATGACTTAAGCCCTAAGATATGAATGCTTGTTAACATGGAATATTTGATAGGTTGGAACCAAATTATTAAACCAAAATTTGAGAATAAGAAACTTGTCCATTAATAAATGATGTAAATTCTTGCTAATAGTATGCATCAATAGAATCTATTAGTTAAATGCAAATAGTATCATGTTTTGTAAGAAGGAATCGATAAATGAGAGTTGAGTTTTGTGTATAGAAAGTAATTGTCTTGGTTTGCTTTTGAAATGCTTGTTTTAGTGTGTAGATTGAATAGGCATCAATGTTTGCATCTAGACTTATAAATTGAAATCATGTCATTATTGAATCTTGTTGATAACATGCTTCGAGTAGCTACTTGTGCCTTAAGAAACAAATTGAATGCTTCTTGATCCTTAGCCAAAAAATTTTGTTTTTTTGTTAACAATCTAATCATAGTCTTCTCTTAGGCCCAGTTTAGGGTGTTACAAATTGGTATTAGAGCTAAAGGTTGTATGATCCTAAGGTTAAGTTAAGAGTATTGTATTGTTATTGATTACTTTAATGGCACATATGAGTTAGTGTATTGTTACTTATATCTGATCAAGCTCCTTTTTTCTTATAATAGAATGTCTGAAACAAGGTTGGGAAAAGATAACGAAAGCCCAACAGGCTCCTCCAATGAAGGAGGAAGCGTGAAGATGAATCAAGATCCTCAAAAAGTTGCTGAGCCTCAACAAGTTCAGCAAGAAGCTCACGCAATCCATCCCGTTCAACAAAATTGTTTCTTTAGCTTAAAGGAAATGTTTGATCAAATGATTGTATATATGAGACAAAATCCCCCAACTCCTCTTAATCCCCCGGTAGTAGTACCGGCAAGAGCTCCAATCGACAAGTTAGCTCAACATCGAGCTTATACCTTTACTGAAGCCAATAAAGAAAAACCTGAAGAAGCTGAATTCTGGTTGGAATCTACAGTGAGGATTTTGACCAAACAGTTACAATGTACAGATGAACATAAGTTGGAGTATGCAATAGCCCTTTTGGCTGAAGAAGCACTTAATTGGTGGGAGACTACAATTCTCGTGGCCCTGACAGAAGATATCACATAGGAATTCTTTCTTAAGGAATTCTGAAAGAAGTACATTAGCGAGCAATATCTTGCTGAACGTAAGAAGCGATTCTTGTATCTAAAGCAAGGAGGCAAACCAATTGAACAATACGTTAGTGAGTTTTGCAAGTATTGAAAATATGGGTTCGAATTTATTAGGAAGGAGGAGGACAAGTGCCGAATGTTTATCGATGGGATCAACGATGAGTTAAGTCTGATGTTTACTGCTCTCGAGATTACTGATTTCCAAGACTTGGTTAATTGGGTGATAGCTACAAAAGCTAAAATGAAGACTTCAGAGAAGAAGAAAGGGAACCAGTCCAGAAATGATAAGAGACATTGGGATGATCATAAGCCATATTGGCACAATAAGAAACAGAAGCACCATGGAGGAAATTCTCCCAACTTCTGTAACTCCTCAAAAGGCAATTTTATACCCAAACCCCTATCAATGGGTAAAAATTCTACACCATCAATACTGTTAATAGCACTAGAAATACTGGAAGAGAATTTTAAGTCCCGTCTTGCAACATTTGTTAGAAACATCATTCAGGTCAATGTAGAAAGCAATCTAGTGCTTGTTATTTTTGTGGGGAGACTACTCATTTCATCTAAGATTGTCCCTAAAACCCGATCAAATTACCCTCCCATATGTCCAGAGTTTCGAACCAAAATCCATCACCAGGGGGAAAAAGGCCGAAACAAGCTCATTCTGGAAACTATGGAAAGAATAAAGGCCAAGGGTCGAATGCTACTTATTAGGAGTCTCGGGCACCTGCTAAATTCTATCACATTTGAGGGCATGAAGATGAAGGATCACCTGATGTAATTGCAGGTACAATATTTTTGGATGCACATCCTGTATATGCCCTACTTGATTCGAGTTCAACCTATTCCTTTATAAGTTATTTTATGATTGAAAAGCTTAACCTAAAGTTTGAACCCACAATTAGTGATTTGATAGCCACAAATTCTCTAGGAGATAGAGTGATAGTAAATCAATTATGTAAAAACTACCCATTGTTTATACAAGGTATACCATTCCCTGCTGATCTTTTAGCCCTACCCTTCTCTCATTTTGATCTCATATTAGGCTTAGATTGGCTAGGTAAACATAAAGCTTGGGTAGATTGTTATAACAAAAGACTGTACCTTTTGGGGTTAGGAAAAATTCGATAGCTTTGCTAAATAGAGAACCATTCGAATCTGTGGTAATGTTTTCCCCTATATCTCATTTAAATTAATCTGTTGTGTTTCCCGAGGAATTGCCGGGATTACCTCTGAAAAGAGAAGTGGAATTCAGAATCAAAGTTTAACCGGGATCAACACCAGTCTCCATCACACCATATCGCATGGCCCCGATCGAACTCGAAGAACTTAAGAGTCAATTGCAAGAGCTACGAGACAAAGGCTTTATTAGGCCTAGTTCTTCTCTTTGGGGAGCCCCGATTTTATTTGTGAAGAAGAATGATGGATCGATGAGACTCTGTATTGATTACAGATAGTTAAATCAGCTCACTATCAAGAACACATATCCTTTACCAAGAATAAAAGACTTTGATCAATTGAAGGGTGCCATAATATTTTCTAAGATCGATCTTTGATCAGGATATTATCAAATGAAAGTCAAGGAGATTGATGTCCGTAAAACTGCTTTCCGAACTCAGTATGGTCACTATGAATTTTTAGTGATGCCTTTTGGCTTAACCAACGCCCTCGCAGCCTTCATGGACCTCATGAACCGAGTTTTCAAACCTTACTTAGACAAGTTTTTTGTAATCTTTATAGATGACATTCTTGTTTATTCAAAGAGTAAGGAAGAGCATTCGAATCATTTGAGAATTGTGTTGCAAACTCTTCGGGATAAGCAATTGTATGCTAAATTCAACAAATGAGAATTTTGGCTCTCGGAAGTGTCTTTCCTCGGGCATGTGATATCTGCAGAAGGTATAAAAGTTTACCCGAAGAAAATTCAATATATTGTTGATTGGAAGCCACTGAAGAATGTTAGAGAAGTTAAGAGTTTTCTCGGTTTAGTTGGATATTATAGAAGATTTGTAAAAGGGTTCTCGATTTTGGCTACTCTCCATTCGAATGGTCAGAGAACCAACAAAGAAGCTTTGATCAATTGAAGCAAGTTTTTACTCGAGCTCCCGTCTTAACTCAACCTGAGCCGGGAAAGGATTTTACAGTATTTAGTAATGCTTCTAATCTTGTGTTAGGGTGCGTTGTAATGCAAGATGATAAGGTGATATCATATACTTCCTGACAATTAAAGCCACACGAGTTGAATTACCCGAGCATGACTTGGAACTGGCTGCAGTTGTGTTTGCCTTAAAAATTTGGAGACCCTACTTATATGGAGAAAAATGTCACCTATTCACTGATCATAAAAGCTTGAAGTACATTTTATCTTCGAAGGATTTAAACCTCAGACAAAGAAGATGGGTAGAATTACTCAAAGATTATGACTTGATCATCGACTACCACCCGAGCAAGGTGAATGTAGTGGCTAATGCACTCAGTCGCAAAAATTCTGTTGGTAAGATCTCATATGATTCATGCTTGATTTTACCTTGTTCGAAAGTTGGAGCTTAAATCCACCTAATAATATCTTTTTGGATTGTATCTCCGACAACTTTCAATGCCCATTTTAAATTTCTAAAAGATCAGAAGCACTTAGCAGAGCTCCAAATTCATTCTGAATTGAATTCAAGCTTCAAAATACTTAAGCAGACCAATCTTGAGCTTCCGAAGATAATAAAAAGAATTGATTCTGAATCGATCTCCAAATTCTCATTAAATCTGAATGGTTTACTCTATTTTAGGAATGGAGTTTGTGTACCAAATGATCAGACTTTAAAGAAAGATATGTTACAGGAAACACATAATAGTCATTTTTCTGTACATCCAGGATCGGTTAAAATGTACAAAGATTTAAAAGAAGTTTATTGGTGGACGGGAATGAAAACAAACATCACAAAATTTGTATCTAAATGCCTAACTTGTCAAAAAGTGAAAGCAGAACATCAAGTGCCTTCAGGACTTCTTCAGCCTATCAAATTGCCACAGTGGAAGTGGGAACAAATAACTATGGATTTTGTTCGGGACTATCCCTTTCAACAAGAAAGAAATATGTTATTTGGGTAGTTGTTGACAAATTCTCCAAAACGGCACATTTCCTACCTATTCGTATGAACGTGAAATTAGAGCAGTTGGTCGAATTGTATATCAGGGAAGTGATTAGATTGCATGGATTCCTACATCCATAATTTCTGACCGAGACTCTCGGTTTACATCCAGATTTTGGAAAGCACTCTAGAAAGCTTTGGAAACCAAATTGAATCTCAGTATTGCCTTCCATCCACAATCTGATGGACAATCTGAAAGAGTGATACAAATCCTTGAACACATGCTCAGAGCTTGTGTGATTGACTTTGGGAAGAATTGGGGAAAATCCCTACCATTGGCTGAATTTGCCTACAATAATTGTCACCAAACATCTATTAAAATGGCACCATTCGAAGCCTTATATGGGAGGAGGTGTAGGACTCATTTATGCTGGTCGAAGTTAGGAGAAAATAAGGTCTTAGGGCTTGAATTGCTTCGGGAAATTGAAAGTCAAATTCAGATAATACATAGTACATTAAAAGAAGCTTTTGACAAACAGAAAGCTTATGCTGATCTCAAGAGAAGAGATATTCAACACGAAGTAGGAGATCGAGTGTTTCTGAAGGTATCACCATGGAAGAAAATACTCAGATTTGGAAATAAGGGAAAGTTAAGTCCCTGTGTAACCCCTTTGACCCAATCTAATGGCAAGACCGAATCGAGCGAGTCATACGGGGAATATTGGAGCAAAACTCGAAAGTTTCACTTCAATAAACAACCCTTCTTTTATCCTTTCTAGATGCAACATAGTTAACCTAAGCGTGAGTGAAAGCAACAAACAAAATCTCAACTTGATCGGGCATCAAATCGACATTTGATTGCCCCAAATAGCGTTTAGGGACCATTTTGTAAAACTATCACTAAACAGGGACTTAACTCGAAATAAAAGTACCATCTTTTAATTAGTTAGACTTCGATTCACCACATAAATTTTCAACTCATTTCAGCCATCCAAACTTATTGAATTGCACATACAAAATAATTAAGGACTAAAACTCAAAGATTCAGAACTTCAGAAGATGCCAATTAACCACTTTAATTAACAAGGTATCGATATGCCCAAGCACAGTATCTATACGGTGCTTTGTAATTTCAAAACCTAAATTCCAGTAGCTCAAAACCGTATCGATATAGTCCCGAGTATCAATACGCTTAGCCAATTCTTTCTTTCACCGTATCGATACGGTAAATACTATATCGATACGCCAAGCCTTTTTCTGCTTAACCGTATCGGTACGGTAGCCCACATATTGATACGCATGGGCACAAAATGTCACATTTTGCTCGATGAACAATCCGTAAACCAATTATAAACCCCTAGGCATGTTTCTAACACACATGCAACATATTTGGGGATCGATCCTCAGCCACTAACAACAGAAACATCATCATACCATGATCACATGTTCAAAAGGGAAATCTATAGGCATGCTTCATAAAACCACATCAAACACAAGACCACAAACTATAGAAAAGCATAAACCAAACATAATAGGCCATTTACAATCTCAGTAAGGCAAAACAAACTTGCCAAACCATGGAGTTCATCAAACATACACTCCCAAAACATCAAAGTATTCGCCCATTGCCAATCCCATTACTATTAAAAATGTTAAAACCATACTTGAGCTTAGAGAGTTGAGTGAACCACTTCTCTTGCTTCTTTGCAGCCCAAACAAACAACTTTTCTGCATTGTTAAGAAAAGAGGGCATAAGCTATATGCTTAGCGAGAGATGCTCAAAACAAAACCATAATAATGCACTATTGAAAACCATTTTCTTATCAAACCATTTTCCGATCATGCTCTTAACAAATCTCATGCTTTAAAACCCATTAAAGCAAAACCATTAAACTCTTTACACGTGTAGCATGAAATTTCATGCTTTAAACCAAACCAAATCTCAATGCAAGTTCACATGCTTAGGCATTCAAAACATATCTCAAGATATAGTCTCATGTATAAATCTCATATACAATTTCATTTCAAAACCACGATACATGTAATCTCATATAATGGCATTCAAGTGACCTGGATGGTTGCTTCGCCATCCCTATACACATGGAGCTTGATGCACTCTCCATAATAAAACATCGGATATACAGATACTCATTGATGGAGCTTGCCGCTCTCTCCATAAGGTGGATCTCATGGTGCTTGCTGCACTCACCATGACTTAGATCCCATGGTGCTTGATGCTCTCACCACAATACACTTCGGTTACCCTTAACACAATAGTTGCTACGCTAATGTGGAGCCGAAAGACACACGAACATGCAAATTTTGCTACATTTTTATAGTGCACTCTCGTTCTATTGGTCGACCAATTATATCCGATCATAATAAGCATCATCACTTGCCAATATATACTTTAAAACCATGTTAACCTACTGTTTTCCAATGCATCAACATAAACCATAGCATATCCCATTTTAAATCATAAATCAATGCATAGCATTTTCTTATGAAGATGCAACCTCTTGAAAACCATAAATCAATCTCATGAGATAACATGAATCATTTCTCATTCCATAAAAGACGTTCATAACAGTAGGTAACAAATCTAACTTCAATCATGAGCATGAACAATTAAAACCATGAAAAAAGATGAGAACCGAGAGCAAAACATTTCATACTTACTTTCGAGCTTAGATCAGCGTTTCAAGCTAAATCTAAACTTCCATAATCACTTTCACACCATTAGAAAACTAAAAACCATATTTCCACTCACCAACTACACCTCACTTGGCTTGCCGAGGTAAAATGAAGCTTCCAGATCCTCCGTGACACCTCCTGAAACTATCAGATCATCATCCCCTACTTCTAACCAAAGCAAAATAGAGGATTAATGCGTTCTCTTGCATAAAAATCCCCAGCAACACACAAAAACACCCCCTCAATAACCAAGCTTTCACCTAACAAAAACATCCGAAAGCATCGGTGAAACCTTTCTAATACATCTCGAGCTATTACCCAACGAGATTTACACTTAAACAACATCAATTTACATCCAAAAACATCTCCTTAACATTAAAGAGCCATCAGCAATCAATTATCCCCCAAAACAAGCCACCAACTCAAAGATATCAACAACCAAACCTAACCATTTACCTAGTTCCGGGATTCTATTATCAAAATCACTTAAATCAACATCTCAAATCATCATAATCATCATATTATCTCATTATAAACCAGCAAACGCAATCAGAAGCAAAGATCCATTGATTTAAGCAAGTAAACCTCAATTAAACCAATTTTCCATAAACATATTACCAAAACCCATTAGAAAACCCTCATAAGAGATCAAGAACTTGGGAATTTCAATAAAGAACTTGTCATTAGAGGAGTAGAAATGAAACCTTACCTCTAATGTTGACTTCTCCTTCAAATGCAAAGATTTACATGAGAAAACAAGGCTTAAACAACAAGGTTTTGTTAAGAAAAATTAAAGAATCATTTAGGATTAAAAGGACAAATCAAATCAGATATTTAAAGTTAATATTTGAAGAGAAAATGATTGTTTGGCTGGAGAGAATTTGAGAGAAAGTAAATGAGAAAAGAAAGTAGTTCCGTGAAATGTATTTTGAGAAAACAAGTTGTTTAATTAACTCCCTCCAATTATTTATTTATTAAAACCATTTAAAACCAGCCAATAAAAGGAAAAATCTTAATTAAACACTTGGTCAAAGCTCCCTAAAGATTCTAAGCCTTGATCTCTTACAATTTTGTCACTAAAATAGTTCACATATTTTACATTTTGGTCACTAGCCCCAAAATGTCAACCTTCTAAAATATATTTTCCAAAATTGATTTCACTAAAATCACTTATACAATAAATAAGGATTTTAAAACATTTTCCCATAATTAATTTTACTCAAAAACTATTTATACCAAATTAATCCTGAAACTAGCCTAAATTGTTGAAACCAACTCAACGAGCTATCTAGCCTAACCTGACTAACTTCTAGGCCCAAAATCAGGGCTTTACAACTCTCCCCCACTTAAGAAATTTCGTCCATGAAATTTACCTGATGGAAAAAGGTAAGGAAATTGTTTCTTCATGTCATCATTTCTCTCCCACGTAGCTTCATCGACACCTCGGTGTCTCCATAACACTTTGACCAACTCAATGGTCTTCCCACGAAGCACTTTTCTGTCCATGTCCAAGATTTTGACTGGTTCCTCATCATAAGTCAAATTTGGATTCAACTCAACTTTCTCAATTTGGCATAACATGCGACGGATCCGACCGATACCTCCGAAACATGGATACATGGAAAACATCATGTATCTTTTCCAACTCAGGTGGCAACCTCAACCTATAAGCAACATGAACAACACGTTCCAACACCTCATATGTTCCAATAAACCTCAGACTCAATTTACCTTTCCGTCCAAATCTCATCACCTTCTTCCAAGGAAAAACCTTCAAAAACACTTTATCACCAAACCATACTCTATCCCCTTACGCTTTAAATCCACGTAAGACTTCTGACAATTCGAAGCCTCCTTCAAACGATCACAAATGATCTTTACCTTCTCCTTTGTTCCCTTAGCATATCCGGTAAGGATACCAACTTTTGCCCCGCTTCTGCCCAACACAAAGGCGTCCTACACTTCCTTCCATACAAAGCCTCATAAGGCGCCATTTGTATACTAGCCTGATAACTATTGTTATAGGCGAACTCCACCAACGACAACTTTTTTCTCCCAAGAACCCTGGAACTCAATAACCCAACAACAAAGCATATCCTCCAACACTTGGATAACTCGCTCAGACTGTCCATCCGTCTGAGGATGATAAGATGTACTAAAACTCAACCGTATACCCAAGGCTTGAAGCAAACATTCCCAAAACCCACGGTAAACCTCAAATCCCTATTCGAAACTATGGACTTAGGTACACCATGCAATCACACAATCTCGGTAATATACAAGTCTGCCAACCTGTCCAAGGTATACGTTGTATGCACCCGCACAAAATGGACACACTTCGTCAAACGGTCCACAATCACCCAAATAGAGTTTTTCTTTGACGGGGTCAAAGGCAAACCGGACACAAAATCCATGGTGATTCTTTCTCACTTTCATTCCAGTATCTTCAACGGTTGCAACAACCTGGATGGAAACTGATGCTCAGCCTTCACATGCTGACAAATCATACACTTACCCATAAAATCAGTAACATCCCTTTTCAACCCAACCCAATAGTACTTATCGTTCAACCCACGATACATGTTGGTACTACCGGGATGCATAGCAAAAGGACTACTATGCGCTTCTTTCAAAATAGTGCGCCTCAACTCAACATCTTTTGGCACAACTATTTGTCCCTTAAAGCACAAAACACCATCATCATTAAAGCAAAAATCCGTTAGATTACCCTCCGCAATGTCCGAAACATGCGGTACCAACGAATCATCGCGCAACTACTTCTCCTTGAACAACTGAATCAAGGAAGGTTTCACTTGCAACTCAGCCACTAACCCACCATCACGTGATAGACTTAACTGCGGAAACATGGCCCTCAACTCCACAACCATCTTCCTACTCAAAGCATCAGCCACCACATTGGCCTTACCCGTATGATACTCAATTGATAGATCATAATCCTTATGCAACTCCAACCATCTTCGTTGCCTAATATTTAACTCCTTTTGTGACATCAAATACCTCAAGCTTTTATGATCCGTATACACCATACATTTCTCACCATATAGGTAATGTCGCCATATCTTCAACGCAAACACCACCACAGCTAACTCAATATCATGCATGGGATAGTTGCGCTCATGCACCTTTAACTATCTCGGTGCATAAGCCACCACCCTACCATCTTGCATCAACACACAACCTAACCCCACATAGGATGCATCGCTATAAATCACAAACTATTTTCCTGATTTGGGCTGAATCAGGATTGGGGCTTGTCTCAAAGCTTTCTTCAGCTTCTCAAAAGCTTGCTGCCTTGCCTCTGTCCAGTCAAATTTAACATCCTTTTGTAACAACTTGGTTAATGGGGTAGTAATTTTAGAGAAACCATCCACAAAGCGATGATAATAACCCGCTAACCCAAGAAACTGTGAACCTTCGATACTAAATTAGGTTGTTTCCAACTTACAACTACTTTAATTTTCAAGGATCTACACGAATTCCTTCAGCTGACACAACAGGACCAAGAAACACCACCTCTTTTATCGAAAACTCACATTTACTTAACTTCGCATAAAGCTGATCGTCCAACAAGGTCTGCAAAACAATCCGCAAATATTTATCGTGATGCTCCTTGGTACGAGAGTACACAAGGATGTCATCAATAAACACCACCACAAACTGATCTAGGAATTCATGGAACACTCTATTCATCATATCCATGAAAGCTGCATGTGCATTCGTCAACCCAAACGACATCACTAAAAATCCATAATGTCCGTAACGGATATGAAATGTTGTCTTTAGCACATCTTTATCCTTCACTTTCAACTAGTAATATCCTGATCTCAAATCTATCTTGGAAAACACCGTAGCACCACGAAACTGATCAAATAGATTGTCAATTCGCGATAAGGGGTACTTGTTCTTTATCGTCAACTTATTCAGTTACCGATAATCGATGCACATTCTCATAGTGCCATATTTCTTCTTTACAAACAACACCGGACCTTCCCAAGGTGACACACTAGGCCGAATGAACCCACGGTCTAGCAGCTCCCAAAGTTGCATCTTCAACTCTTTTAACTCCTTGGATGCCATGCGATACGTGGCAATAGACACTGGAGCCATATCCGTATACGTCTCGACACAAAACTCTACCTCCCTATCCAGTGGCAAACTAGACAACTCTTTCAGAAACACTCCCCGATAATCACAAACTGTTAAGATATCCTAAAGACATGCCTCCTTCATATTTGGATTCATGAAATTTGCCAAGTATGCCTGACATGCTCATTTCATCAACCTTTACACCTCAATTGCTGAAACAACATTAGATAAGAACTTAACACTCTCACCTACCACCACAAATTCGTAATCATCGGCAAGCTTCAACGAAACATGCTTGCTTTCACAATCTACCACAACCCTATGCTCAAACAACCAATCCATCCCAAGAATGACATTAAAACCATAAAAAGATAACTCCATCGTATCAACGGCAAACACATGTCCTTGAACCATCAACGAACATCTCCTAAACAACTTCCTAACCACAACTATCTCACCAAAAGAACTAGTCACTTGCATACCCACATCCAAATGCTCAACCAGTACGTCAAGAAACTGTGCATGCTCGTGCAAGATGTATGAATGCGTGGAACCAGAATCAAGCAAAGAAAGTAATGACAAGGATTGCAAAGTAAAGGTACCTCAGATCACATTCGTGTCATTCCTTCCCTCGAGGTATGCATACACCCTAGCCGGTCCACCTCCCTCAGGATGAACTACCACAATATGTGACACATTCCTCTGACCATCCTCCTTACGCTGAAAATTACCCCGGCCGCGCCCACGACCCCTTTGAGGCTCAACAACACGCACCGGTGCCTCTCTAGCTAGCTAGGGACAATCACGCCTCAAATGACCTTACGAACGACAATTCCAACAACCTCTAGAATTACCCCAACACTCTCCAGGATGTCGCCTACCACAACGACCACCTTTAGGTGTACGAACCCCTGCGTACTGACCCAACTGACCTTGGTCCACGTTACCTCCACCACGATGCCTTTGATCTGGAAGGAACCTCCTATCCCACTGTCTCTTACTATGATCTTTACCACCATCAAACTCAACAACTCTCTTTCCGAAACTAGAATTCCCTAGGCGAGAGGGCAAACCCAAACTCTGTCCAATGTCCTTGGCGCGAGTGACCAAGACATTGAAGTTTGAGTACGCAGAAGCTAGCATATAAGTATTTACTTCCTTCACCAAACCATATCAGAAGCGATCACATCTTTTTTTCTCATCGGGAACCAGTTTAGTGGCATACTGGCTCAACCTGACTAACTGAACTTCATACTCCGAAACTGACATATTTCCTTGTACCAAGGCCATGAACTCTCGCTTCTTCTCATCTTGATAGTGAGTACCCAAATACTTCATTCGAAAAGTAGCTCCGAAAAACTCCCACGTAACATCCGCAGGTTCCATCCCCACAATAGTGGTAGCCTACCATGAATAAGCATCACCCTGGAGCAAAGAAACTATACAACCTAGCTTACGCACATCCGTGCATTCCATCTGTCCAAAAATCCTCTAGGAACTCTCAAACCACGCCTCGAAACCCTCCAGAGAGAAACCTCTAAACTTGGTACCTCTCAGACTACGTAAGTGCTCCAAAGGCAAACTAGGATTAGCCACAGGTTGTGGCACAACTACATGCATACCAGCCACTGCAGCCTAAAACACTCTGGCAATGGCCTGAATCAATGGTGTCATGTCTCCCACGGTATAACCTTGAGCTCTCGGAGGTCCAACACCTCCTACACCAACTCCCGCTCTGACTCCATCACCACCTGGAGGAGGAGGAGGCAGTATATCCTCATTATGCTATTCTTCCACCACATTACGCATATTCACCATTTCTCTCATCTCAGTCCCATATGAAAATAGAAAGAATCTCTAGCATGTAAAATGCTGCATTAAAAATAGTTAGGCCAACAAGAAGCAAGGGTCCAAGTCGCTCAAATCTTTTTAAAACAATTTTCTTTACACCAATAGTAATAGTGGCAATGGATACCCCAATATTTAACCTCAAATCATTATATAACATAATAGTCAACATGCTACCAAACACCGCACATATCAAACATCAAGAATTCAACCACCTTTCCTCCCAATTTTTTGTAAACCTGGCACTGATACTGACAAATGTAACCCCCTTGACCTAGTCTAATCGCAAGACCGAATCGAGCGAGTCACATGGGGAATATGTAAAACCCGAAAGTTCCACTTCAATAAACAACCCTTTTTTATCTTTTCTAGATGCAACATAGTTAACCTAAGCATGAGAGAAAACATCAGACAAAATCTCAACTCGATCGAGTGTCAAGTCGACATTCGATTACCCCAAATAGCGTTTAGGGACCATTTTGTAAAACTATCACTAAACAGGGACTTAAATCGAAATTGAAGTTACCATCTTTTAATTAGTCAGGCTTCGATCCACCACATAAATAAGGACTAAGACGCAAAGATTCAGAACTTCAGAAGATGCCAATTAACTACTTTAACTAACAGGGTATCGATATGCCCAAGCACAATATTAATACGGTCCTTTGTAATTTCTAAACCCAAATTTCAATAGTTCAAAACCGTATCGATATTGTCCTGAGTATTAATATGGTTAGCCAATTCCTTCTTTCATCGTACGATATGCCAAGCCTTTTTCAGCTTAATTGTATCGGTACGGTAGCCCGCTTATCGATACGTCTGGGTACAAAATTTCACTTTTTACTCGATGAACAATTCGTAAACCAATTATAAACCCCTAGGCATGTTTCTATCACACTTGCAACATTTTTGGGGATCGATTCTCATTTATTAACAATAGAAACATCATCATACCATGATCACATGTTCAAAAGGGAAATCTATAGGCATGCTTCCTAAAACCACATCAAACCAAAGACCACAAACCATAGCAAAGCATAAACCAAACATAATAGGCCATTTACAATCTCAGTAAGGCAAAACAAACATGCCAAACCAGGGAGTTCATCAAACATACACTCCCAAAATATCAATGTATCCACCCATTGCCAATCCCATTACTATTGAAATGTTAAAACCATACTTAAACTTAGAGCGTCTAATGAACTACTTCTTTTGCTTCCTTGTAGCCCGAACAAACTACTTTTTTACATTGTTAAGAAAATAGAGCGTAAGCTATATGCTTAGTGAGGGATGCTCAAAACAAAACCATAAAAATGAACTATTGAAAACCATTTTCTTATCAAACCATTTCCCATCATGCTCTTAACAAATCTCATGCTTTAAAACCCATTAAAGCAAAACGATTAAACTCTTTACACATGTATCATGAAATTTCATTCTTTAAACCAAAGCAAATCTCAATGCAAGCTTCACATGCTTAGGCATTCAAAACATATCTCAAGATATAGTCTCATGTATAAATATCATATACAATTTCATTTCAAAACCATGATACATGTAATCTCATATAATGGTATTCAAGTGACCTGGATGGTTGCTTCGCCATCCCTATACATATGGAGCTTGTTGCACTCTCCATAATAAACACATCGGATATACGGATATACACTCATTGATGGAGCTTGCTGCTCTCTCCACCAATACTTATGGAGCTTGCTGCTCTCTCCACAAGGCGGATCTCATGGTGCTTGCTGCACTCACCGTGACTTAGATCCTGCGGTGCTTGTTGCTCTCACCATAATACACTTCGATTACCCTCAACACAATAGTTGCAACACTAATGTAGAGCCGAAGGACACACAAACATGCAAATTTTTCTACATTTTTATAGTGCACTCTCATCCTATTGGTCGACCAATTATATCCGATCATAATAAGCATCATCACTTGGCAATAAATACTTTAAAACCATGTTAACCTACTATTTTCCAATGCATCAACATAAACCATAGCATATCCTATTTTAAATCATAAATCAATGCATAGCATTTTCTAATCAAGATACAACCTCTTGAAAACCATAAATCAATCTCATGGGATAACATGAATCATTTATTATTCTATAAAAAACATGCATAGCAGTATGTAACAAATCCAACTTCAATTCATGAGCATGAACAATTAAAACCATGAGAAAAGATAAGAACCAAGAGTGAAACATTTCATACTTACTTCCGAGCTTAGATCAGCGTTTCAAGCTAAATCTAAACTCCCGTAATCACTTTCAAACCTTTAGAAAACTAAAAACCATGTTTCAACTCACCAACTACGACTCGCTTGACTTGTCGAGGCGAAATCAAGCTTTCGGATCCTCCACAACACCTCCCAAAACTATCGAATCATCATCCCCTGCTTCTAACCAAAGCAAAAAATAAGATTAATGCGTTCCCTTGCATCAAAATCCCCAACAACACACAACAACACTTTCCTCCCTCAACAACCAAGCTTTCGCCTAACAAAAACAACCGAAAACATCTGTGAAACCTTTCTAATACATATCAAGCTATTACCCAGCGATATTTACACTTAAAGAACACCAATTTACATCCAAAAACATCTCCTTAACATTAAATAACCATCAACAATAAATTATCCCCCAAAACAAGCCACAAACCCAAAGATATCAACAACCAAACCTAACAATTTACCTAGTTTCGGGATTCTATTATCAAAATCACTTAAATCAACATCTCAAATCATCATATTATCTCATTATAAACCCAAAAAAAACAATCAAAAGCAAAGATCCATTCATTTAAGCAAGTAAACCTCAATTAAACCAATTTTCCATAAACATATTACCTAAAACCCATTAGAAAACCATCATAAGAGATCAAGAACTTGGAAATTTCAATAAAGAAGATGTCATTAGAGGAGTAGAACGAAGCCTTACCTCTAATGCTGACTTTTCCTTCAATTGCAAAGATTTACATGAGAAAACCAGGTTTAAAAAACAAGGTTTTGTTAAGAAAACATTAAAGAATCATTTAGGATCAAAAGGACGAATCAAATCAGATATTTGCCTTAAATCTTTGAAGGCAAAATGGTTGTTTGGCTGGAGAGAATTTGAGAGAAAGTAAATGAGAAAAGAAAGTAGTTACGTGAAATGTATTTTGAGAAAACAAATTGGTTAATTAACTCCCTCTAATTATTTATTTATTAAAACCATTTAAAACCAGCCTTGATCTCTTACAATTTTGTCCCTTAAAATAGTTTACATAATTTAAATTTTGGTCACTAGCCCCAAAATGTCAATCTTCCAAAATATATTTTCCAAAATTGATTCCACTAAAATCACTTATATAACAAATAAGGATTTTAAAACATTTTTCCATATTTAATTTTACTTAAAAACTATTTATACCAAATTAATCCTGAAACTAGCCTAAATTGTCAAAACCAACTCAACGAGCCAACTAGCCTAACTCGGCTAACTTCTAGGCCCAAAATCGGGGTGTTACACCTTGTTTTATCAGACCCTTTGAAATTGTAGAAAGAATTGGTCCAGTTGCTTATAGACTAGCCCTTCCCAAAGAGTTTGATAGAATTCATAATGTCTTTCTTGTATTATTGTTAAGAAGATACTGTTCAGATCCATCACATTTTCTGGAACCTGAAGAAGTTAAACTCAATCCCGATTTATCATATGATGAAGAACTGGTCCAAATTTTGGGTAGTGAGGTTAAAAGACTCCGTAACAAGATGGTACCACTTGTCAAGGTGCTTTGGAGAAATCACAATATTGAAGAAGCTACATGGGAACCAGAAGCAACTATGTGAAATCAATACCCACATCTCTTTCCCACAGGTAAATTCGGGGACGAATTTCCTTTAAGGGGGAGGGAATTGTAATATTCCTAATTATGTCTCAGGGATTGAGTGTGTGATTGAAATTTGATAGGAACATATCTATTAATTAATCAAAAAGGGGTTAAGAGGACTAATTTGAAGAATGCTTGAAATGTGAGCGAAAATTTTTAAAGGACTAAAAAGTTTAATTATTAATGATCATGGTTTGCATGATAAAAAAATTTAATTATTGGGACACTACACTTGTCCAACTCTCTTAGACCATTCGGTCAACTAAGGAGAGAATCATCCCCTTCCTTGAGCTAGACCGAAACATACACTAGAAAGAGAGAGAATGAGTGAGAAAGCTTGGAAACATTGAAAGTAAGCTGTGGTTTGGAGAGTTGATCAAATTAGATTCACTTGGCACCATAAGGAAGGTAAAATCTACTTCCTTATTGAATTGCATGCTTGCTTAATGGAGGTAGATTGTAAATCTTTTTCTTGAGTTGGATGAATGTTGTGTGAATTCTTGATTTGAAACCGTGAATTTGGTTGTTGTATTGAGTCAATTGAAGAATTCAATTAGTTGGTTTGATTCATGAAATGATTAAATTGTTTGATCATAGAGGGATTGTTTCGAACTAGAGAACATTCTTATAACCTCAAGAAACAATGTTAAATTGAAAATTTACTATGATTAAAACTATCATATAGTTCAATTTTTAGAATGGATATAAATCGATTGGATTGAATCTTCAATTAGAAAATTGTATCCTATTGTAGATCCGAGTCAAAAGGGCAGTTTAGCTGGGATGAAATGTGGTTATTGAACAAAGCAAAATTTATATTTTTTTGTATGTTATGCTGGCTTTGATAATTTGGATAAATAGAGTCACTAGTTATAAAACTGTTCTATTTTGATTCGATTGAATCCTGAACTATTCTAGGTGAATAATGAATTGTTTTGTTCAAGAGAATGAATTGCCAGTGTTTGAGTTTATTTTGGCAGCATACTAGGCTGTTTCAGTGAAGATAGATGTTAATTAGGGACTGTTTTAATTCAATGGAAATGGGCTGTTCAAAACTGCCCTGTTTTGGACTAGTTAGTAAAATCATTATTAAATTGGTATGTTATTAGATCACATGTTAAATTGTGGTCACATCTACATAGATATAATGGAAGGTGATTTGGTGAATAAAATGCATGTAGATATATCAATGAACACTTTGATGACCATCGAATTATGGCAAAGGGTTAATGAACATGTTTTTTGATTAAGTTGTGAGCTCAAATGATTGTTCCATGTGTCTAATAGAATGTATGTATTGTGGAATGTTATATTGGAAGAGGTTGAAGATAAAAGAACTAACATATATCAACAAGTTGATAGACAAAAAGGGGTCATGATCTGGGATAGTCAATAGCTTGGGAACAACTTGTGAGTAAAGTTTAAAGCCTCAAAAAGGGAATTGCAACCTTTTCGAGCATTGTTTCTATTGATATGTTCTAAAGATTTAAATGAGTGTTATGCTCATGCTATATTAATACAAGCTTAGAGTCAAGGTAAGTATTTCCTTGAGAAATACTTGTTTTATGCCATGAATTGAAAGCATGCTTAAGTTTCAAATGGGATGCCATGTTCTGGATGCTTAATGAGTCAAATTGATAATGCTATATTACATGATAAATTACAAAACCAAATGTGATTGAATTATGTGGGAATGGGCATGTACATTTGTTTTACATAAAAGGTTAATGATTCAATGCCAATAATTTATAAATGATGAGCTAAAATGCATTGGCCATGGGACTTTGAATGTAATGGTTGAGACTTGGTCTCTAAATGTTCAAGATTTAACCCTATTGAAAGAAAGGGGTAATGGCACAATGATGTGCAGTTTGAATAGAGTTATGCTCATGTATATGCATTGAAATAAATGATGATTAATGAAAGCCTTGGTCTCGAGTCAGTCATATATATAGTTGGCATGCCATAGAGTCTATAGAGCTCAGAGTTGGGGTTGGACTACGATCCGAAATAGTGGTCCCTAATGGTCGACAATAGGAGGGATGTGTATGTGGTCACTTGACAACAGTAGGAGGGATTGACCGGTACTGCGAGTACCAAGTATTTTTATGGGCGACAGTTGGTTGGCGACTCATGTATCTAGACTAGACTATTGAGTCGCAAGGCTATGTTATTTGGTTAAATGAAAGAAGTTAATAAGATAAATGAATTGTGAAATCTTGTTAGCTAAGGAATGAATAATTTGCTTAATTTGTTAATATCAAATTGTGGTTTATGAAACATTGAGTGAATGGTATTGAATGGTTGAGAACCATGTCTTGTTTAAGCATATGCGTAAGAATATTTGATTCTAATAGTTGATCAAATGTTGATACGAAAGAATTGTTGTGATTAAGAAATGTGATGTTATAGATTGTAAAGATATAATTAAGTGATTTCGATAGATGTTATTATAGATAAATGAAATTATGATCACATGTTGTCGAATAGATGTTATCCACTTTGGTGTAGCTATGAATAGAAAGAACTAATGAGCTAAATAGGCTTGTATAATATACGGGTAGTGATAAAGTTTAGAGTAATTATTCGAATGACATGATCGCCTTGTATTTCCTTGCTTGTATAAAGATCGGATAAAGTGCTTGCAGTGACATAATTTTAAGAAATTGTATCATATATTTAAAGATGTGCTTTAAACTTGCTCACTAAGCATGTGCTTAATTATTTTTCTTTCACTACATGGCAGGATAATTTTGGAGACACTTTTTGCTTGGATCTTGATCGAGCCATAATCTAGTTAAAGAGTATGTTTTGTATTTATATAAGAACTCCTAGGATGGTGGCACTTTAGTATGTATTTATACTTTCGATGATGTTTTGGTTTGTAAATTAGCTATGCAAAATATGTATGGTTGGTAGGTAAAGTTAAATGGTTGCTTATGGTAGTATGGTTGATTGTAGATTGCAATCTAACCATGTTTTGCATATGAGACAAGCATGATATTAGAATGGTGATTACATGATCTAAATAGATAGAAATCTTGTGAATGAAGTTTCAAATGTTTTGATAGGTTTATGATTATGACTCTAGTTTAATGATGAACTCTTTTGGTGGTGATTAATGTTTGTCTGAGAATGTTATTCTTGTTAGTGCTTGGGTTTGAACTATGGCCTTACAAGAATGTCTTAAGCCCCAAGATATGAATGCTTGTTAATAGGGAAGATTTGATAGGTTGGAAACAAATTATTAAACCAAAATTTGTGAATCAGAAACTTGTCCATTAATAAATGATGTAAATTCTTGCTAATAGTACGCATCAATAGAATCTATTAGTTAAATGCAAATAATATCATGTTTTGTAAGAAGGAATCAATAAATGAGGGTTGGGTTTTGTGTATAGCAAGTAATTGTCTTGGTTTGCTTTTGAAATGCTTGTTTGAGTGTGTTGATTGAATATGTATCAATGTTTGCATCTAGATTTATAAATTGAAATCATCTCATGATTGAAATCTTGTTGATAACATGCTTCGAGTAGTTACTTGTGCATTAAGAAACAAATTGAATGCTTCTTGATCCTTAGCCAAGAATTTTTTTTGTTAACAATCTAATCATAGTCTTCTCTTAGGCCCGGTTTAGGGTGTTACATCAGCTTATCACCTTATCAGCTTATCACTTGATCAGCCTTGCACTCCAAACAAAGGATAAAGTGATCACAAGCCTTATCCCTTGTGCATTCAAATTCTAAAGGCCAAGGCATATTATAGGGCTTCCACACAAGCCTATTTAAAGAGAAGTTTGATCATCATTGAAAATAGATTGGAAAAGGAGAAAAAGACGATGAAGAAGATGAAGGTTTGAACGTGAGAAGCGGTCTATAACAATGGAGAAGGAGGAGTTGAAGACAACAAGATCAAAGGCTTGAAGATTCCATGAGACATCGGGAATCCATTGAAGGACTGCATCGAGAGACCTCCTTCCTTGCTTTAGTTCTTTGTTGATTTTCGTATTTCTTTACCGTGTTTAAGAATGATTTCAAACTATTATTTGCTGTGTTTTATGTTTACCTGTTAATAATTCAATTGCCTTGGCATTGTTAGTTCTATTTGGCATACTTTATTGTTTCCTAAATACCGTGCCAAGCGAGAGCTGGCAAAGTTGGCCTATTGCACCTCAATATCTTAACAGACTTGGGTGGCAATGATCAAGTTATTGGGTACTAAGGTGAGATGCTTTGAGAGAAGATGTTCAAGTAGATGAACTCACTTCGGGAGTGAAATCTACCCCTTAGGAATATAGATTGAATCTTAATCAAATCGGTTTATTGAAAAACCTGCACTATAGAGATATAGGGGTTTTTACATGGTCAATTTAGGGCAATGACCATCGAGAGAGGCTTTTCCAATTTGAATATGTTCGCCAATCAATGACAAGGCAGGACATTATTACTAGCTGGCATTTCTAGCATAAAATTCAGACAATCTATGCCAAATCTTTGTTATCATTCTTGCACCCATTGCTTGCCAAACTGTTATCATTTCATTACTGTAATCTTCACTTTACTTCAATTCTTTTTATCATCTTTATTTTTTGAATTCTTTTATTTTACTCATTCCCTCAATCAATTGCCATCACTTTTATTTTCTAGTTCACAAGTATTAATCGTAACAATTAATTCCCCTAGGCAATCCCTGTGGAGACGATACGCAACTCACTACTATATTACTTGCTGACTGTGTATATTTACACGTAAAAAGCGTATTCTTGGCATTGTTTTTACTTGCTTATTTACATTGAATACTTAATATTTTGCCACGCAATATTACGTCAACAAGTTTTTGGCGTCGTTGTCGGGGATTGCAACGGAATTGATTGTTTTGATTTTTACTTGTTTTAATTTTTTTGTTTAATCTATTTTGTTTGGTATATGTACAGGAATAACACTTGAAAAGAGGATTTACAAGATGACCCAACCCTATGCAGGTTAAGAGGAGAACATCGAGAAAAGGCTCGTGACGGCAATAATAATGAGCTAGATAGTGACAGAATCAATGCCAACAACCAGGAGATGCCGACAATACCTACAATGATGCCTCCGGCTTCTGCTATTGCTGCTAAGGCACCTAAAGAATGATCTATAAGAGAACATCTAGCACCCATCATAGATGATTTGATACCAGCATTAATCATGCCAGAGGTAAAATATGGCTTACTTTAAACTTAAACCAATAATGATGCAATTGCTAATAGATGTAGGTCAATTTGATGGATCACCTAATGGAGACCCAATAAAGCATTTGAAGCAATTCATGGAAGTTTGCCAACTATTTCGCCAGCCGGATGTAACTGAAGAGCCAATAAAGCTAAAACACTTTTTATTTTCCTTGCGAGATAGGGCGAAATTGTGGCTAAATTCCTTGCCATCAGGATCAGTTACTTCATGGGCAGAATTATGCCAGAAGTTCTTTGTGAGATTCCAGTCACCTAGACTTAATGCCAAGTTGCGAAGTGAAATCGTTACCTTTAGGCAAGCTGATGATAAGACTTTCTATGATACTTGGGATCGATTCAAAGACCTGTTGAAAAGATGTCCCATGCATGGATTCCCTACTTGGACCAGATTAGAGATTTTTTACCCTGGACACAATGCCTATGCTAGGAATTTCGTAGATGCTTCTCCAAACGGTTCATTGCTAGACAAGAAATACATGGAGGCATTTGACATTCTTGAAAGGATTGCTGCCAATAATTTTTAGAATCCTAATGCTAGACTAGGAGCAGGGACAAGAATCGATGGAAAATTGGAGCTTGATGCACTAACATCCATCAATGATCAGATTTTCGATCTCACTAGCATTGTGAAAACTTTGCAAAAGAGTAACGAATCCCAAGAATTCAAGGCATTAGAACCATTTTGCACTATTTGTGGAGAGGGTCATCATGTGGATGAATGCCCATCCAATCCTGAATTGGTAAATTTTGTTTGTAATTTCAATCAAAATTTTAACCCTCATTCCAATACTTACAATGCAGGTTGGAAGCATCACCCAAATTTTGCTTGGGCAAACTACGAAAATAACCAATTCAATGACAAGCGGCAGCACAACAATGCAATGCAAAGTTTCAAGAAGAATGTCATGTTATAGAGAGCCAAGAATAATCTACTGCCGGTGCAAGGATATTTCGATGAGAACACCCTGATGGATTATACGAAGCATAACGATGCCACAGTCCAGAGTCTGGCAGCATCCAACGCACTCAATGCCAGACCTCTAGAGACTCTGCCAAGTGATACAGAGGATGCTCGACAGAAAGGGAGAGAACGAAGTCAAGCTATCACCCTCCAAAGTGGCAAACCAATTGAGAATGAAACGCCTCCCAAGTAATTGGTTGTTTTCCAGGAAGATAAATCACTACCAGTAGATGAAACCAAGAAAGCTAAGAAAGGGGAAGCAAGCACCAACAATGCAAGATCTCAATCTGATGCCAGTACCACCTCAACCGAACTAGTGGAGCCAACATTTTCCAACCCTACCTTGGTAAAATAAACATGTATTACTGTTGACATTTTTAAAGATCTTAATTGTGCAGATGAACCTGAGGAATGCCAAGCTGTCGAGATCATGAAATCTATCTTCGATGAGGACATGACACAACTTTTCCAAGGTACTGATGATGATGCCAGAGAACTAGATGACGAGATGACCTTGCTGGATGATAGCATAAGTTATTTTGATAGATCTAAGCCACTTGAGTTGGCAGGCAGAGACATTGGAGCACCAAAGACAACTAGTGAGGAGCTGCCGAACTTAGAACTGAAACAATTACCAAGCCACCTCAACCATGCCTCGGCATCAACAGAGAAAAGAGTAGCAGAGCCTAAGCACTACTGGGGTGATGAGTTCGATCAAAGGTTCTCAAGACCTACGACAAAGAGATATTTTGATTTTCTAAGGTGGTTATTCAAATCCATTGTGGCAAAATATTCTCTTTTATTGTGCAATTGAGGGTTCTACATACTCAAAGGTAAGAAATTGTTCGGCTTTCTACATTGGTTATTTAAAAAAAAGATTGGCACAACCTACCATTCACCAATAAATGACTAGCGCCTAAAGCACTATTTGGAAGGTAGTCAAAACAATTCCAAGGAGGCTATCCTCTTGGTAGAGGTACCCTAACATCGCCAGCAGGTTTGAATCTTTGTAAATTTTAGGTTAGACATTTTTCTTTGTTTTTAGGTTTCAGGATTTTTAGTAGTTTCTATTTCTTTTACTTTTTCATTACTATTCCTTTGCTACGTTGAAAGGTTTTCTTTGAGTATGTGCAGATTCAAGGACAATGCCAAGGAAGGATTTGGCATGAGACGTCTGTGATCCAGACATGAGCAGTGTTGTGCCAGGAACAATGCCAAGGTATCCATTGGCATAATCAATTGGCGGGCTAAGCAACTCAAGCGCAATGCCAAGCACAATGCCAAAGCAACTTGGCATGCGGCGGACTTAAAAAATGGGAGAAGAGATTAACCCTAGCTTGATTAAAATCGAACCATTAAATGAGAGAGATTATTTTTCTTTAAACCTTAGCCGCCCAAAAAATTAGGTTAAAATTTAAATTTAACCTAATCACCTTATCACTCCAATCTTTAACTTATCCTATCACTTACAACCTTATCACCTCATCCTTATCACTTTACCCCTTTTTCAAATCAAAAATTTTAATTCTTTGTTCATCATTATCTCTAATTAATCGGCTACCATTATTATACCTATTAAAAACTCAACTTCTTTACGTTCTACTTACCTTAGCCGATTTAAAGAACCAAACTCTCTTTCACTTCTTTTAATCAAGCAAGAATCAAGATCCATATTTTCTCCTCTTATTCTGTTGTTCAAACTGTTCCAAGCTCTTTTCTTTTCAATGGCTTCCTCATCCACCCCATTCAACCAGTTTTTCAATGAAGAGATTCTAAAGAGATTTGAAGCAAGCTTTGCTTCAAAATCTTTTTGTTATGAGAAGCATTTTGATTTCAAGGCTGACACCACCATTTGATTTCCTACCGAGTTTATGGCCATAGTCGACATGCACAAGTGGAATCAGTTTTGTCAAAAAAAGGGGGAGATTTACGCCACAATTGTTCGAGAATTCTATGCCCATCTTGAGACAAAAGATTCACCATTCTTGATGATTAGAGGTAAATGCGTGCATTTTGATGAAGGGTATATTAACTCAATGTTTGCATTGAATGGTATAGGGGATGAATACTTTGACTATGTGGAATCAATGACTACTGCCAAACGAAAGAAACTGCTGGCAGACTTGTGTGAGCTTGGCACAATTTGGATAGTTTCGTCGACAGACCACCAAATGGTGAAAATGTTGGCATTCAAGCCACAAATGAGAGGCTAAAATCACTTTAATGAGGCAAATTTGATTCTCACATCTCATAACGAATCTGTCTTGAAAGAAAGATTGTTTTTATTGCACTCCATGGTTAAGGGGCACAAAATCAAAATTGGCAAGATCATTATCGAGGAAACCTATAAATGTGCAGCAAGAGGTAAAGGCAGTTTCTTTTTCCCTTTGCTTATTTCTAATATTTGCATGGGTCATGATGTGACTAGGCTTGATGATGAAGGAGGCCAGATAATCAAGGGAACGACAATCACTGCTGCCATATAGAAAAACCTCATTGTTGCCGAGATCTCGCTAGTGGTAATGCCAGTCTAGCCAGTCCAATTATGCCAGCTAGTCCAGCTAATCACGCATTCAATTCTACAGTTCCACTGTCTCTAGTTTTTGGTCAATTCTACCAATATGAATTCCTTATCTGAATAAGAGGAAACGACAGTCCAAACACCCAGAGCTGAGCCATCTACACTGCCAGTTGAACCAGCCAAGACAAAGGAGAATGTTGGAGCCTCCACAGCTACTTCAAAACTGAACATGAAAGGAAGGAAATGAATGGCCCCTAATAATGGAAGCTTTGTGAAAAGAAAGACCCATGTCACATGAGAAGAAGTCTTCGAAGGGGAGTCATTTTCTTCCTAAACTCCTTTGCAGTTTAATTTTATTTATGTGTTGTTTTCATGCATTGAGGACAATGAACATCTTGGGTTTGGGGGTGTGCATTTCCTCACATTTATGCCATGTCATGCGTTTCATGTTTAAATTTTGGTTGCCATACCATATAGGTCATATAGATTAGATGCATACCGAACCGCTAAAAAAAGAAAAAGGAAATTTTGTCTCGATCGAATTTTGAAGAATGTTTACACTTGTTAGGCAATTTTAATTTGATCTAGGTGTCTGTTCGATGAAGAAATTTTAATCTTTAGTTACAATGCCATGCTAGCAGAGTAGTATGTCAGGTTAGCTTGGCAATTGATCTCTAGTTTAGGGAATTGAATTTACACTTAACACGTGATATGTATCTAGTTCCCTAGCAAACTTAGACTCTTTGAAACTATGCTCAGATTGAAAAAATTGAAAAATGATGCCAGGGTAAAAAGAAACTAATAAGGTAGCAATGTTCTCACAAGACAATAAAAAAATAGAACTCTCCTCTACCTAGGGATAATAAGTTACTTGGGGCTTCGTCGTTTGCTCCCTCTTAGTTCTCAAGTCCAAAACCCTAGGGTATGAGTTGAAGAGAAAGCCTAGTGATGTTTGGATTAAGGCGGGGATTCGTGGTATGCTCCCTCTTATCACTCACGCTAAACAGTGTCACAAAGCAAGCTTAAATTAATGCCAACAGAACCCTTGACAAGAAATAAAAAGAAAAAGAAATGATGAAAGTAAAGAACTAAGTTTAGGTAGTAAAATTGGCTAAGGGAGTGAAAGGATATTGGATGCATATTGCCTACACATCATGCACTCTTCATGAACTTAGACTAAAGTTATATTGTTGCACTTGAATTATTACCTGCTTGGCATTATTGCACTAAGATATTGAGGACAGAAATAGAGCCAACTTCTTCTTGCCAACATTTGTTGGCGTTCCAACCAAAATTTTGTCGAGGTAACTTTTTCACTATTTTTATTATTTTCTTTGTTTGCATTACTTGAGGACAACTAATGAGTTAGGTTTGGGGGTGTGTTACCTCTCCAAAAGTACTATTTTTAATGCCAATCTTACAATGTTTTTGCTTGTTTTTAGGTACATTTAGTTGCATTAGGATGATAAAATCATGCATTTATATAAGGAGTTAGGAATTCTGTCTATGCTAGTATGAAAGGTTGTTTTGTTGGCAATTTTGCAGGTTTGGCATAGTATTTGGCACAGAAAAGCAACGTAGGAAGGAATGCCAGGGACAAAGCCAAATGTTGTTGGCACAGAAGGACCGGTTAGTGCCAAGCACTTGTTGGTAGAGAAGTGATCTTGATGCCATGCTAAGAGGCTATTGAATCCCGAAAAAATAGGATATGGTCAAGCTCCTAAAAGATCGCAAATGGATCAACTTCCAAAAAAATAGCGGATAAGGTGATGCCAAACTATGCTGGCAAGGACATGCCAAGCTTGTGTGCCAAGGTAACATCAGTATGATGACATCAGCCCTAGCCTGATCAACGCATCACCTTATCACCTTATTAGCTTATCACCTAATCAACCTTGCACTCCAAACAAAGGATAAAGTGATCGCAAGCCTTATCCCTTGTGCATTCAAATTCAAAATGCCAAGGCTTATCCTAGGGCTTCTACAGAAGCCTATTTAAAGAGGAGATCAATCATCACTGAAAATGGATTGGAGAAGGAGAAAAAGACGATGAAGAAGATGAAGGCTTGAACTTGAGAAGCGGTCTGCAACAATGGAGAATGAGGAATCGGAGACAACAAGATCAAAGGCTTGAAGATTCCATGAGACATCGGGAAACCATTGAAGGGCTGCATCGAGAGACCTCCTTCCTTGCTTTAGTTCTTTGTTGATTTTCGTATTTCTTTCTTGTGTTTAAGAATGATTTCAAACTATTATTTGCTGTGTTTTATTTTTAGTTGTTAATAATTCAATCGCCTTGGCGTTATTTATTCTATCTGACATACTTTACTGTTTCTTAAATACTGTGCCAAGTGAGAGCTGGCATAGTTGGCCTATTGACCTCAATATCTTAACAGACTTGGGTGGCAACGATCAAGTTGTTGGGTAGTAAGGCAAGATGCTTCGAGAGAAGATGTTCAAGTACATGAACTCACTTCAGGAGTGAAATCTACCCTTAGGAATATAGATTGAATCCTAATCAAATCAGTTTATGAAAAAACACGCACTATAGAGATTTAGGGGTTTTTACATGGTCGATTTAGGGCAATGACCATCGAGAGAGGCTTTTCCAATTTGAATATGCTCGACAATCAATTCCTAGGTAGGACATTATTACTAGCCGGCATTGCTAGCATAAAATTCATACATTCTATGCCAAATCTTTGTTATCATTCTTGTACCCATTGCTTGCCAGACTGTTATCATTTCATTACTGTAATCTTCAGTTTACTTCAATTCTTTTTAACATCTTTATTTCTTTAACTCTTTTATTTTACTCATTCCCTCAATTAATTGCCATCACTTTTATTTTCTAGTTCACAAGTATTAATCTTAACAATTAATTCTCCTAGGCAATCCCTGTGGAGACGATACTCAACTCACTACTATATTACTTGTTGATCGTGTATACTTGCACGTAAAAGGCGTATTCTTGGCATTGTTTTTACTTGCTTATTTACATTGAATACTTATTCTTTTGCCATGCAATATTACGTCAACACTTTGCCTTCCACATTTTCCCCTATGGTGAACCAACTCGGTGGAGCAATAGCCAAAACTAGTGTGAGAAAGTGAGTGAGACACGAAATTTTAGTAGCTAATTATTCTCAAGGATGGATGAGAAAGAGAGGGTAATTTCTTTTACTTATGCCCAAGTCGTAATCTCCAAGGGGCTGTTGAAGATTTAAAATAAATGACCAACAGATTTCCATATTATATGTGATATAAAAAAGTCTTTGAGAAGGAAAAATCAACATACCAATTAATACCTAATAGCTTTTAGATTTTTTAAAAGTAAAGGACATTTCTAGTTTTGGCAAAACTGCCAACCGCCAACAGCCTGGTTCAGAACCACAGTTGTCGGTTCCAGCAAAGTCCACGCTACCCCATAGTCTAGGCCAGTCCTAGTGGCTGAGTTGTTGTATCTCAAGGGGGCTTAAAGGACAAACTTTTGGGCCATGTATCACAACACCTGTTTTTTGTTGTGTGTATCATGTTTTGACCAAGGGCAGGGAAAACCATTTTAAAGGGAGCTCACCCTCACATGTGATCATCTTCCTCCTTGACTCACCGAAGGAGAAATAGACACCACCGAAAATCCATAGAGAAGCTCTAGAAAAATTAATTGTAATTAAAACTGGCAAGAATAAAGTAAACAATCCTCACAACGCCACCGCAACTGATATCCTGAACATGAATAACATTGATTGGGACAACACTAGGGCTCAATAGAACACCACCAAAAAATTTAAAACCACTGTACCACCATGTACTTTAGGCCACCATATGGCATCAAAGGGGAAACATTGTTGGCGCTGAGTCGCCCATCTGGCACCCCTTGGGGTCGAGGCGCGACCCCTCCCGGTAGGGTCAGGGGAGGGCCGCGGTTCACTACCCCTTAAAGAGCTAAAAACATATACTCAAATTGCTTCCTATTGACATTCCCATGTTTGAAATGGGGAAAATTTTCCCTGGCATCCTTCTAGTGGCCTCCCAAGGGCCTGCTTGCTTCCCTTGGTGTGTGAAGTTGCGGCACCATGAAGCCACCCAACGCCGTTGTTTAACCCCTCATTGGGACATCTTAATGAGCTGAAAAAACAAACTATAATTGATTCTAGAAGATATTGCAATGTCTGAAATGTGGACCTTTTTCCCCTAACCAAAATGACCAAACCATATTCCATACTCTTTTCCAATCTCTTGTCGATCTTCCAAGGCCCTCCATCGAACACGAACCTGCAAAAGAAAAGAGGAATGAGTACTTATCCAACACAAGAAACTTCTACCATGACTTTGCACCTCGTTCCAACCCTGACGGTAGGGGCGACATGGGATCCTACAACCATGGATTGGCCATCCTAACCTTACCAACCTACGACATTGAGGTGGTCGGACCCTACCATCGTACATCAGACTGGAAGAGGATTGAACAAAGGTGGGAATGAGAAAATTGCCTCAAAATTTTAGAGAGAAGTCAAATAATTTTCTCTCACTAGAAACCTCCCTTCCCTTCCTTCTATGAGAAATAGGGCATTATGGTGGCTGTAATATGTGATAAGTGGTAGATGTAGGTAAGTAGGAGATCAGACAATTGGGGATTTGATAAAATACAGAGAAAATGAAACCTGAAAATTATATTATTAAAAAGAAATGAATAAGAGGTACCTAGCCCAATACAAACGGTGCGCTTATATAACCCAAAGCCATAACAGATTGTTGACAAACTAGCCCAACTGCTAACAAACTAATAAAAGGAAATTAACAACTAGCTACACTAATCTCTAACGTCCACCCCACTATTTCTCTTACTGAATTTCTTCAATCTACTTCACTGAAGAGTGTCAATAAGCTAGTTCAATGAGTTGAAACTATGAAACGCTGGTCAAACACTTTTTTGATTGACCATCATTCATTCAGAATTCCTTCAAAACAAAAACTCATTTTTTACATGGTGGTTTAATGAGAATAAAATGTGTTATTCATCTTTTTGTTCTTCTTTACTTACCTTTCTGACGTGCAACTTTTTCTATTCAGAATTCCTTTAGATATCTATTCTTTACACATCTTTTTGACGTGGGCAGTAAATGCATAGTAGCAGTATGTACCATACCAATTTTCATAACGACTCTTTCCTCGACGAGGGGGGTACTTATGTGAATTTTGAAAAAAAACATATATTCGGTCACTTTAGTAGACCAAACACAATAAAAGGAAAACTATATATTCGTTTAAAAGGGTTCGGGAGTTAGTTACGTATGGGGAAAGATTAGCACCCCTACAACGCCCGAAATCGAAACCAAATCATACACTGCATTTATTGTGGAAAATATTGAGAATCGAGTTTAATTTAATAAAATGTTTTTAGTTGAATACAATTTTTAGTTAAATGGGCTTTAATATTTGGTGGGTTTGGATTAATTATTAATTTAGTAAATAAGGGTGTTCTTAAATTTAGACTATAGATTAAACCAACATCATTAAGTCTGATTGTTGTTCAATTTATGGATCTAATTAAAACATTACATTTATGCATGTTGCAAACAAATAAATCATGATGTTTTGAATATCAAATTTTAGTCATTAAGAATTACCTTCAGACAATATGAATTAATGTGAGTATTTGGTCAATAACTAATAAGCTGATGCGTGTTGGATGTATGCACAATTAAGAGCAAGTATACCCATTACTCAAGTAATATAATGATGAGTATAGTGTCCAACCCACAGGGATTGTAATAATAAACTCAAAGCAATTACACTTAAAAGTTAGGAAATATTATTGATGTGGTGATATGATTTTGAACTAAATGCAATAAAAGTTAGAGTAGCAATGATTAGAAGAGAAACATATATTGTAGTAAAGAATATAATGATTATGGATACTAGGTGTATTGCCTTAATAATTATGCTAATTATCATTCGAATACTATAGCAGTTGGTAATACATGTTTGCGTAAACCAATTATATCCTTATCTACTAGATATGGTTTCTAATTATCTCATAGATTCTCTCGATACCTAGAAGTTGATAACAAGGAGCTATGGCAATACATGTCTGCGTAAACCCTAACAACTTATTATTTGTTCAAGTTCCCCTTATTAGTTGTTGAAATCCTAAACGTATGTCTAAGCTGGACTAGAACCTAAGTTAATAGCTTAAGCTCCATTTTCATGTTTGTCTAACTTAACTCTCTCAATATTAAGCCACATATCAATAATTAAAAGGCTTCTCTCGATAGATCTTACAATAATTATGCATGAAGAACGATGAACAGAATATATAAGAAAAAGGTGCTATAGCATTAAACAGATAATTAAAACATAAAATCTTAAAAAATAAACCCAAAAAAGAGTATTTAGCTCATGTCTGAGAAAATATCATCCATAACAAAAATAGTAAAATTCATGGTTGTTTATCAAGCAAAGAGAAAGAAAATCTAGCGTCCAAGAATTCTCCTCCAAGACCTTGAACTATTTTGCAGTGCTCCTCACTCCTCAAGCCTCTCTTGATAGCTCTCGTCGTCTCGAGACTTCTCTTGACCTTAACGATGGTGGTTCTTTGATATATGAGACAAAGAAATGTTATCTATGACAAAGCTCCCTTTGTATTATTGCCCAAGTTGTCTTTTTATAGGCAACAAAGCTAGGGTTAAGAAACCCTAAATCATGCGAAACCTCTTTAATAAGGATCTTGCTTTCCGTGTCATTCAATGAAGCCCATAACGGTGCGGGGTCTACATTTAAGTTGACCATCAAGAGTCAAGGTTCATCTCCAACTCAACTACACATCAAGGGATGATGTCTCGCTACTCCTGCATTCCACTTCCTTGGTTGCTTCGTGCACACGTACCAGTACAAACAACTACCTTTCCCATTAAAAGCATCATTATATATTACAATTAAGATTAGGCACCAATTACTCCCTAACTATATGCAAACTACTCTTAAATGCAACTATATAGGCTTGACAATATGCAATATGCCAAGTAAAAAGGACTAAAATATAGGTTCTCTATGTAGTCATCAAATTCCCCCAAAATTTAACTGTTGCTTGTCCTCAGGCATTGACATGCAAAAACTAGAAAACTAAACCTAAGAACAAAATGATGGTTCTAAAGTTCTTTCTAAAGAAAAACTAAACCTATGGTGTCAAAGGTTCCAACTAAACTATGGTTTCAAAAGCTCCAAAACATTTTACAGCATTAATTCAATCCTTAAAAATTCGAATATATGCAATATAACAAAGCTCAATAGATTTGTTCCTAGGATCAATTCTACTATAAGTGAAGTGTGTGTTGTGCTGCATACAATCAATACTTAATGACCTTAGAGAATTTCAAGGATTGCTCTATATTATTGCCTAGCATTTTCCTTTCTTTTTAGCGCTTTATTTTACTCCCTTAATTTTAAGTTCATTAAGTTGTATCCTTGGGGCTTCAACTTATCACAACTACCCTTCAAGCCTTAAGATGAAGTGGAGCAAACACACATCCTCGAGCCCTACGAGTAGAGTCATCCTGTAAAGACTTTCATTCACTCTTATGACATAGCTATTGTTCCTACTAGGGAAATTTAAATGGAGCAAACACAACTCACCTAGTGTACTAAGGTAGCATTATGCATATTAAAGTGTCTCCCAATAGATATGCCTTTTTGTTAACATTGAGTATTCAGTTCACTAATATCATCAAATTATGCTAAAGAATCAGAGAGTCAACGTAAAATTTCCCTAAGGCTTCTTAAGCTTCGAAAGCATGCAACGTGTCAAGTATAAGCTACAACAGTTTCAACCCTAAGTTCAAATCACAAAGGCTTTAACATATTACAAATAGATTAAGCGAAAGTCATCATACGAATATCATCATCAATGCAGCATCAATTCTATCCTTCCAAAACCATAACCGAAAGAACCTTAAAACCAACTAACTATTTACATACCTAAAACTTTTTTACCCAAGACAATCTAAGAATTTTTTTTACCTAAGACAATCTCCCCCAAACTTAAGCGAAGCATTATCCTCAACGTAAAAATATATATAAGCATGCTAATGAAGAAAATATGCAAAAAGAAAATATTAAAACTAGAAAAAAAATATTTACCTAGGGAGTCATTAGGTGTGTGAAGATAGAGTTCGTCGTACATGGCTCTTTGTTCTTTGTCTAGTGCAAGGCATGAAAGGTGGAGGCTGGTAAGGGACCTATGGTGGTGCAAGGGATGCATGGGCATCCAGTGGTGTGGAAACATGTTTGGAAGCTAAGAAATCTGATGATTCAGATGTTGTGGGCAGGCATCTAAGTATCAAATCAATTAGATTGAGGATTTGACTAGCAGTAACTTTGGTTTGAGTCTTTAGAGTTATGGCAGAAGAATTATATGATGTTTGAGGAGGAGGAGCATGAGAGTCTTGTTGAACCGATGTGTGGACATTGGTTGCCTCGTCACTAGCCAAGTTGATGGGCTAGCCTAGTTGGTATGTGTAGAGTGCATGGGGGCCTTGCCCTTTGATATTGTTCTCTTGGAAGAGTGAATAGATCCAGAATCATCAACAACTGTCTCCTTCTTTCTTCTTCTCCTCTTCTTTTTAGCAAAAGTAGTGGGTTAGATGGAGTGGCATCTTCATCATCTTCTTAAGGTGGCGGTGATTGCTCAATAGGGTCAATAAAGTATTTGATGAGTGCATAATTGATCTATTTTATATGCCCTTAATCCTTGCCTTTTGCATGTTTTCAAGCTCATTTAGGTTGCATTTAGGTTAGATTGTACATATTTACATATAGATAGGGAGTTACACCACCTGTGCTTTAATTGTCAAATATATTGGTGGTTTTAATGGGAATGTGGTGTTTTGTAGTGCATGTGCAGAATGCTGGTGGATGCTGGAGGATTGATGGAGAAGGAAAATAGTAGATCGCATGGCTAGAGCTGACCAGGCAAAAAGAGCTGGAGATGAATCTACCTTTTCCTACATGGACTTTTCCCAGATACGCTATATTCAATGAGGCAAGAAATAATTTGCTTTCTTTAATGAAGTCGCTCAACTTTAGGGTACTGAAACCCTAGTTACACCGCCTATATAAGGAAGACTTGGATGCTACTCAAAAGGGAGACAGATCAATAGAGAGCACGATTCGGACGACAGTCCTAGTCTGAGCTTGCAAAGAACCACTAGGGCAAAGCTAGACAATTCCCCTCATCAAACAAAGCCATCGAGAGAGGCTGGCACTGAGGAGTCCTACGACACAATTGGACGACACAGAGGGAGTTTTTTCGAGGACGCTCAGTTCTTTCTTTTTCTTTGCTTGATAAACTGTAATACTATACTTTTAATTATGGTTGCTTTATGCTCAGACATGAGCTAAACTTTTTAGTTGGGATTATTGCGTCCCATGATTTTATTTTTTAATTATTATGTTTCAATGCTTTAGTTACTTTTATCTCCATCTATTCTATTCATGTTCTTAATGCGTAGTTAATCGTAAGAGCTATTCGAGAGAGGCATGTTAACTATTGATCTGTGGCTTAATATTCGAGAGAGATATGTTATACAAACATTAATAGTGGGGCATATCTATCAACTCAGTCTAAATCTGGCTTAGACATAAGTTTAGGGTTTCAACGACTAAAAGAGAGTTTTTTAACAAATAATAGAGTTGTTAGGGTTAACGTAGACATGCATCACCTTAACTACAATGTTATTAACTTCTCGGCATCGAGAGAGTTAGAAGTTCTTTAGAAAATCTTGTGGAGTAGATGAAAAACCTAATGGTTTACGCATACATGTATTGCCGTCTCTATAACATTGAGATATATAATCAAGCATATATCTTTAGCAATGATCCCAACCTCCATAACTAATAGTTAAGTCACTGCAGTTGTTTGTCTTTATCATAGCTATATTTAGATTAGTTAAATTAGTTCTTTTAAAAAAACATTCACCAATACTTGCAAACACATTTCTAAGTATGATAACTTTGTATTTATTAATCTAATCTTCATGGGTTCGACACTATACTCTCATTTTATTACTTGATACGACGAGTATACTTTCTCTAAAGTGCTTCACTATTCGACAAACATCAAGTTTTTGGCACCATTGCCGGGGATTGACAATTGATAATTACGTTGTAATTGTGCTTAGGACTTTTATTTTCATTACATTTAATTTTTGTTTTTATTCTCAGGTTTGTTTTTAGTGCATGACCAGAAGGTCCACCAAAGAACCTATTCTTCCATATAATCCGAAGATCAAAAGAAGCTTTCAAAGACTTCTACGGGAGACCAAGACGATGGTGAACGACGAAGAGATTCCAGCAAAGAACAACCTTGAGAACGCACGTAATCCACAAGAAGTACTTCCATTAGATGGACAACAAGGTATTAGAGCGGGAAATAATGGCCAAGTTTGACAGGATGATCCACCACCTTCCAGGCTCAGAAGACACATTAGAGATATCATCGAGCCCATTATCAACAACCTTAATCCACCGATTGTGGTACATGATATAGGGATGAGCCACTTTGAGATAAAGCCCGTTATGTTCAACATGCTCAATAATATTAAACAATTTGGAGGATCCACAATAGAAGATGTTCGTGAGCACATCAAAGCTTTCTTAGAAGTTTGTAGTTGTTTCAGGCAACCAAATATACCTATTGATGCCTAACGACTCAATCTATTCCCTTTCTCACTGCGTGATCGAGCTAGAGCATGGTTGAAGACTTGTTGCGCATGATCTATAACATTCTTAGACGACTTGTGCAACAAGTTTCTACACCAATATGATCCACCGAACATGCACACTTAGAAGTGAAGCGACATCATCTCTTTTCAATAATATGATGATGAATCCATGTATGAAGCATGGGATAGATTCAAAGACATGCTGCGTAAGTGCTCTATCCTTGGATTCACAGATTCACTACAAGTCATGACGTTCTATAATGGCGTCAATACATAGACAAAGATGATGATCAAATCGTCACCTAATGGTACTTTGCTCGAAAGAGAACCTGAAGAGGCTTTCCAGACACTTGACTAGATAACCAATGCCGACTACCAGTTCCCAAGAGGAAGATTGAGGCATGGACCTAAAGCTGGTAGAACACTCCAATTAGATGAGTCCCAAATCGTAGCAGCTCAACACTCTACCATCACTAACATACAAGAAACCTCCATTGTCCGATAGGCCAAGGTGGTTCAATACACTTGAGAGCATTGTGAAGGGGAACATCTGTCAAGCAAATGCCCTCAACAACACGAAATTGGATGTTACGTAGGGAATGCAAACCGTAACACCAATCCCTACTCCAAAACTGAAAACCTAAGATAGCGACAACATCCAAATTTTGTTGGAGAGGTAACAAAGGAAATTTAGGAGTACAACCAGCTACATCGATCGACCCTCCTGGATTCCAAAAGACTTAGAGAAAGAACCAGGAAGCTTCTAACTCCAATTCTAATTATTTTGATAATTCGTATAAAATATTTATGGAAACTGCATGTGTCATTGTTAACCTTGATAAAAGCATATATTTCATGCCTTTTTACTCTGTTATTTACTTGTTTTTAAGCTTATTTCATCTGCATTTAGTTCATTTAGTTTCATTTGGTTTTATTAACTTGGTTGTTCAGGTTTAATTGAAAAATGGGTGCTGCTTGAGAAAGGGTTGGTCTGGTGTGGTGATGTGCAGGTACGCAGGGAAGAGTGGATGAACAAAGGAAAGTGCTACAACATTTTGGACGACAAAAAACTGGGCATAGAAAATGACAAAAGCATTGAAGATATTTATTCAGCCCACATGTGAGAACCCCCATTTGTCTCTTATGCCAAGCATGTGCCAATGACTATTCCTTAGGTCATACAAGGAATGTTGAGGGCACAAAACCCTAGGAGCCTCCACTATATAAAAGACAAGATACCCTCATTAAAGGAAGAGCTGGAAAAAGTAACTTTAAGGCTAAGATAAAGAAGAGTCAAGGCAGCTATGTTCCTTCTTCTTCTTCCTCAACTTGGTGTCCTCCATTGTTGAAGCTTCCAAGGGGTGACCTTGTTGGCATTTGAGAGAAGCAGCAAGCCTAGGGTGGTTTGTGGTAGTCCAAGGTGGATTGGGAGATTTCTCTTTTTTCTGCTTTTGCTTTAACATTTTCCTTATTTTTGGAAATGGGTTGTATGAGACGAATGATGTTGGATGCTTATTACCCAGCCATGAACTGATTTTAGGTGGCTTGGATTTGTTTGGATGCTTATGTTTTAGTTTCTTTTAATGGATGCTCTTGTGTTTTTCAGTTTTATCCTTGCTTTGTCTACTGTTTTATTGCCCTAAGGTTGTAAGAGCCTTCGAGAGTTGGCATTTCTTTAGGTGTTATATTAGTCTATTGTTCGAGAGAGCTAGACTTAGATCCACGTAGGCAATGAAGTTGGATGCTGAGAGGCACAACTCTAAACCATCTTAGAGATAAGTGGAGGGTTTCAACAGCTAAAAAGGGTAGTACTTCATGGGTAGAAGTATGCTAGGGTTTACACTAGGAGGTATTGCTATAGCATACTAGCTGCTTTGCTTCTTACTAGAGATAGCTTAGAAGTACCCTTAGAAAATCCTACCGAGGAGAGGATAAGTTGGAAATTGTGAAGCATCCATGAGAGCTAGACATAGGTCATCTTGGCAAGCCCAACCATTCATTACCATAGTGAGTTTCGCACACGTGTGAGGACCATTGAAGTCTATTCAATTTACTTTAGTTTTCATTCCAGATGTTTGCTACAACAATTTATTTCCTTGCTCATATCAACTCTTTCATCTAATCTTTTAGTTCTTGTTTTGGGTGCTTAAACTAAATAGTGAAATACCTCCAATCCATGTGGAGACGATACTTACTTGCCACTTTATTAATTGTTTTGACGTGTATACTTGCACCAATTGTGTATCATTTATAGTACATCAAAGCATGCAACAAGTTTTTGGTGCCGTTGCCGGGGATTGGCAATTAGTCATTTTAGGTTTAGTTTTTGGCATCATTTTATTTCTCATGTTTGTATAGATTTACTTGTTCTTTTTGTTTATCTTTTTTAGGTGTTGCTCTAGTGCACGACCTGAGGAAGACCCGAGGAGCCTATACTACCGATCATTCCTGAAATTGAGCACCTCTTCCGACAAAGAAGGCGTATACAAGAGGCTCTAAGAATCATGAATAGACCTCAGAACCAAGGATACCCAGTTGATAATTGGGGAAATCTTGATGCTGCGGCAAACCAAGGAGTGGTAGCTCGTCCACATGCTATTAGAGATCACTTAAATACTATCTTCGATGATCTTAACCGTGGGATTGTAGCTCTCGAAATTTAGGCAGCCCAGTTCGAGCTTAAACCGGTGATGTTCAATATGTTGAACTCGATTGGACAGTTTGGTGGCTCACCTCATGAAGATGCGAGACAACACATTTGTGCATTCTTGGAGGTTTGTGATTCATTTAGACAGCAAGGGGTGCATGAAGATGTACTGGAGTTGAAGTTGTTCCCTTATTCCTTGCGTGATCGAGCAAGAGCTTGGTTTTGTGGAGTACCTGCTGGTTCGATGGAGACATGGATAGACCTACGCAAGAGTTTTTTTGTTGCGGTATAATCCACCCAATAAGAGTACCCAATTAAGGAATGACATTGCTTCATTTCGTCAAGCTGATGACGAATCGATGTACGAGTGCTGAGATAGATTCAAGGGACTATTGCACAAGTGCACAAATCATGGTTTCCATGATTGGACACAAGTGGTGACGTTCTACAATGGTGCTAATGCCCCTACAAGGATGATGATGGATGCTTTAGCAAATGGAACTTTGCTGGACAAGTCACCCAAAGAAGTGTTTGATATCCTTGATAGGATAGCAAACAACGACTACCAATTCCTTACCTCAAGGCTCGAAACAGGGAGAAAAACTCAAGGGATGCGAGAGTGTGATGCTGATGACTCAGTTTTAGCTCAATTATCAGCCATTACCAACATGTTAAAGAATCTCCAACGTCCAATTAAGGTAAAAGAAGTGAAGGTTACATCTACATGTCCTCGATGTGAGGGAAACCATCATTTGAGTGAGTGCCTGGAAAACCAAGAATCTACAAATTATGTGGGGAACTACAATAGGAACAACAACCCCTACTCAAACACCTACAATCCAAGATGGCGTCAACATCCTAACCTTTCTTGAGGGAACCAAGGAAACAACAATGCTGGCAGCTCGAATCAGTAACAAAATATGATTGAACCCCTAGGTCCCCAGCAGAGTATGCCATGGCAAAACAACAAAGGTTCAACGTCTTCGCAAAATAACAATTCCTTGGAAGCTACATTCAAAGATTTCATGTTAACAATGAATGACTTTATGGCTACTACAAAGGTTCTACTTCAAGACCATGCTGCATCCATCAAGAATCAAGGAGCATTGCTACAAAGTCATAGCTCATCCTTAAGAGCTTTGGAAACACAAGTAGGTCAAATTGCACAAGCCTTGCATGAGCCACCTCAGAGGAGTTTGCCTAGTGACACTGAAGTCACTAAACATCATGGAAAGGAACAATGTAGTGCACTCACTTTGAGAAGTGGCACACAAATCAACAAAAAAGATAAGTTTGGGGAAAAGACAAAGGAAGACCCAAACGCCAAGTCTGGGCAAGAGGAACCTACTGTACAAGAAGATACACATTTTGAGGAGGACAAGGATGAGGGCCCAATTAAAGAACCTACTGAGGAAGGACAAACTTTTTCTACAATAAAAGATAAACCTCCATTCGAACCCACACCTCTCTTCTCTCAAAGATTGAAGATGCACAAAGACGATCTTCAGTTCAAGAAATTTGTGGATATCCTTGATCAGCTGCATATCAATGTCCCATTTTTGGAGGATGACAATGTGAAAATCAGTGAGGATGACAATGAGGAGCTCGAGGATTTCCCATTGGAGGTGGAACAGTCTAGGTTACTCATGGTTAGACCAGGTACACACTTTAAGCCTTTGGATTTTTCTGAATTTACTCCTCCGAATCCTTCACTCGAGCATGCACCCACATTAGAATTAAAACCTTTGCCATCACACCTTAAATACGCTTATTTGAGTAGCAATGAGACTTTTCCGGTGATAATTTTAGGTAGTCTTACACCTAAGCAGGAATCTAGCTTGATAAATATGTTATCTCAACATAAAAAGGCTCTAGGTTGGACTATGGCTGACTTGAAGGGTATAAGCCCTACTATTTGTATGCACAAAATTTTGCTTGATGATTGTCGCAACAATTCTGTTGAACCCCAAAGAAGGCTCAATCCGATCATAAAGAAGGTAGTGATGAAAGAGATAATCAAGTGGCTCGATGCTGGTGTCATTTACCCAATATCCAACAGTTCGTGGGTCAGCCCAGTGCAATATGTACCCAATAAGGGATGGATGATCATTGTGAGCAATGAGGACAATGAGTTGTTATCAACAAGGACCGTCATGGGTTGGAGGATATGTATGGACTACCGGAAGCTCAACAAGGCAACGAAGAAGGACCATTTCCCCTCTCATTCATCGATCAAATGCTAGATCGATTGGTGGGAAAGGCCTTTTATTGTTTCCTCGATAGATACTCAAGGTACAACCATTTTGCTATAGCACCAAGATCAAGAGAAGACAACCTTCACCTATCCCTATGGTACTTATGCCTTTAGGAGGATGCCCTTCGGACTTTGCAATGCTCCGACAACTTTTCAGAGATGCATGCTAGCCAGTTTTTCAGATATGGTTGAAGAGTTCTTGGAAATTTTCATAAATGACTTTTCAGTCTCCAAAGATGACTCTGAAGCATGTTTGGGCAATTTGGCAAGGGTACTCAAGAGATGTGAAGATGCTGATTTGGTTCCCAATTGGGAGAAGTGCCATTTTATGGTGACCGAATGGACTGTTTTGGGTCACAAGATTTTGAAGAGAGGCACTGAGGTATACAAGGCAAAGTTGAGGTGATCCAGAAGTTACCTCCTCCAACCACTGTCAAGGGCATTTGAAGCTTCCTAGGACATGTAGGATTTTATCGGAGGTTCATCAAGGGCTTCTCCAAGATTTCCAAGCCCCTATGTAATTTGCTACAACAAAAACATCCCTTCGTGTTTTGCGAAGATTGCCACAGCGCATTCAAGGAGCTGAAGGAAAAGCTTATCTCGGCCCCATTGTTATTCCACCAGATCGGGATGAGCCCTTCATGCTGATGTGTGACGCAAGATACTATGTAGGTAAGGGTAAAACATGGGCAACACCGAGGTAAACTCTTTTATGTTATCTATTATGCTAGCCGCACTTTATATGATGCACAAATCAACTACACCACCACTGAAAAAGAACTGTTGGCTGTTGTGTTTACCTTTGATAAGTTTAGAGCATACTTGATAGGCACTAAGGTCATTGTTCACACCAATCACTTAGCTATAAAGTACTTAGTGACTAAAAAGGATGCTAAATGTAGACTTATTAGGTGGATACTTCTCTTGCAAGAATTTGAGTTGGAAGTTGGGGATATAAAAGGTTGCGAAAACCAAGTGGCTGACCATCTCTCTAGGTTAGAAAACAAAATTACAAACAATGATGAACAAGAAATTAAAGAGGAATTTCCTGATGAGAGAATCTTATATGCTATGGCAATTCCATGGTATGCTGATAATGTGAACTTTCTTGTTAGTGGTATTTTGCCTCCTGATTTGAATAGCCAGGGCCGAAGAAAGTTCAAGCACGATGTGAGATTTTATTTTTGGGATGAGCCTTATTTGTTCAAGCAATGTGCTGACTAAATGATAAGAAGATGTGTACCCGAAGAGGAGCAAAGGATATCATATTACATTGCCACTCGTCTTCGTGTGGAGGCCATTTTAGAGGAACTAGGACTACTACAAAGGTCCTACAATCAGAATTCTGTTGGCCCACACTCTTCAAGGAAACACATGAATTTTGCAGGACTTGCGACCAATGTCAAAGAATGGGGAACATATCTCAGAGACATGAAATGACATTGCAATGCATCTTGGAGTTAGAACTTTTTTATGTATGGGGAATAGATTTCATGGGACCATTCCCTTCATCGCTTGGAGATATCTACATTTTGTTGGCAGTAGATTATGTGTCAAAATGGGTTGAAGTTGTGGCCATACCAAAGAACGATCCAAAACAGTTTTAAAGTTCCTTCACAAGAACATCTTCACAAGGTTTGGAGCACCACGAGCCATCATTAGCAATGAAGTAACCCACTTTGACAATAAGCTGATTGCCAAGGCATTACAAAGATATGGGATAAGACATAAAATTGCTACGGCATACCAACCCCAAACCAATGGACAAGCTGAGATCTCCAATCGAGAGATAAAACAAATACTTGAAAAGGTGATCAACCCCAAGCAGAAGGATTGGTCTCCAAGGCTCGACGAGGCTTTATGGGCCTTCCACACAGCTTTCAAGTCACCCTTAGGAATGTCCCTATTCAAGCTTGTCTATGGAAAAAACAATAAAGCTTATTGGGCCATTAAGAAGCTTAACATGGATGCCCAACTAGCTGGAGAAAAAAGGCTATTGGAACTTAACGAGATGGAAGAGTTTCGAGCCCATACTTATGAGAATGCAATATTGTATAAAGAAAAGACAAAGAAGTGGCATGATAAGTATATTTTGCCACGACATTTTTTAGAAGGCCAACAAGTGCTTCTCTACAACACTAGGCTCAAGCTCTTCCCTGGCAAGCTAAAATCTCGATGGTCAGGTCCCTTCCAAGTGCACAAAGTTTACCCCTATAGAGCTGTGGAAATTAAGAACCTCGATGATGACACAATCTTCAAGCAATGACCAACGCTTGAAGGTCTACAATGGGGCTCCAATCATGAGAGACAAGTTGTCTCTACTCTTCCATGACCCTTGAGGGTTTGCACCTCCCTACTCTCTTTATTATGCTATAGCATTTTCCTATTTATAAATAATTTAGTTGTTCTTTTCTTTTTAAGTAATCTTTTAGTTGTTTTTGGTGTTCCCTTGTTTTTTATTCAATGTTTCTCTCTATTAATCTTATGTCTGAAATGTCCCCAGGTTGCAGGAGGTACGCTAAGGCCGAGTTTAATGTTGACAGCTTTTTCTTCCTAGGGTTAGGGCTTTGTCTCTATCCCAATAAGGGAAGCTAAAAAAAGGGCCAAAGATAATTCTGATATTTGGGGGTTTGCGACATTAAAGAAAGGAAAAATGGGGGAAAATTCCTTTTATTAAAAAAACTAATCCATCATAACCCTACATTTTCTTTCCACCTTTCCACATTTTCATTAAATACCCCTATTCTATCTCCTCTTACACACGCCCACAACCGTCAGCCATAATCTCCTCTCTCCAATTACTTGTAGCAGCTCACAAACTCCTCAACCCCTCCACTACTTTGTCTTTTTCACTTCACTTTCTCTCCCCAACTTCATCTTCTTCATTCAACTGTTGTTTTTCTCTCACCTTTGTTACAAAAATACCCCGTTCTCTCCAATCCCCCCCAAAAAATATTTGCCCCAACCCTCAGTGACCATGGTTCGTTGTAAGAATGTAACTGGTGCCTCCAGTAGTGCACAAGCTCTGCCTATTATCGAGATTAAAAAGTTCTCTGGTCCATCGACCAAGGAAAGATTTCAACAACTCAAGGACCGAAAGACCTTCGCTGAATAAGGATTTAAGTTCCCTATTGAGGGGGAAACGGGTTTCGACAAAGAGGTGATGAATGTCATCACCACACATGGCTGGGAAATTTTTGAGAGGCATCCTGAAGACATCTTTGTGCCCTTGGTATGCGAATTCTATGCTCATCTGACGAGTACTACCCAGTCAAGTGTGTATGTTCAAGGAGAGTAGATTAAGTTCACTGTTGCGGCAATAAACAAATATTATGGCCTGAAGAATGTGGTGGACCACCATACGCCCTTTGCTACCGATGCGGACGTCCAGACATATAAGGAAGTCTTTGAGGACTTGTGCTTTAGCGAACAGAGTTAGACATGGCCACTCGATCAGTAGAGCAATGACGACTCAAGCCCGAGGCCAAAGTTTGGAACCACTATGTGAAGATGCGTCTCATGCCCACATTCCACTCGACCACTGTCCACATCACAAGGCTGCTCCTCATACATTCCATTATCAATGGCAAGTCTATTGATGTGGGAAAATTGATTGTTGATGAAGTTTACTCTTGTCTAAAGAGGAAGTCCAGTCCGTTGATTTTCCCCAACCTCATCATAGCTGTTTGCTGCAAGAAATAGGTTTTTGAGGTCATTCAAGACGATGAGAAGGAAAGGGGTGAGAATCTGATAACTCTAGATCAAATCCCTGATTTGCATGGATTTGATGAAGATGCCCCGACAGAAACTGTAGAGGAAGGAGCCAAAGCATTTGCTACATCAAGGATTGCTTCCCTGGTAGCCACTACCAAACACATGCGTGCATACATCGATGTGATACGTGGCAACCTCGCAACCTTCTTTAGGTATGTGAAGGAAAGGGATGGGGTTTTCAATGCCTATTTTAAAGAAATATTACCCCATATGGATGTTGACTTCCCCTCCTTCCCCGAGGAATTATTTTCTGCCCCGAATGACCCTCCCACCACCACAAAAGCTAGCCCATCTCACACCACTCCTGCTACTAAGAAGAGGAAAACCCCGCATTCTCCACCTGTCCCAAAGGAGACACATCTACAGGACCCTGCACCGTCTGAAGCCACAATAAGCCAACGCAAGAAGCGAAAGAGAAAAGCAAGGACTCTAGTTTCCGCTCATCCCCCTGAAGAACCTGCCACTGATCTAGTCAATATTGAGAGTGAAGATGAAGAGTTGATCGAGCCTAACCCCACTTCTGACCCAGACACTATAGTGGAACACACACCAGATGCTATGATAAGGACAAAGCGTCACTAGAAACGCAGCGCCGGACGTGTGTGGACCACCCCTACTGAGGAGAGTAACACTGATTATGACGATGACCAGCCTGATCAGTCCACCCAGGATGAACCAGCCCCACTACCAGAACCTGAGCACGAAGACCCACCCATTTCTTTGCTCAAAAAGACGAGCATCAAACACAAGGTAACCAAAATAGTAAAACCGAAGTAGGACCACGTGAGGTACCTCTCTTACATTCATTTAGTTCTATGCATTGAAGACACTGCATTTTTCAAGTTTGGGGGTGCTAGTGTTCATAATTAGGCATTTGCATTTAGTAGTTAGAAATAGAATTTTGCTATGGCATTTTGTTTAGTTTAAAGATAGTTTTATGAAGAAATTAAGGATGTCCAATGATGAACATTTAATTTATATGGCTTGGGATTGTTGAATGTTTATGACTAGCTAAGATGGTAGAACTGATTTTAGGGCTTGATACTTTGTGAATTAATTGTTACACCATTGCATGCTTTCTATGCTTAAGTTTGTTAGAATTTTTTAGGAAATGACCCTTGAATGCCTTAGTATGAATAATTCTAATGAACGTGAATAATGAATGTAAGCATTAAAGGCTTTATTGAACTCCCCTTTGCTTAACAATGTGTTGATCTGTGAATAAATGCTTCGACATAGCTGTAGAGGGACACTCCTCTGTGCATTGCATTCCTTGGAAAACCCCTTTAATAAATGGTAGCAATAGCATATGAGTGAATGAAAGTAGTCACGGGATGACTCTACTAAATAGGCTAGGGAATGGGGTGTTTGCTCCACTTCATTTTCAAGCCTAAGAAGGTAGTTGTGATGAGCTTTGTTAGAAATTTTTCTTAACTATGTTAAGCATAGGTTGGATGCAATCATGCACACGCATGCAAAGGACCTTGCCCTAAAGAATAGATCTTAAAATCTCAGTTTAGTTTAACATGTTGAAAGCCTTTAATTTCTGAGGACTGAAATTTTGCCATAGCTCTTTCTGGAACTAAATTTTTTCCATAGTATTTCTTTTGTTTTTCTTCACTCATTGCTTGAGGAAAATTAATAGCTTAAGTTTGGGGGTGTGTTAACCTTACGAAAAGCATATATGTCATGCCTTTTTACTCTATTATTTGCTTGTTTTTAAGCTCATTTCATCTGCATTTAGCTCATTTAGTTGCATTTGGTTTTATTAACTTGGTTGTCGAGGTTTAATTGAAAAATAGGTGCTGCTTGACAAAGGGTTGGTCTGGTGTGGTGAGGTGCAGGTACGCAAGGAATAGTGGCTGAACAAAGGAAAATGCTACAACATTTTGGACGGTAAAAATCTAGGCGCAGAAAAGGACAAAAGCAACAAAGATATTTATTTAGCCCACATGTGAGAACCCTCATTTGTCTCTTATGCCAAGCATGTGCCAAGGACTATTCTTTAGGTCATACAAGGAATGTTTAGGGCACAAAACCCTAGGAGCCTCAACTATATAAAGGACAAGATACCCTATTTAAAGTGGGAGCTGGAAAAGGTGACTTTAAGGCTAAGAGAGAGAAGAACCGATGCGGCTACATTCCTCCTTCTTCTTCCTCAACTTGGTGTCCTCCATTGTTGAAGCTCCAAGGAGTGACCTTGCTGGACTTTGAGAGAAGCAACAAGCCTAGGGTGGTTCATGGAAGTCCAAGGCAGATCAGGTGATTTCTCTTCTTTCTATTTTTGCTTTAACATTTTCCTTATTTCTGGAAATGGGTTGTTTGAGACGAATGATGTTGGATGTTTATTACCCAGCCATGAACTGATTTTAGGTGGCTTGGGTTTGTTTGGATACTTATGTTTTAGTTTCTTTTAATTGATGCTCTTGTGTTTTTCAGTTTTATCCTTGCTTTGTCTACTATTTTATTGCCCTAAACTTGCAAGAGCCTTCGAGAGTTGGCCTTTCTGTAGGTGTTAGATTAGTCTAGTGGTCGAGAGAGCTAGACTTAGATCCACGTAGGCAATGGAGTTGGATGCTGAGAGGCACAACTCTAACCCACCTTAGAGATAAGTGGAGGGCTTCAACGGCTAAAAAAGATTGTACTTCATGGGTAGAAGTATGCTAGGGCTCACGCTGAGAGGTATTGATATAGCATACTAGCTGTCAGGCTTCTTACTAGAGATAGCTTAGAAGCACCCTTAGAAAATCCTGCCGAGCAGAGGATAAGTTGGAAATTATGAAGCATCCATGAGAGCTAGACATAGGTCATCTTGGCAAGCCCAGCCATTCATTACCATAGTGAGTTTCGCACACGTGTGAGGACCATTAAAGTCTATTCAGTTTACTTCAGTTTTCATTCCAGTTGTTTGCCATAACAATTTATTTCCTTGCTCGTATAACTCTTTTATCTAATCCTTTAGTTCTTGTTTTGGGTGATTAAACTAAACAATGAAAACCTCCAATCCCTGTGGAGACGATGCTCACTTACCACTTTATTACTTGTTTCGACGTGTATTCTTGCACCAATTGTGTATTATTTATAGTACATCACAGCACACAATAGCCATTATGCAGGATCAAGCAACCCACTTGCTCACAACATAAGCTGCCATGTTGCAAAACTAGCAATCGATAATACAAAACAACAACACCTCGATTAGGTCCTTGGAGACTCAAGTTGGGGAGATTGCCCAGATGTTGAAGACGAGACAACCTACCAGATTACCTAGTGATACTAAAGTCTCTAAGGCCTTTATTGTAGAGTAATGCAATTCCATCAATCTTCGTAATGGCACTCAATTGAGGATAGAAGCCAAGTTTGGGGGGAAGCTCTATAGAAGATCCTACTCTAAGGAAGCCATCCATCGATGTTCCTACACCAAAGGAGCCAACTCCTGTGCCTAATACAGTGAGTGGCCTTGCTACTAAAGGCAAGGATGACAAAGCCAATGATGCACCTGCATCCCGTAAGCCACAAGATGAGCCCATACCACCACCTTTATTCCCACAGAGATTGAAAGCTCAAAAGCAAGATGCCTAGTACTATAAATTTCTAGAGATGCTTAAACAATTGCACATCAATGTCCCACTTTAGGAGGCCATTGATTAGATGCCGATCTATGCTAAGTTTCTGAAGGAAATAGTGAAAAAAAGGTGAGTGATGTTAAAATTGTCACCACCATAGGTGAGTTTGTGGCAGTTTAGAGTTATTTGCCACCCAAGATGAAGGACTCTGACAACTTCACCGTTCCATGCTCAATAGGCCACAACTACTCTAGTTGTGCCTTATGTGATCTTGGTGCAAGTGTGAACTTGATGCCTAAATCTATGTTCAAAAGATTAGGGATGGGAAAAGCAAGGCTACATTGGTGATCCTTCAATTGGTTGATCGATCTCAAGTACGACCCGAGGGTAGAATTGAAGATGTGCTTGTTAACGTAGATAAGTTTGTCTTCCCAGTAGACTTTATTATCCTTGACTGTGAAGCTAATGAGAATGCACCCGTCATCATGGGAAGACCATTCCTAGCCACGAGACGCATCATGATCGACAGTGAGAATGACAATTTTACCATGAACATGAACAACAAAATGATCACATTCAACGTATTTAGGTTGCCCAATTATGTCGATGAATATGAAGATTGTCAGGTTGTACACAGCAAAGAAGCCCTAGTAGATGAGACCATTCATACAACAAATGACAATGGAGCATTTTTCAAAATCCAAGAATCAAAATGCGTAATTATGCATATACAAGACATTGATCGCAGATGGATTCAGCAACTTGGTCAAATCATGACCTACACCAACCATGCAAACCATGCCCATGCAAGAAGTCATCAAATGGTATGGGGCTGGAAATCTCACTCATATCACAAAATGGCATGTTACAAATACTAACTTACACAACCGGTCAAAACAATATGCCACTGGATCAGTGAATATCGATGACAAGGGTTTCTATCCTCCATTGACACACCTGACTTTACTCCATGATCGATATCTTAGCTATACTGGAATGGCACTCCAATGGTTGCAAATGTATAATGCGCACCAATAATTCATGATAAGGTTGATGAATCAGCATTAGCAAATAAAAATATTCACCTCTTATACATTTTTAATTTTATGCGCTTTTCCTTTCCACTTTATGTTTTACTTTTATGTTTAGGTTTACGTTTTTATTTTTTGGCAACTATCAAGAAAGAAGAAAAGGAGTTGGTTTGACTTCTAGAAGAACAACGATAGACATTAGAGCCTCTTCAAAATGCAAACGCGCCTCCGACTCGTGCAGAGATACAAGGAGATTTTGACCTCAACTAAGAAATTACTAATAACACCCTCGACGTGTTTTTAGCAAATGTATAATGGGGCACCAATAATTTGTGATAAGCTTGATGAATCAGCATCAACAAATTAAAATATTTATCCCCTATACATTTGTAATTTTATGCACTTCTCCTTTCTGCTTTATGTTTTACTTCTATGTTTAGGTTTATGTTTTTATTTTTTGGCAGCTATCAAGAAAGAAGGAAAGGAGTCAGTTTTACTTCTAGAAGAAGAATGATAGACGTCAGAGCCTCTTCAGAATGCAAACGTATTTGCGACTCATGCAGAGATACAAGGAGATTTTGAACTCAACTAAGAAATTACTAAAAGCACCCTCGACTTGTTTCTCAAGCGACACCTTATTCACGGGCTTCACTGCACTCATGACCCTCTCACCACCTACATAATTGAACACTATTTTCCTCCTTATAATCATCAATCTTCAATACAACCAAAGGAAGAAACAATGTGTTCTTATTCTCTCCATACCTTAAGGCTTACAACCACTATGGTACTTCCCAATGGCTACCATTTCCGCTGCCTCCAATTCTATCTCTGATGAGTACCCAAACACTACCCGAAAACCTTCACCTATGCCAATGATAATAACACACTTCTTTTCTCAAAGACCATGCAACAACAATTTGAGTTGATCTGTCAATAGATGGTCCTTGAGCAAGAAAAGCTAGAATTCACTATAGCATACAAAGATTGATTCGACCCTTATATACTTTATGTACTTCAAAAATAGCAGTGGAACACATTCATTCGACAATTGGACTTCATTAATGTCTCATGGGTTTAAGAATTTTATACCCTTGTGAGACAAGAAAGGGAGAAACAATTGTTGATTCGAGGAAGATGCATGGACCTCTCTCAAGATGCAATAGTACAACACTATCAATTCGTAGACCACAATGAGAGAATTCACTTGCCAAGCCATTGCCTATTACACAATGTTTCTATGGAATCTTTGTGTCCCTAGAACGAAATGGTTCGGTGAAGGCTATAATAGAAGGGTACAATGGCGACAATTAAAGCATGATTCCAGATTTTGGGCGCACATAATTAACAACTATATCATGCCCACACACAATCAGGAATCCTTTTCTCTCTAACAAATGCAACTATTGGACTCTCTCATCGAAGAGCGTAACCTATTCCCATCGTAGTTGATTCATGCTACTATCGTAGAGAGTGCAACCACCATAAGTAAACTAAATGGGCTACCTTTCCCTAACCTAATCACCACTCTTTGCGCCCAGCCAAAGGTCCCAACTCAGGAAGTGGAAACGATAGTGGAAGCTCGTAAAGGGTTACTCCCATTTCAAGTGGAGGAATTAAAAGGATATGCCCATATTGCACCCTCCACCATCATGTTTGCCATCGCCCTGCCTCTCCATGACATTGTGGCAAAAACTATCAGCTCTACGCTCCAACCACATTTCTTAGCCGCTGAACGAAGATGAGCATAGCTCCAAAAGTTATTTTAGAGGTTAATGCCCGATAAGCCAGCTGAGTTCCCAACATTCCCTTTACAATTCTTGCAGCCTACAGCTGCCGCCACCTTCAGTAGGAGGCAACAACCAGATACTGACGCAGGCACCTCCTCTCGCCCTGCTAAGAAATAGATGCCTGCCCGGGACAAAGGTATGGGCATTGTCATCTTGGAACCACCCCCAGTAACTCCCTGGTTTAGTTTTTCTTTTCTTTACTCTTACTTTTTAGTTTAGTTTAGTCTTTCATATTTTGCTTCCCTTGATTTGTTTTTCTTTTTCTTTTCTTTGTGCATTGGGGACAATGCTCTTCTAAAGTTTGGGGGAGTACATACATATATATATATATTAGTTTAAATTTATTTTAAAATTTTTTAAAAAATTAAAACTGTAATTAGCCTAACATGCCTGATAGGTTCCCTTTGCTAAGATTCCTCTAATTTTGAACCTGCTGTTGCGTTGATAATAACTTCGTATGATGAAACTATGTTGATGCTTTGCAAGGTGTTATGAGCTTTCATGTTTTTGAACTTAATGATAAATATGCTGTGAACTCTTAAAACCACAAATTGCATACAATCGATCACTTAAGAAATTTTAGGGATGCTCTAGGTTGACTTTCTGCTACTTAAGCATTAAAAGAAAAGGAATGAACTAGAATTCTCAATGTAGCAAAACAAAGGTTAAAAACTCCCTGAAAAATCAAGAAAATAAATTAAGACTTGATAATTTAAACAAAATTGTTGAAGGACACTCTTCTATGAATCTTGTTATCTTAGTACACTAGGTGAGTTGTGTTTACTCCATTTAACTTTCTCTAGTAGGAATGATAGTACTGGCAAAGACTGAATAAAAGTGTTCATGGGATGACAGTGCTCGTAGGGCTCGGGGATGGGTTGTTTGCTCCACTCTATCTTCAGGTACCGAAGGGTTAGTGTGATAAGATGAAGCCCCAGGGATACAGTTTTTAAACTTAAAAGAACATGGAGTAACAATGTACCAAAAAGGAAAAACAATGGCCCAGGCAGAAAAAGGAAGCCTTAAGCTTCTCTAAGACTATTAAGTGATGAATGTATGTAACCAAGCACACACTGCACTTACAGTAAATTTAATATGTTGAATAAATTGTAAGCTCCAATACACTTGCTCATCATCAACATAGCTGCGAAATGAATTACTACTACAACATAACTTGGAATCACTATAATCATAGCTTAGTGGAACCTTAGGACTTATGGGATATTTATTGTTCTAATTTTTTGTTTTTCTTGCTTTCATAGTGCATTGCTTAAGGACAAGCAACAGTTCAAGTTTGAGGGTATTTGACGAGTGCATAATTGATCTATTTTATATGCCCTAAATCCTTGTCTTTTGCATGTTTTCATGCTCATTTAGGTTACATTTAGGTTAGATTGTACATATTTGCATATAGATAGGGAGTTACACCGCCTATGCTTTAATTGTCATATATATTGGTGCTTTACATGGGAAGATGGTGTTTTGTGGTACATGTGTAGGAAGCTGGTGGATGCTGGAGGATTGTTGGAGCAAGAGAGGAGCATATTACATGGCTGGAGCTGACTAGGCGTAGAGTTGGAGATGAATCTACCTTTGCCTACATAGACGTTCACCGCCTATATAAAGAAGACTTGGACGTTACTCAAAAGGGAGATAGATTGATAGAGAGCAGAATTCAGATGACTTTCTTAGTCTGAGCTTATAGAGAACCACAAGGGGGAAGCTAGACGATTCTCCTCAACGAACAAAGCCATAGAGAAAGGTTGATGGCGAGGAGGTCCGTGGCACAATTGGACGACATCAAGGGAGTTTTGTCGAGGACGCTTGGCTTCTTTCATTTGCTTTGCTAGATAAACTGCCATACTATACTTTTAATTATGGTTGTTTTACACTCAGACATGAGCTAAACTTATATTTCAATGCTTTAGTTGCTTTTATCTTCATCTATTCTATTCATGTTCTTAATGTGTAGTTAATCGTAAGAGCTATTTGAGAGAGGCCTGTTAATTATTGATTTGTGGCTTAATATTCGAGAGAGTTAAGTTATAGAAACGTGAATAGTGGGGCTAAGCCGTCAAATTTATCTTAATCTAACTTAGACATAAGTTTAGTGTTTCAACGACTAAAACGGAGTTCTTATACAAATAATAGACTTGTTAGGGTTAACACAGGCATGTATGACCTTAACTACAATGTTATTAACTTCTAAGCATCGAGAGAGTCAAAATTTCTTTACAAAATCCTGTTGAGTAGATGAAGAATCTAAAGGTGTACGCAGACATGTATTGGCCGTCGCTATAACATTGAGATCGATAATCAAGCATATATCTTTAACAATAATCGCAACCTGCATAATTAATTGTTAAGTCACTACAGTTGTTTGTCTTTATCATAGCTATCTTTAGATTAGTTAAATTAGTTCTTTCAAACCAACATTCACCAATACTTGCAAACACATTCCTAAGTATGATAACTTTGTATTTATTAATCCAATATTCGTGGGTTTGACACTCTACTCTCACTTTATTACTTGATACAATCAGTATACTTTCTCTAAAGTGCATCACTATTCGACAAGCATTAGTATTGCTCAAAGAATGGGGGAAGGCAACATTTGATTGTGGAAGCATCTAATTAAACAATGTCCTTATGGCCATGTCCTTCTCATGGACATAAACGAAGTATGACCTAAGGTACTCATCAATTGCACTCAGAAGGGTTGCTTTGTGGGCTCTAAGGGTTTCAGATGTAGCATTTTGAACAAGCCCCTTTGGTCTAAGCAATTTTGAGAGTAGCTTCCCAGGTTGAGCCTTCAACACCACATCTTTATGACTCACATGCACTTGTGTTTGTTGACACAAAGTGGTGATCAAGATAGGAAAAAATAGAGGACCATGAGTACCTTTGAAGGTCGCCCTCCCAATGATGGTCGTGTGATTCAGCTTCCCAGTGTTAATGGTGTGGTTGGTCACGACAGAATGTAACAACAACATCCGCTTATCAAAAATCATGGAGTGGTGTTCCATTGTCATCAATCTTGTGCTCATGAAGTGAATCCTGAATTTGGGTTCAAGCTTCAATTGCAACATGTTACCACCCTTGAGTTAGGCGACTCCATTGTCCATTGTGTTCTTGGAACACAAAGGTCTCTAACCATCGCATCATATGTTGCAGCGTTTGCCAGCATAGTGAAACTGTTGTGCTCATCATTTATATCCTCAAACCCAATGAAGACATTAATGACATTTGCAGAAAAAGGGATCAACTTTCCTCGGACGAATGCCATTTTGTCTTATGGTTGAGTGATATGGGTGTAGAATTCCCACAACCACGAAACGTTGATCAATCTCAGCTAGTTAAAAAAGTGTTCCCAATCATGAGTAGCGATGATAGTGATATTTTTAGCATCAAACTAGAAGCGTGTATCGCTGCAAAACTCCAATCTTTCAGTGATAACAATGATAGTTTCAGAGTCTGAAGGGGCACAATACTTCCGGCGACTGAGAGGATTATGTATTAGAGGTGAAAGATGAGTGAGATGGTGACGAAGGTGACAATTTGTAGTTGTTTCTAATAGCTTTATTTTTATTTTTCCTTTCCTTTTCATTACCTTGTTTAGGCGTTCTATGACCAGAAGTGCTACTACACCACTATTTGTACTAGATCTAGAAGTTGAGAGAACTTTTCGAAGAAGGATTTGTGAAAATAATGGAATGCCTAGACAACCAAACAACAATAAGGAGATTCCTCATGCTCAAGAAAACCCACCACTGCATCCACCATCTTAGAACAGAACAATAAGAGAGGTTGTTGTTCCCTAGTTGGATGAATTGCTAACGGGAATTGTTAGACCTCCTATTCAGGATGGGAGGTTTGAGTTGAAGTTGATTATGTTCCAAATGCTCAACTCCAATAAGCAATATACAAGGTTACCTCATGAAGACGCTCGAGAGCATCTTCAATCTTTTGTTTTAATTTGTGCTTTATTTAGCCAACAAGGCATTCCTGATGATGCCTTACGGGTGCAATTTTTTCCCTATTTATTATAGGCTAGAGCTTGCACATGGTTCAGAGAATTATCGGCCGACTCTATTACATCATGGAATAATTTTGCAACGTAATTTGTTTTTCAATTTAATCCACCGATAATGAACTCGCGCTTAAGGAATGACATTATAGCCTATTATCAGTCAGATGATGAGACTTTTTACACTACTTGGGAAAGATATAAATCTTTATTGTGACGATGTCCCAACCATGTCATTCAATAGGAAACTCAGATTGAATTTTTCTACAATGGGTTGAATGTAGCCACAAGACATCTTTTTGATGGATCATTTAATGGTCTATTTATTGATTACACCTACATTGATGTTGTTGGTGTATTGGAGCAATTTGCTCAGAATGGTTCACAATATCCTATCTCAAGGGTTGTACCAACAAAGTTGCACCGGGAGTACTTGAGCTTGATGATCTATCTTCTCTAAAGGCTTATATTTTTACTTTGGAGAACAAAATCAAAAATATGGAAAAGATAAGTGACGTTGCTCATATCTAGTTAGCTCAACAAACAACCACCACTTTATTTTCCTATGAAATTTGTGGTGGGAACCATAGTTTTAATGATTTCCCACAACAAGTAGAAAATTCTAGCTATGTTAGCAACATGCGAGGCAACAACATGGGTGCATCTTACAACACAACTAATCGACAATCTTGGAGTAACTCTAATCATACGCAGCACTAAAGAGTATTTCGCTCTGGGAATAATTCCTTTTAAGGCAATTTTAGTTAGCATCAAGAAAATTTTGGTTACTTGCAGCAACAGTTCACACCACAGACTCCATTACAGCCACAAAAAAATCAGATGAAACCACAACATAGTGCTTCACAATCTCAACAATCACAATATGGTGTACCGTCACAAACTCAGCCTCCGATGAGTTATTATGCTCCATCAAGTATTTCAGACCCATTTTCTCTTCTTGAAGAGATTATGTGATCATTTATCTCACACTGAAGCTATAGTGCAGGGTCATTTATGTTCATTATGCACTTTGGAAGCTTAGTTGGGACAATTATCTACTGATATGAATTCTAGATTGTCGGACACATTATCTAGCAACACTAAGAGTCTGGTGAACAAGGGTAAGGAGCATTGCAAAGCTGTTACTCTTCGTAGTGACAAACAGACTACTGACTCGATGCAACTAGTTCCCATATCTACCCATGAACAGGGAGAGTCCTCTTAACTTGATCATATAGTAAATGATGGAACTTGATCATACAGTAAATGATGGAGAAAATGATGGCAAGCCAAGTAATATTCCTTATTTGTTTCTCCAATTCCATCTATTTTACAACCGAAGTTTTCGCTACAATGCCAGTGTCAGCGCAGTAGTTAGATAACCTTTATCCACCTTTTCCTCAATGATTTCAGAATATTGAGTTAGACAATCAGTTTCAATTCTTTCATGATACTTTGCAACAACTTACAATTCAAATTTCTTTGATTGATACTCTTACATAGATTCAGAATTATGCAAAGTTCATGAAGGATATCTTTTCCAAGAAGAAGAAGCTTAATGCAATGGAAACCATTGTGCTCATTGAGGAAGGCTATGCGTTGATATCTACCCATCTACCGAGAAAGATAAAGGATCCAGGCAGCTTCAACATTTAGCAAGGCTCTTTGTGATTTGGTAATTATTAATTTAGCAAGGCTCTTTGTGATTTGGGGGCTAGTATAAATTTAATGCCATTATTAACTTTTAAAAAGTTGGGCATTGGAGATATGAAACCCACTGCAGTCACATTATAATTGGCAGATAGATCTTTGATTCATCTGAATGGTCAAATCAAGGATGTGCTCGTCCTTGTGAATAAGTTTGTCTTCCCAGATGATTTAATTATAGTAGATTGCGAGGCTGACAAAGATGTACATATAATTTTTTGTCGTCCATTCTTAGCCATAGGGAAGAGAGTCATTGATGTATCAAAAGGAGAGCATACAATGCGGGTTGAGAATGACCAAGTTACTTTTGGGATGTTCCACACTGACATGGGAAGAAAATCTGAAGAATGTCATCATATCAACATTCTTAAACATATTATTCAAGAAGACCTGCATCTTCATGGTATTCTTGTTGCTAAAGATACTACATTAACAATGGTAGAAGAAGATCTCCCAAATTCTGACTACATCATTGAGGTTCTCACTACTATAGTTCATCATAAATGGCAAGTTGAATCTTTGGATCTAGCTCACCGGTCAATTCCTATTTTTAAACTGTCTATTGAAGAAGCTCCTACTCTGGAATTCAAGCTATTGCCACCTAATCTCAAATATGTATTCCTAGGTGATGAAGACACACTCCTAGTCATTGTCTCTGCAACTCTGAATGCAACACAAGAAGCTAAGTTGATAGATATTCTTAAATGCCACAAGTATGTTATTTCTTGGACAATTGATGATATCAAGGGCATTAGTCCATCGTTTTGCATGCACAAGATTAAGTTGGATGATGAGAACAAACAGTCCATTGAGCCGCAAATAAGATTGAATGAAAAGATGAAGAAAGTGGTCAAGAAGTAAATTCTTAAATGGTTAGACACATGAATTATCTATGCAATTTTTTATAGTACATGGTTTAGTCTAGTACATCGTGTCCCTTAGAGATGTGGCATCATTATAGTCCGTAACGATGCTAATGAGCTAATTCCAACATGCATTCCTACTGGTTGGCGTATTCGTATGGATTAAAAGCGTCTCATTGTAGCCAAGAAGAAGGATCATTTTCCTCTTCCTTTCATTGATCAAATGTTAGATCAACTTGCGGGCAAGGAGTATTATTGCTTCTTAGATGGATATTCTGGAAACAATCAAATTGCTATTGCACTGGAGGACCAGGAGAAGACTACTTTTACATGTCCCTTTGGGACATTTACCTTCTATCGTATGGCTTTTGGTCTTTGCAATGCACCAGCCATATTCCAAAGGTGTGTAATGGAAATATTCTCTTAGATGATTTACAATTCCCTTGAAATCTCCAGAGATGATTTTTTGGTATATGGGAATAATTTTGACCATTGCGTCGACAATTTAAAGAAAGTACTCAGCAATGTGAAGACACCGATCTGGTTTTAAACTAGGAAAAATGTCACTTCATGGTCATTGAAGGGGTTGTGATGGACCACAAAATTTTGAAAGATGGAATTGAAGTTGACAGAGCCAAAGTGGATGTAATTGAAAAACTACCACCTCTAACAAATGTGAAAGGTATCTGTAGTTTTCTAGGCCCTGCTGGGTTTTATAAAAGATTTATTCGGGACTTCTTAAAGATCACCAAAAATATATGCTTATTATTGGAACAAGGTACAAATTCATTTTTGATGATGCATGTCTAGATGCATTCAATAAAATTAAAGAATAGCTTGTGAACGCATCGATCATTGTTGCACCCAACTGGGAGCAACCGTTTGAACTTATGTATGACGCTAGTGATTTCTCTATGGGTGCATTATTGGGACAACACAAAGATAAGGTATTTCATGCGATCTACTATGCTAGTAGACTATAATTGAAGCTCAAATCAATTATACTACTACTAAGAAAGAGTTACTTTCCAGTAATTTTTGCTTTTGATAAGTTTCGTTCTTATCTTGTGGGTGCAAAAACTATAGTTTTTACTGATCATACAACTTTGAGATACCTCTTTGCAAAGAAAGATGCAAAAACTAGACTATTCTGCTGGATTTTATTGCTGCAAGAGTTTGATATTGAAATTGAAGATCGCAAGAGGTTACAAAATCAAGTTGTAGGTCACTTTTCGAGGTTGGAAACTGGCAGCGAAGACGATAATAAGTTACAAATTGTCGGCGCATTCCCTGATGAAAAGTTGTTTGTTGTGAATGCAAAACTATGGTATACTGATATAATGAATTACTTGGTTTGTGGAAAGCTCCTATTGGTGTAATTGGGTACAAAAAAAGGTGAATTTCTTAGGGATGCTATGAAATATTATTGGAATTAATCTTACATGTTCAAGGTTTGTAATGACAATATAATTCGATGTTGCATTCTAGAGGAAATTGTAATATCCCAAATTCAGGCCTAGAAGTATGCTTTATTGAGCCATTAATTTGATCTTTATCGAATTGAAAACAATAAGGACTAGAATGGTAAGCTCGAAAAGAAAGTTAGAAAATTAATGAATACCAAATTAAGTACATTGAAACCTTAGAGTTTGCATGCAAAAGTTATAAAAATAAGAGATCCTTTCCAAATGTTATCGTGAGGATGAATGTGGAGCAAAGAATCAGCCAAGTGGGAGAAACAATTGTGAAAATGTTTCCATCTTTCTCATTTGGCTGAAACTGCCATTGTAGAAGGGGGAAGGAAAGTTTATTCATTGCTATAGTAATCGGCTAGAGGAAACCTTAAAAAATTTTGGTTGATAATCTTGGGGTTTATTTTGTTAGCAAGAAAGAAGGTGATTTCTCTCTTCTCCATCATTAATTTCATTTAAATTTAGAATTCAACTTTGAATCATGCATTGATAGTTTAGATTGAATGTCCAAATGGATAACAAGATATTGAGAGCTGTTCAAGTGCATTGGTTGTTAGGTCTGCCCTGTTTTGTATGATTTAACGATCCTTGAGACTGTTTTGACCATGATATGTATGTTTATGGGTGTGATGAGTTTGTCTTGAGTATAAATAGACATGTTTAGATAAAAATTGGACTGCTTTGGCTTCTTAAAAAAACACATGCTGGTCTGTTGTGTTTGAAATCAAATTTGTATATAGATTGTAGGTTGTTTCAAACATTTAGACGTGTGTAAAGAGAAAATAGGACAAATTTACAATAATTTGAACATATATAGACTGAATTGAGCATGAATTTAAGTACATTCAAGAACAGAGCATAATTGAATTCATATAAGCCTTAGGGAGGGACTATTTTAAGCGCAAATATGTATATACATGAAAGAGGGACTGCTTTGCATTTATGAAAACAATTGTGGGCTGTCTTGTTGCTTGTAGTGGTGCAAACATGCATTTTGGGACTGTTCTGAAAATGTGTAATTGAAACTAGGACTATTTCGGTTGTATGCGTATATAAACAAGTACATTAAGCTGATTTGTTGAATATATATGTATATACATATACATAAGTGTACTCATTTCATTGAGTTGATTTATGAATGGACAATTGTTAGAGTCATTAGGATTAGGGTCACAATGTGTATGCATGATCTGACTAGAAGTAGCAAAATATGATCCTAACAGTTGATCAAACTATTGCTATGAATGTGATCAAATGCATAGGAGTTGTTTAGTGAAATTATGTAAATTCATTCATGCATAAATGATTGTTTGAAAGTTTGTAAATGAACTTTAGGGCTGGTTATGATCAAATAAGTTTTGGTGATTTGTTTTGTGATTTGGGAAGCTAAGAATAGTTTCTAATGCCTAGTTAAACTCTTAATGTAATTAGATAAAGAAGGGGTCGATCAAGTTGTGGAAAAGCCGAAAGGAATTGTGATCCGAGATCAAAACTAGCTGGGATCAACTGTGAGTGTAGTTTTAAGTCTCGGGATAGATAAAAACTATCCTGAGCATCTTTAATTGCTACATTTAATTTTGCTTATACTTGAATTGAATTTTGCTCGAATAATTAACATGGATTACAAGGTAAGCACTAAATTGAATGCTACTTGTGTTTGACATGGTTAGAATGCTATGAGATACTTGTTATAGCTGAAAATTACTTATGTTTGATATGGTTGCAATACTATGAAATTCATGTTATAATTGAGTGTTGCTTGTGAATAATTTGGTTGGTATGCTATGAGGTATACATGATATTCAAAAACTATAAACGATTGAGAATATTGGTTAAATTATGGAATAAGCCTTGTTTGCCTGTTAACACAAATAATGAGCTATGCTCATTCTTGATAAGTATATGATATGATACTTGAATATTTTAATAAGAGATAAGCTCAACTTCAACTTTGATATGATGAGATGTAATTAAAAAGGCTTGGTCTCGAGTCAGTCATAGGTATAGTTGGTAAGCCATAGAGTCTATAGAGCTCAGTTTCAGGGTGGACTACGATCCTTATTTGACGACAGTAGGAGTGAAGTGTTGTGGTCACTTGGCGACAGTAGAAGGGATTGACCGATACCGCGAGTACCATTTTTTTTGGAGACAGTTGGTTGGGGATTCGTGTACCTATGTTATTACTTGATTCACAAGGCTATGTTAAAAATAAATAATGAAGTTTGTAAATCAAGTTTAAGAATTAACTAAACGCTACTCATGATAATTAATCCATGTTTATATCATGCTTTTCTTGATGTATCTTACATGATAAGTAACATGTGTTTTCGGAGTAATGTGTTTTCTATCTTGGTAATAAGTAATTCATGCATATAGTATGTTATGCTTGTTATGTTCCATGACAAGTAAGTTATGTCTATGTTTGATGTATTGTGTGATCAATGGATTCATGACTATGATATGTTATGTCAAATGTTTAGTATGATAAATAAATCATGTCTAAAATTTGCCATGCTTAATAACTTAAATGTTAAGCAACACCTAATTACAATTATGGAATGCTATGTTCAAAAGATCGAGAATTAATTCGACTAAAAACAAGTACTTAATGGACTGTTTTGAATAAAACATTTATATATGGGGTTGTTTTGAATCTATACATGAATACACATGTTTTGGTGGACTATTTTGAATAAAACATATATATATGGGGCTGTTTTGAATCTATACATGAATACACATGTTTTGGTGGACTGTTTTGGATAAAACATTTATATATGAACTGTTTTGTAACTAAAATGTATATATGTATATTAAAGACAGATTTGAACAAGACTCAAGCCTATATGGACTGTTTTGTAACTAAAAATGTATATATGTATTTTAAGGACAGATTTGAACAAGATTCAAGCCTATATGGACTGTTCTGTAACTAAAAATGTATATATGTATTTTAAGGAGAGATTTGAACATGATACAAGCATACATGTACTGTTTTTGAATCTATTAAATTAAGTACAAGATTTAAGGAATTTTTTGACTATATTGGATTAAGTCTTGGACTGTTTTGAACTATATGTTCGTATAAACGATTTTGAGAACCGTTTTGATTAATTAATTAAGTTTTAGACCGTTTTTAAATTATAAAAGATTATATACTTGAATGATGAACTTGTAAAATAAATAACACTTACACTCTTGATTTTAGATCATGCTTTTAAGAAATATTAAGGTGGTAATTGTAATTGATTCTCAATTGAGTGTATGTTATGTCATACTCGATGTCTCGGTTGGCAAGTGAGTTTAGGTTTTGTTAATATATGACATAGAAAATTTTTTAAGTTAGTACGTGAATCACGACAATTACTTGATTGTTAAGTAAGTTTGTATTGATTGAATTTTGAGTGCCCTTATTGGGTGATTAGAAGTGCTTTGATATGTGGTTAAGCTTATGTCTTGTTCGAAAACATTGTGTATAGTATATGATAATGTTGAGTTGAGTACTCATATGTATATGCTTCGGTTTGTTCGAGTTCCATAAGTATATGTGTATATGTTGGGTGGATACCATAATTGTCATTAAACACTCTGTGAAAATGCTTTTATATATAAGTTAATTTTGGTCAAACTTTTGGTCTTAAAGAAACTGGCTAAGTCCTTATCTAAGCTTAGGATTAATTGTTTATGATTAAAACATTCGTAGGAAAGGATGGACAATGTTTCATTTCATAGTTAGTCTAAACTACCTCACTAAGAATTAGCTTACCTTGCTTCTTTAACTACACTTTAGGGTTAAGAAGCCTTTGGGTACTTACGGGTTTGGACGCAATCAAAAAGCTTTAAGTACAATTCAATTTAATATCTTTAGAACTCCTAGATGGTGGCACATTGTTTTGGGATAGCCTAGTGCATTTGGATTTCAATTATTGGTTATACTTAAAAGTGTACAAGTCTTTTGTAATTATTCCAAGTTTGTAATCGGGCCTTTAATTATTTTCTGATTGCTTGGGTTTCGTGCTCTGATTAGTTAGTAGGATTTTTGTGGTTGCCTAATTTATCTATGAGAGCTTGGTCGGTAAAATATCTTGATGTCATCTGTGATGCTTGTTGATACATGTTTACTTTGTCATAAGTTAAACCCTATTTATTAATACCATAGTCTAATGATTAGCTTAATGGCTAAGTTAAACTAATGGTAATATGTCAACTCTAACTATGTGGGCATAGTAAAGGAAACCTGAGTACTTTTGATCACGAATAGCATAATTGGAATAAACTGGGTTTCTTGGTCTCAGTTGTTGTTAGACGATTTAGCTAAATAAGACATGATAATCAAAGGATCAAATGTTAATTAAGTTTTGTTAGATTTGTGACTTTAAGTGCTTGATGCTATAGTTAAATGATTGGAATATCCTAAATATGATAAAAGGCATGCATGTAATAATTTTAATTGGAATTTGGTAAGCTGTATAAATGACATAAACTCATCTTGTGTGAACATAAAGGTAGAGTAATATCTCTATGGTCTGAAGTATATAGAATTATAAGAAAAAATATGATGCGAATTAGTATTCGAAGCATGTTTGTATGACAAGGGTATATTTGTTGAGATTCGATTGTGGGTCGAAGTTATACTTCTGAAAAAGAATTTTAAAGGGATTCTGATTTCTCTATCTTTTGAAGATATATCATATGGTTTATTTGAAAATCTTGTTTGCTTCAAGATTATGCTTAAATAGTTCGGTTAATTAATAATAAGATACTTGGGTTCTTTGTAATCATAAGATTATAAATCAAAGTTCATGCTTTGAATTGGCAATTGGTGTGTCATGTGTTAGAGTTAAATTGATTGCTTGATCAGGAATTTTTCTAAAAGTTCTAAATTTCCCTGACTTTTGAAGTGCTAAGCTTCATCTGTTTGATTGAGTGTTGTTTTATAATACTCCTTAAACCGTTTTAACTTTTAGAATGGGTAAGGGGTATTACAGATGTAACACCCCTTTGCCGGCCAGGTCGAAGACCGGGTCAGAGTATGTTACCGATAGACTAAGCAGTGACCGATACGAAAATTCCATACAATAAACAATGAAATTAAGCTTAACATACAAGAAAAAGCATTACATCCAAGCCCTCAATTTGCCTCGAGTCAATGATTAGCCAATTAGGACCAATTTACAACATTCACAAGCTTTAGGGACTTAAATGTAAATTTAGTATTTTAGTAGACGTTTTCTGTAAGTAACCTTGCCATGACGGGATTCATCATTGAAACAGTGAGTAAATAGATTTTCATATCATTCAGAGTTCATTTGTCCATTCAATTAAGCCTTGCATTAATCAATGACTAAAATGTAAACAATGCAAAACTGTATTCTTCACCTTTTAACCGATTAAATTGTCACCGTACCGATACCCCTATAGCCGTATCGGTGCGCCTTAACCTAATTCCCAAATTCAGATTCAATTGCAGTACACCTGTACCAATACGGTTGAGGGCCGTACCTATATTGGTTGACGATGTTGACTCCGTATCGATACACCTTGACCCCGTACTATACCATTTTTGATCCAAAATTGCCGTAGCCAAAACTCGTACCAATATTCCTAGGCCGTATCGATACTTCCCTTGTTAACCAACATTGACCTAACCAAATATGCAAGGCCGTATCGATACACCATCCACCGTATCGATACGCCCAACACTAAGATGACAGATTTTTGCTAGTTTACATTCGAATTGGCTTATCTATCGTGGTCCAAATGTAATGAAACTTTACCAACAAGTTTTAACCAACATAAACTACTAGCATACCAAATTTCATGTAGAACCAAATCCGTTTACCAAGTTTTTACCTTTTGAGCTCAAAATGCATTTTAGGTCCTTTTTATGCCAAGTGAAGTGTTCATTTTAGGCCCTATATTCTAACATTCAACAAGCACATAATATACATAACATAAGGACCTTATAAGAATGTTCTAGGTACTTCGCCACCCTACTAGGAGTTCATAGGTACGATGTACATTACTTCAAGTTTGCTTGTGACTTGTACAACGCAACAGCTTCTCCGATCTCCGACGTTGAATCTCTTAACCTGAAAAGGATGAAATACAATGCATTAGGCATACTTTGCCTAGTGAGGTAGTCAAAATGACACAATGTCATGGAAATGCAATACAATTCATACCTATCCAATAACAATGCAATAGGCCTATGATAGCAATACAATGTTCATGCTCAATAACAATAAGTCCATATTTCATCAATAACCCTTGGATCGATATCGGATAGTGGATACGCGAATTTCTACGCCTCGCCAAATCAATAAATAGTCTACTCCCTCCACCTCGCCAAAATGACCAATATCACAACACCTTCCTCCGCCTTGACAAATCAATATAGGCCTTAGCCCTAGGACCGTAGTCCACCCGTACACCGAGCTCATGAATTCTATGGCATGCCAATTGTATCCAATGTCCTTCAAATCCAAGGTCCAGTAACAATATCGATAATTCACGTTCAATATCAATAGCCATGTTCAATGTTCTTAACAATAAACAATAAACAATAAACAATAAACAATGTCTATGTTCAATGACAATATCGATAGCTATGACAATGTCCAATGAACTCAATAACATCAACAATGATCGATGCTTCATTTATATTATTTTGATAACGATAATGATGTTAACTTCAATAATCAATGTCAATGACTATAACTATGGCTATGTCGATGCTCTATATCAATGTCCTATATCTCATGATTCAGTGATAATGACGATGATAACGACAATAACAATACTCAATGACAACAACAATACCTATGTCTGATGTTTAATGACAATGACGATGGCAATGAAACATCTGATAATTACGACCCATCATTAGCCTCAATTGTCAAAGCATACAAGGACGGATTCCTAGAATTTATCAACACAATGCTCTCTTTGCTAAGGCCTCGGAGATACAATCTTCGTTTATTACAATCCACCCATGCTTGATGCTCACTAAGCCAATCTAGACCAGTATCACATCAAATTCGTGGATAGGTAAGGCCAATAAATCAACCACTAAAGGGATCCCTTGAATTACCACAAAGCAATTCTTATATATGAAATTTATGGTGACACAATCACCAAGTGGGTTAGTTACAGAGATCTTCGATGCTATAGGTTCACTAGTCATTCCCTGTTTCTTAACCACTTCGGTGCTTATAAAAGAATCAGTAGAGCCAAGGTCAGTCAATGCATAGAAAGGATGAGAATATAGCTCAATGGTACCTGCAATAACATCAGGCTCATCTTCCTCCTCCATGCTCCTCACATGATACATCTGAGCAGAAGTCTTGGATTCTTACTTGCTTGGTGTCTTGCCAGAGCCACTAGGTTTCCTTGTAGCTCCTGACGAACCTTGTCTTGACCCCTTACCTCAGAAGTATTGGGTAGGGGTTACAATACTTGTCGGTGTAGTCATAGACTTGGTTGTATCCAAGGGACAATCACAGATGAAATGACGCTGCTCACCATAATTGAAGCAGGCTCCAAACTGCTTGTGACACTGACCTGTTGGGTGTCGTTTCTGGCAGTAGTTGCAAACTGGGTTCTGTGTGTTTCAATTGGAACCTCCAGTGCATTCAAATGGGACCATCTTGGCAAAGGACTAGGACACCACTTGATGTTTCTCGATATTCCCATAACAACAAGGTTGGGAATACACATTTTGCTTGGGGCCTTGATTCTTACTCTTTTTAATCCACCTGGGAGGTCGGGAATCATCCCTAAACCTCTTTTTGGAAATGCTAGATCCACCTAACCTCAAGGTCTTCTGTGCAGCATCGGTGACCTTGACTCGGTTCACGAGATCTTGGAAATCAGTGATCCCCAAAACATTAAACATTGGGCGTAATTCATCACTAAGCCCAACAATAAACATCCTGCACTTGTCTTCTTCTTTCTTAATGTATTCTACACCATATCGACAGTACTTACAGAAATCATGAATGTACTGCTCAACAGGTTGACCACCTTGCTTCAAGTGGAGAAAGATATTGTGTCTTTCTGCGAGATAATACTCGCTAATATAGTTCTTTGGAAATTCTTGAAGGAAGAACTCCCAAGTAACCGATTCTTCAGGGACGGTAAGAATCATGGTCTCCCACCACTGCAATGCTTCATCAGCTAGGAATGCAAGGGCGGACTCCAGCTTGTGCTCATCCGAACACCGTAGTTGTTTGTTTAGGATCCTTAGCGTGTTGCCTAGCCAGTATTCTGCAGCCTCAGGACCGTTGTCATCATGCCCGGTGATGGTGTAGGCTCGAGATGACGCCAACTTATCAATATGGGCTCGAGTGTGCTGGGTAACGGGTGGGTCAGTTGTGCCACCATCAAGGCCCTCATAGATGCCATGAATTGCTTGAACATGCTAGCCATGTTCCGATAGCATTCTGCATATACATTAGGTACCACTGGCTCAGCATGCTGAGGTAGGGAATTAGGTGGGTCCGGCGGGTCTCCCCCGTCACTTCCTCGCCATGGGTCAAGGAGCCGGTGGCATGCTCGTGAATGTGAGCCTCATTCATCTCAAACATAACTATAACATAAAGAGATCGGATTAGTTGACAAGTCACAATATACACAATGTAAAAACTCCTAGGTGGCAAAGTAACACAATAACAATGCAATAAGCTTCGGTTTAGTCCTAGAATCGACTGAACTCTACCTCTGATGCCACAAATATAACACCCCCTTCCTGGCCTTGTCAAAGACCAGGTTGAAGTATGTTACCGATAGATTAAGTGGTGATCGATACGATAATTCCATACAATAAAGATGAATTTAAGCTTAACATACAACAAAAGGCATTGACCCAAGCCATCAATTTGCCTCGAGTCAATGATTATCTAATTAGGACCAATTTATAATATTCACAAGCTTTAAGGACTTAAATGTAAATTCAGTATTTTAGTGGCCCTTTTCTATAAGTAACCTTACCACGACGAAATTCATCATTCAAACAGTGAGTAAAGAGATTTTCATATCACTTGGAGTTCATTTCCCTATTCAATTATGACTTGCATTAATCAGTGAATAAAATGTAAACAATGTAAAATTGTATTCTTCACCTTTTAAATGATTTAACTGTCATTGTACCGATACCCCTGTAGCCGTATCGGTACGCCTTAACTTAATTCCCAAATTTATATTCAATTGCAATACACCTGTACCGATACGGTTGAAGGCCATACCGATACTGGTTGACCATGTTGACTATGTATCGATACTCCTTCACCCCGTACCGATACCACTTTTTATCATAAATTGCCATAGCTAAAACTTGTACCGATACGCCTAGGCCGTATCAATACTCCCCTTGTTGATCAAAGCTGACCTAACCAAATATGCAAGGCTGTATCGATACACCATCCACCGTATTGATACGCCCTGCACTAAGATGACAAATTTTTGCTTGTTTACATTCGAATTGACTTATCTATCACAGTCCAAATGTAATGAAACTTTACCAACAAGTTTTAACCAACATAAACTACTAGCATGCAAAATTTCGTGTTGAACTGAATCTGTTTACCAATTTTTTACCTTTTTGAGCCCAAAATGCATTTTAGGTCCTTTATATGCCAAGTGAAGAGTTCATTTTAGGCCCCATATACTAACATTCAACAAGTGCATAATATACATAACAAAAGGACCTTATAAGACTGTTCTAGGTACTTCGCCACCTTACTAGGAGTTCATAGATACGATATACATTACTTCAAGTTTGCTTGTGACTTGTTCAACGCAACAGCTTCTCCAATCTTCGACGTTGAAGCTCTTAACTTGAAAGGGATGAAATGCAATGCATTAGGCATACTTTGCCTAGTGAGGTAGTCAAAATAACACAATGTCATGGAAATTCAATACAATTCATACCTCTCCAGTAACAATGCAATAGGCCTATGATAGCAATGCAATGTTCATGTTCAAAAACAATAAGTCCATATTTCATCAATAACCCTTGGATCAATTTCGGATAGTGGATACGAGAATTCCTATGCCTCTCCAAATCAATAAATGGTCTAGTCCCTCCACCTCGCCAATATGACCAATATCACAACACATTCCTCTGCCTCGCCAAATTAATATAGGCTGTAGCCCTAGGACCGTAGTCCACCCGTACACTGAGCTCATGAATTCTATGGCATGCCAATTGTATCCAATGTCCTTCAAATCCAAGGCCTGGTAACAAAATCGATAATTCACGTTCAATATCAATAGCCATGTTCAATGTTCTTAACAATAAACAATGTCTCAATGTCTATGTTCAATGATAATATCGATAGCTATGGCAATGTCCAATGAACTCAATAACATCAACAATGATCGATGCTTCATTTATATTATTTTGATAACGGTAATGATGTTAACTTCAATAATAAATGTCAATGACTATAACTATGGCTATGTCGATGCTCTATATCAATGTCCCATATCTCATGATTCAATGACAATTACGATGATAGTGGCAATAACAATACTCAATGACAATAGCAATACCTATGTCCGATGTTCAATGACAATGACGATGGCAATGACAATACTCAAAACTCAATGTGATAACTTACGATGCTTATCATAATTTTCGATAAGTGATTCGATGCAATAGTCCTTAACACGAGGTTAACAATGATAATTCTATTAACAATGAAATCGGGAAGGGCACCTAGCCTAATCCCGAGACTCTGACTACACTCACCTCGATAATATGAAGCTTTCAAGGATCCCGGATAGAAATTCCCTTGTTCCTAGCTTTTCTTGGTGATGGTGGATGATCTCTACCAACTTTTTAAGCTAGGTAAAAACAATAAGATTCGATTAGATTCAATAATACGATACCAAAAATCAATATAACGATATCAAACTCAATATCGAAGCTCCAAATAGCTATTCGCTAGCAAACTCCATGGATAACCAAACTCTACCTTATAATTAAGCTTGATTTGTCCATGGATTTCAATGGTTAATTGAGGGTTATAGCTTTCCTGACCTCTAGAAACATTTCATTAGCAATAAATCGAAGGAAAGTCAAGAGATGACGTTTAGTGAGGTGCTTGCTTGAGTATTTTTTGGGTGAGCTTTCTAACTTAACCATTTACCAATTTCCTGGAATTTGCTTTCCTTCATATGAAGGAAAGTCACCAGATTTCCCCACGTAGTTTTAGTTTATAATTGAGGGTACACTATACTTTTGTCCCCAAACCTTTAATTCTTACAATTTAGCCATTAAAAGGTTTATAAAACATTCAATATGGTCATTGACAAATAATTCGACTTAATTACAGTCCACTACCGGTAAAATTGACGTCATAGTCAACATCAATAGAATATTCAAATATTTCTAATGTAAGTTTCTGATCGTCGGAACCCAATTCTGAATAGGCTAGATTTTGGGGTGCTACAACTCTCCCCCTTAAGAAAAATTCGTCCTCGAATTTTACCTGGATCGAAGAGATGAGGATATTGCTTCCGCATTGTCTCCTCAAGCTCCCATGTTGCTTCCTTAGCGGCATGCCTCTTCCAGAGCACTTTAACCAATGAAATAGTCTTATTGCGAAGCCTCCTGACTTCCTTTGCAAGAATTTGAACTTGTTCTTCCTCAAAGGATAAGTTGTATTGAATTCTACAAACTCAGGTTCAACAATGTGCGAAAGATCATAATGATACTTCCAAAGCATTGATACAGGAAACACATAATGGATTTTGCTCATTTCTGAGGGCAGCAATAAGCGATAAGCCACATGGCCAACCTTTTTCGTAACCTCGAAGGGACTAATATATCAGGGACTTAGTTTCCCTTTCTTACCAAACCTCAAAACTTTCTTCCACGGTGAATCTTTGAGAAAGTCTCTTTCACCCACTTCATATTGAATATCCCTTCGCTTAAGGTCAGCACAGGCCTTCTGTCAGTCAAAGGCTACATTCAAATGGTCATGGATAATGGCAACTTGTTCTTCAGTTTCCCGAAGTAATTCAGGGCCCAACATCTTACCTTCACCAAGCTCAGACCAGCATAAAGGAGTTCAACAATGCCTCACATACAATGCTTCATAGGGTGTCATCTTAATAGTAGCTTTGTAACTATTGTTGTATGCAAATTTAATAAGGGATGGGGATTTCTCCCATGACCCACCAAAATCGATAATACATGCTGGTAGCATGTCTTCCAAAATTTGTATTACTCTTTCTAATTGATCATCAGACTACGGGTGAAAGGCAATACTATGATTAACTCTGGTGCCCAAAGCTCTTTGCAATGACTTCCAAAATTGAGATGAAAATCAGGGATCTCGATTGAAAATGATAGAATGAGGTACTCCATAAAGTCGAGTGAATTCCTTAATATACAAGTTAGCCAGCTTAGTAAGTCCATAGTCTATTCGAACTGATAATAAATGTGTTGACTTGGTTAAACGATCCACAATAACCCAAATTGCGTAGTGTTTAGTGGGAGTCAGGGACAAACCCCTAACAAAGTGCATGGTGATCTTTTCCCACTTCCATTACGGTAGATCAATAGGTTGCAGTAATCTGGTAGGTACACGATGTTCAGCCTTAACACGTTGGCACGTGAGGCACTTAGATACGTACTCAACAATGGTTTGTTTCATGCCCGGCCACCAATAAAGATCTCGTAGGTCCTTGTACATCTTTACTGACCTCGGGTGAATAGAGAAAGAGCTCGAATAAGCTTCCTTAAGGATATCAGTACGAAAAGATTCATCATCGGGTACACAGACCCAGTCAGGAAACATAGAAGTCCTTCAGAATTCAATCTAAAATTCGGGTTATTTTGCAGCTTGGAGATGATGGCTTGAAGTCTAGAATCTTGTCCTTGCAATAATTGAATCCTCGATGTAATGGTAAACTGAACTTGAAGTTCAGCTACAAATCAATGATGCTTTTTAAGATGGAAGTGAGCGTTAATAGCACGAGGATCTACAACACAAGGATTTGCAATAAGTCGATATACAAATCATCACAATAGATTTGGGAGTCAACAACAGAACTTATCAGGCATAGGTTTGCGGCTGAGTGCATCAGCTACAACATTTGCCTTGCCCGGGTGGTAGTCAATAACAAGGTCACAATCCTTGAGGAGTTTCATCGATCTCCGTTGTTGAAGGTTTGACTCTTTTTGAGTTAGGAGATATTTGAGACTTTTATGATTGGTGAAGAAGTTACATTTCTCCATGTAGAGGTAATGTCTCCAAATTGTCAACACAAAGACAACTGCAGCCAATTCTAAATCGTGAGTAGGATAATTTATCTCATGTGGCTTGAGCTGTCTCGATGCATATGCAATGATTTTGCCTTCTTGCATCAATACACATCCTAACCCGAGATGTAATGCATCACCGTAAACTGTGTAGTCCTTTCCCGACTCAGGTTGGGTTAGAACTGGTGCGTGAGTCAAAATTTGTTTCAATTGGTCAAAGCTCCTTTGTTGATCCGTAGTCCAAACGAACGGAGCTTCCCTTCTCAATAACTTAGTCAGAGGGGCTGCTATCATAGAAAATCCTTTAACGAATCTCCTATAGTAGGCAGTAAGACCGAGAAAACTTCTTACTTCGCCAATATTCTTCGGTGGTTTCCAATCAAGAGTAGCTTGAATCTTTCTTGAGTCCACTTTGATGCCCGAGGCTGATACAACGTGCCCAAGGAAGGCAACTTCAGTAAGCCAGAACTCAAATTTGGAGAACTTGGCGAATAATTGCTTCTCCCTAAGGATTTGAAGCACAATGCGAAGGTGATCGCGATGCACTGCTGCATTCCTAGAATAGATTAGGATGTCATCAATAAACACCACCACAAATTTGTCAAGATAGGGTCTAAAAACCTGATTCATTAGGTCCATAAAAGTTGTCGGTGCATTGGTTAGCTTAAATGGCATGACCAAGAATTCATAGGGACCGTATCTTGTATGGAAGGCAGTCTTAGGCACATCACCTTCTTTAACTCTCATTTGATAATAACCAGACCTTAAATCGATCTTGGAAAGCACGATGGCATCTTTGAGTTGATCAAATAGGTCATCAATTATTTGCATTGGGTATTTGTTCTTGATGGTCACTTTGTTCAATTGCCGATAATCAATGCATAACCTCATGGAACCATCCTTCTTCTTCACAAAGAGAATCAGAGCTCCCCAGGGCAAGAAACTCGGTTGAATGAAGCCTTTATCAAGCGAATCTTGAATCTGGATCTTCAATTCTTTCAACTCAACGGCTGCCATTCGATAAGGAGCAATAGACACTAGAGTAATTCCAGGTTGTATGTCGATGCAAAATTTAACCTCACGGATTGGGGGTAACCCCGAGATTTCATCAAGAAAGCCATCAGGAAATTCCCACACAGTGTCAACATCTGATAATTGTGGCCCATCATTAGCCTCAATTGTCAAAGCATACAAGGATGGATTCATAGAATTCATCAATACAATGCTCTCATTACCAAGGCCTCGGAGATACAATCTTCGTTTATTACAATCTACCCATGCTTGATGCTCACTAAGCCAATCTAGACCTAGTACCACATCAAATTAGTGGATAGGTAAAGCTAATAAATCAGCCACGAAAGGAATCCCTTGAATTACCACAGGGCAATTCTTACATAAGAAATTTATGGTAACACAATCACCAAGTAGGTTAGTTACAGAGATCTTTGATGCTATAGGTTCACTAGTCATTCCGTGTTTCTTAACCACTTAAGTGCTTATAAAAGAATGAGTAGAGCCAGGGTCAATCTATGCATATAAAGGATGAGAATATAGCTCAATGGTACCTACAATAATGTTAGGCTCATATTTCTCCTCCATGCTCCTCACATGATACATCTGAGCAGAAGTCTCGGATTCTTGCTTGCTTGGTGTCTTGCCAGAGCCACTAGTTTTCACTGTAGATCCTGACGAACCTCTCCTTAACCCCTTACCTCAAAAGGATTGGGCAGGGGTTGCAGTAGTTGCTGGTGTAGTCATAGACTTGGTTGCACCCAAGGGACAATCATAGATGAAATGACCCTGCTTGCCACAATAGAAGTAGGCTCCAGACTACTTGCGACACTGACCTGCTAGGTGTCGTTTCTAGGAGTAGTTGTAAATTGGGTTCTGTGTGTTTCGGTTGGAGCCTCAAGTGCATTCAAATAAGACCGTCTTGGAAAAGGACTGGGTCACCACTTGAGGTTTCTTATATTCCCATAACGCAAAGGTAGGGAATACACATTTTTCTTGGGGCCTTGATTCTTACTCTTTTTATTCCACCTGAGAGGTCCGAAATTATCCCTAAACCTCTTTTTGGACCTACTAGATCCACCTGACCACAAGGTCTTTTGTGCAGCTTCGGTGGCCTTGACTCGATTCACGAGATCTTGGAAATCAGTGATCCCCAAAGCAGTAAACATTGGACGTAATTCATCACTAAGCCCAGCAATAAACATTATGCACTTGTTTTCTTCTTTCTTAGTGTATTCTGCACCATATCGGCAGTACTTACAGAAATCATGAATGTACTGCTTAACAGGTCGACCACCTTGCTTCAAGTGGAGAAAGATATTGCGTCTAGCCAGTATTCTGCAGCCTCAGGACCATCGTCATCCCGCCTGGTGAAGGTGTAGGCTCGGTGTGACGCCAACTTATCAACAGGGGCTCAAGTGTACTGGGCAACAGGTGGGGTTGGCTGCACCACCGTCTCGGCCCTCAAAGATGCCATGAATTGCTTGAACAAGTCAGCCATGATCCGATAGCATTCTACTTGTGCATTAGGTACCACTGGCTCAACATACTTAGGTGGGGAATTAGGTGGGTTCGATGGGTCTCCTCCTCAGTTCCTCGCCATGGGTCGAGGAGCTGGTGGCATGCTCGTGAATCAGAGCCTCATTTATCTTAGCATAACTATAAAATAAAGAGATTAGATTATTTGACAAGTCACAATTTACACAATGTAAAAACTCCTAGGTGGAAAAGTAACACAATAACAATGCAATAAGCTTCGGTTTAGTCCTAGAATCAACTGAACTCTAGCTGCGATACCACAAACGTAACACCCCCTTCCTGGCCTGGTCTGGTCGAAGATCAGGTCAAAGTATGTTACCGATAGACTAAGTGGTGATCGATACGATAATTCCATACAATAAATGATGAAATTAAGCTTAACATACAAGAAAAGGCATTACACCCAAGCCATCAATTTGCCTCGAGTCAATGATTAGCCAATTAGGACCAATTTACAACATTCACAGGCTTTAGGGACTTAAATGTAAATTCAATATTTTAGTGCCCCTTTTCTGTAAGTAACCTTACCACAACGAAATTCATCATTCAAACAGTGAGTAAACAGATTTTCATATCATTCGGAGTTCATTTTTCCATATAATTAAGCCTTGCATTAATCAGTGACTAAAATGTAAACAATGTAAAACTGTATTCTTCACCTTTTAACCAATTTAACTATCACCGTACCGATACCCCTATAGTCGTATCAGTACACCTTAACCTAATTCCCAAATTTCAATTCAATTGCAATACACCTGTACTGATACAGTTGACGGTCGTACCGATACTGGTTGACCATGTTGACTTTGTATCGACACACCTTCACCCTATACTGATACCATTTTTGATCCCAAACTGCCTTAGCCAAAACTCGTACAGATACGCCTAGGCCGTATCGATACTCCCCTTGTTGACCAATGTTGACCTGACAATATATGCAAGGCCGTATCGATACACCATCCACCGTGTCGATATACCCTACACTAAGATGACAAATTTTTGTTGGTTTATATTCGAATTGACTTATCTATCGTGATCCAAATGTAATGAAACTTTACCAACAAGTTTTAACCAACATAAACTACTAGCATACAAAATTTCATGTTGAATTGAATCTGTTTACCAGGTTTTTACCTTTTTTAGCCCAAAATGCATTTTAGGTCCTTTTTATGCAAAGTGAAGAGTTCATTTTAGGCCCTATTTACTAACATTCGACAAACGCATAATATACATAACTAAAGGACCTTATAAGACTGTTCTAGGTACTTCACCACCCTACTAGGAGTTCATAGATATGATATACATTACTTCAAGTTTGCTTGTGACTTGTTAAACGCAACAGCTTCTCCGATCTTCGACGTTGAATCTCTTAACCTGAAGGGGAAGAAATGCAATGCATTAGGCAGACTTTACCTAGTGTGGTAGTCAAAATAACACAATGTCATCGAAATACAATACAATTCAAACCTCTCCAATAACCATGCAATAGGCTTATGATAGCAATGCAATGTTCATGTTCAATAACAATAAGTCCATATTTCATCAATAACACTTGGATCGATTTCGGATAGTGGATATGCGAATTCCTATGCCTCGCCAAATCAATAATGGTCTAGTCCCTCCACCTCGCCAATATGACCAATATCACAACACATTCCTCCACCTCGCCAAATCAATATAGGCGTAGCCCTAGGGCCGTAGTCAACTCGTATACTGAGCTCATGAATTCAATGGCATTCCAATTGTATCCAATGTCCTTCGAATCCAAGGTCCGGTAACAATATTGATAATTCACGTTCAATATCAATAGCCAGGTCCAATGTTCTTAACAATAAACAATAAACAATGTCTATGTTCAATGAAAATGTCGATAGCTATGGCAATGTCCAATGAACTCAATAACATCAACAATTATCGATGCTTCATTTATATTATTTCGATAACGATAATGTTGTTAACTTCAATAATCAATGTCAATCACTATAACTATGGCTATGTCGATTCTCTATATCAATATCCCACATCTCATGATTCAATGACAAAGACCATGATAGTGGCAATAACAATACTCAATGACAACAGCAATACCTATGTCCGATGTTCAATGACAATGACGATGGCAACGACAATACTCAATACTCGATGCGCTAACTTACCGATGCTTACTGTAATGTCCAATAAATAATCTGATGCAATAGTCCTTAATACGAGGTTAGTGATGATAATTCAATTAACAATGAAATCAGGAAGGGCGCCTCGCCTAATCTCGAGACTACAAGTACGCTCACCTCGATAATATGAAGCTTTCAAGGCACCTGGATAGAAATTCCCTTGTTCCTAGCTTTTGTTGGTGACAGTGCATGATCTCTACCAACTTCTAGAGCTAGGTAAAAACAATAGGATTCGATTAGATTCAATAATATGATACCAAAATCAATATAATGATATCAAAATCAAAATTGAAGCTTGAAATAGCTATTAGCTAGCAAACTCCTTGGATAGCCAAACCCTAGCTTATAATTAAGCTTGATTTATCCATGGATTTCAATGGTTAATTGAGGGTTATAGCTTACCTACCTCTATAAACATTTTGATAGCAATAAATCGAAGGAAAGTCAAGCTTGAATCAAGGTCCACTGGAGGTGCTAGCTTAGGTAAGAGATGATGCTTAGTGAGGTTCTTGCATGAGTATGTTTCGGGTGAGCTTTCTAACTTAACCATTTTCCAATTTTATGGAATTTGATTTCCTTCATATGAAGGAAAGTCACCAGATTCCCCCACGTAGTTTTAGTTTATAATTGTGGGTAGGCTATAGTTTTGTCCCCAAACCTTTAACTCTTACAATTTAGCCTTTAAAAGGTTTCTAATACATTCAATTTGGTCCTTGACCAATGATTCGACTCAATTAGAGTCCACTACCGGTACAATTGACCTCATAGTAAAGATCAATACAATATTTAAACATTTTTTATGTAAGTTTTCGATCGCCGGAACCCAATTCTGACTAGGCCAGATTTCGGGGTGTTACAATTCTCCCGCCTTAAGAAAAATTCATCCTCAAATTTTACATGGATCAAAGAGATGAGGATATTGCTTTTGCATTGTCTCTTCGAGCTCCCTTGTTGCTTCCTTAGTTGTATGGCTCTTCCAGAGCACTTTAACCAATGTAATAGTCTTATTGTGAAGCCTCCTGACTTCCTTTGCAAGAATTTGAACTGGTTTTTTCTCAAAGGATAAGTTGGATTGAATTTCTACAGACTCAGGTTCAATAATGTGCGAAGGATCAGATCGATGCTTCCAAAGCATGGATACATGAAACACATCATGGATTTTGCTCATTTCTAAGGGTAACAATAAGCGATAAGCCACATGACCAAGTTTTTTTATAACCTCGAAGGGTCCGATAAATCAGGGACTTAGTTTCCCTTTCTTACCAAACCCCAAAACTTTCTTCCACGGTGAAACCTTGAGAAAGGCTCTTTCACCCACTTCATATAGAATATCCCTTCGCCTAAGATCAACATAGACCTTCTGTCGATCAAAGGCTACTTTCAAATGGTCATGGATAATGGCAACCTGTTCTTCAGTTTCCTAAAGTAATTCAGGGCCCAACATCTTGCCATCATCGAGCTCAGACCAGCATAAAGGAGTTCGACAACTCCTCCCATACAATGCTTGGTAACTATTGTTGTATGCAAATTCAATAAGGGATAAGGATTTGTCCCATGACCCGCTAAAATCGATAGTACATGCTCATAGTACGTCTTCCAAAATTTGTATTACTCTTTCTGATTGACCATCAAACTACGGGTGAAAAGCAGTACTAAGATTAACTCTGGTGCCCAGAGCTCCTTGCAACGACTTCCAAAACTGAGATGAAAATCAGGGATCTCGATCGGAAATGATAGATTGAGGTACTCCGCAGAGTCGAATGACTTCCTTAATATACAAGTCAGTCAGCTTGGGAAGTCCGTAGTCCATTTGATCCGGTAATAAATGTGCTGACTTGGTTAAACGATCCACAATGACCCAAATTGCATCGTGTTTAGTGGGAGTCAGGGACAAACCACTGAAAAAGTCCATGGTGATCTTTTCCCACTTCCATTGCGGTAGATCAATAGGTTGCAGTAATCCAGTAGGTACACGATGTTCGGCCTTAACACGCTGGCACGTGAGACATTTGAACACGAACTCAACTATGGCTTATTTCATGCTCGGCCGCCAATAAAGATCCCGTAGGTCCTTGTACATCTTTATTGACCTCGGGTGAATAGAGAAAGAGCTCAAATAAGCTTTCTTGAGGATATTAGTACGAAAAGATTCATCATCAAGTACATAGACCCTGTCAGGAAAACATAGAGGTCCTTCAGAATTCAATCTAAAATCCGGGTTGCAGCTTGGAGATGATGACTTGAAGTCTAGAATCTTGTCCTTGCAATGCTTGAATCCTTGATGTAATGGTAGACTGAACCTGAAGTTCAACTACAAAACAACGATGTTTTTTAAGACGGAAGTGAGCGTTAATAGCTTGAGGAGCTACAACACAAGGATTTGCAATAAGTCGATATACGAATCATCACAATGGACTTGAGAGTTAACAACAGAACTTACCAGGCATAGGTTTGTGGCTGAGTGCATCAGCTACAACATTTGCCTTGCCCGGGTGGTAGTCAACGACAAGGTCATAGTCCTTGAGGATTCCATCCATCTCTGTTGTCGATGGTTCAACTCTTTTTGAGTTAGGAGATATTTGAGACTTTTATGATCGGTGAAGAGGTAACATTTCTCCCCATAGAGGTAATGTCTCCAAATCTTCAACGCAAAGACAACTATAGCCAATTCTAAATCCTGAGTAGGATAATTCATCTCGTGTGGCTTAAGTTGTCTCGATGCATATGAAATGACTTTGCCTTCTTGCATTAATACACATCCTAACCCGAGATGCGATGTATCACCGTAAACCGTGTAGTCCTTTTCTGACTCAAGTTGGGTTAGAACTGGTGCGTGAGTCAAAACTTGTTTCAATTGGTCGAAGCTCCTTTGTTGATTCGTAGTCTAAATGAACAGAGCTTTCTTTATCAATAACTTAGTCAGAAGGGCTGCTATCATAGAAAATCCTTTAACGAATCTCCTATAGTAGCCAGAAAGACCAAGAAAACTTCTTGCTTAGCCAATATTCTTCGGTGGTTGCCAATCAAGAATGGCTTGAATCTTTCTCGGGTCCACTTGGATGCCTGAGGCCGATACAACGTGCCGAAGGAAGGCAACTTCAGTAAACCAAAACTCACAATTGGAGAACTTGGCGAATAACTGATTCTCCCTAAGGGTTTGAACTACAATACGAAGGAAATCGCTATGCTCTGCTGCATTCTTAGAATAGATTAGGATGTCATCAATAAATACCACCACAAATTTGTCAAGATAGGGTCTAAAAACTCGATTCATTAGGTCCATTAAAGCTATCGGTGCATTGGTTAGCCTAAATGGCATCACCAAGAATTCATAGTGACCATATCTTGTACGGAAGGCAGCCTTAGGCATATCACAATCTTTAACTCTCATTTGGTAATAACCATACCTTAAATTGATCTTGGAAAACACGGTGGCATCTTTGAGTTGATAGAATAGGTCATCAATTCTTGGCAAAGGATATTTGTTCTTGATGGTCACTTTGTTCAACTGCTGGTAATTAATGCATAACCTCATAGAACCATTATTCTTCTTCACAAAGAGAACCGAGCTCCCAGGCGAGAACTCGGTTGAATGAAGCCTTTATCAAGCAAATCTTGAATATGGATCTTCAATTCTTTCAGCTCAATGGCTGCCATTCGATAAGGTACAATGGACACTGGAGTAATTCTATGTTGTACGTCGATGCCAAATTCAAACTCACGGATTAGGGGTAACCCCAGGATTTTATTAGGGAAGACATCGGGAAATTCACACACACGGTGTCAATATTTGATAATTGCGCCCATCATTAGCCTCAATTGCCAAAGCATACAAGGATGGATTCCTAGAATTCATCAACACAATGCTCTCCTTCCCAAGGCCTCGAAGATACAATCTTCGTTTATTACAATCCACCCATGCTTGATGCTCACTAAGCCAATCTAGACCCAATATCACATCAAATTCGTGGATAGGTAAAGCCATTAAATCAGCAACGAAAGGAATCCCTTGAATTACCAGAGGGCAATTCTTACATATGAAATTTATGGTGATACAATCACCAAGTGGGTTAGTTATAGAGATCTTTGATGCTATAGGTTCACTAGTCATTACGTGTTTCTTAACCACTTCAGTGCTTATAAAAGAATGAGTAGAGCCAGGGTCAACCAATGCATATAAAGGATGAGAATAAAGCTCAATGGTACCTGCAATAACATTAGGCTCATCTTCCTCCTCCATGCTCCTCACATGATACATGTGAGCAGAAGTCTTGGATTCTTGCTTGCTTGGTGTCTTGCCAGAGCCACTAGGTTTCCTCAGCTCTTGGACGAACCTTGTCTTGACCCCTTACCTCGGAAGGATTATACAGGGGGTTGCAGACTTACCGGTGTAGTCATAGACTTGGTTGCACCCAAGGGACAATCACAGATGAAATGACCCCGCCGCCACAATAGAAGCGAGTCCAAACTGCGACATGACTCACTGTTGGGTGTTATTTTTGGTAGTAGTTGCAAACTGGGTTCTGTGTGTTTCGATTTAGAGCCTCTAGTGCAATTAAATGAGACTGTCTTGCCAAAGGACTGAGTCACCACTTGAGGTTTCTTGATATTCCACTGAACGAAAAGGTTCGAATACACATTTTGCTTGAGGCCTTAATTCTTACTCTTTTTATTCTATCCGGGAGGTAGGGAATCATTCCTAAACCTTTTTTGGTCCTGCCATATCCACATGACCTCAAGGTCTTCTTTGCGGCTTCGTGGCCTTGACTGGTTCACGAGATCTTGGAAATCGCTGATCCCCAAAGTAGTAAATGTTGGGCATAATTCATCATTAAGCCCAAAGAATAAACATCCTGCACTTGTCTTCTTCTTTCTTAATGTATTCTGCACCATATCGGTAGTACTTACAGAAATCATGAATGTACTGCTCAACATGTCGACCACCTTGCTTCACGTGGAGAAAGATTCTGCATCTTTCTACGAGATAATACTCGCTAATATACTTCTTTCAGAATTCTTGAAGGAAGAAATCCCAAGTAACCGATATTTTAGAGACGATAAGAATCATGGTCTCCCACCACTACAATTCTTCATCGGCTAGCAATGCAAGGGCAGACTCTAGCTTGTGCTCATCCAAACACCGTAGTTGTTTGTTCAGGATCCTTAGCGTGTTGTCTAGCCAGTATTTCGTAGCCTCATGACCGTTGTCATCCTGCCAGGTAAAGGTGTAGGCTCAGAGTGATACCAACTTATCAATAGGGGCTCGAGTGTACTGGGCAACGGGTGGGGTCGGTTGTGCCACCGCCTCGGCCCTCACAGATGCCATGAATTACTTAAACATGTCAGCCATGTTTCGATAGCATTCTTCCTGTGCATTAGGTACCACTGGCTCAACATACTGAGGTAGGGAATTAGGTGGGTTCGGTTGGTCTCCCCCCTCTCTTCCTCGCCATGGGTGGAGGAGCCGGTAGCATGCTCATGAATGTGAGCCTTATTCGTCTCAAACATAACATAGCATAAAGAGATTAGATTAGTTGACAAGTCACAATATACACAATGTAAAAACTCCTAGGTGGCAAAGTAACACAATAACAATGCAATAAGCTTCGGTTTAGTCCTAGAATCAACTGAACTCTAGCTGTGATACCACAAACGTAACACCCCTTCCCGCCTCGGTCGAAGATCGGTCAAAGTATGTTACCGATAGACTAAGTGGTGATCGATACGGTAATTCCATACAATAAATGATGAAATTAAGATTAACATACAAGAAAAAGCATTACACCCAAGCCATCAATTTGCCTCGAGTCAATGATTAGCCAATTAGGACCAATTTACAACATTCACAGGCTTTAGGGACTGAAATGTAAATTGATATTTTAGTGACTCTTTTCTATAAGTAACCTTACCACGACGAAATTCATCATTCAAACAGTGAGTAAATGGATTTTCATATCATTCAGAGTTCATTTGTCCATTCAATTAAGCCTTGCATTAATCGGTGACTAAAATGTAAATAATGTAAAATCGTATTCTTCACCTTTTAACCGATTTAACTATCATCGTGATGATACCCTATAGCCGTATCAGACGCGCCTTAACCTAATTCCCAATTTTAGATTCACTTGCAATACACTTGGACCGATACAGTTGAGGGTCGTATCGATACTGGTTGACCATGTTGACTTCGTATCGATGCACTTTCACCCTATACCAATGCCATTTTTGATCCCAAATTGCCTTAGCCAAAACTCGTACCAATACGTCTAGGCCGTATCGATACTCCCCTTGTTGACCAACATTGACCTGACCAAATATGCAAGGCCGTATCGATACACCATCCACCATGTCGATACACCCTACACTAAGATGGCAATTTTTTGTTGGTTTACATTCGAATTGACTTATCTATGTGGTCCAAATTTAATGAAACTTTACCAACAAGTTTTAACCAACATAAACAACTAGCATGCAAAATTTCGTGTTGAATTGAATCTATTTACTGTGTTTTTACCTTTTGAGCCCAAAATGCATTTTAGGTCCTTTTTATGCCAAGTGAAGAGTTCATTTTAGGCCCTATATACTAACATTCCACAAGCGCATAATATACATAACAAAAGGACCTTATAAGACTGCTCTAGGTACTTCGCCACCCTACTAGGAGTTCATAGATACGATATACATTACTTCAAGTTTGCTTGTGACATGTTCAACGCAACAGCTTCTCCGATCTTCGACGTTGAATCTCTTAACCTGAAAGGGAAGAAATGCAATGCATTAGGCATACTTTGCCTAGTGTGGTAGTCAAAATAACACAATGTCATAGAAATGCAATACAATTCAAACCTCTCCAATAACAATGCAATAGGCTTATGATAGCAATGCAATGTTCATGTTCAATAACAATAAGTCAATATTTCATCAATAACCCTTGGATCGATTTTGGATAGTGGATATACGAATTCTTACGCCTCGCCAAATCAATAAATGGTCTAGTCCCTCCACCTCACCAATATGACCAATATCACAACACATTTCTCCGCCTCGCCAAATCAATATAGGCGATAGCCCTAGGACCGTAGTCGACTCGTATACTGAGCTCATGAATTCAATGGCATTCCAATTGCATCCAATGTCCTTCGAATCCAAGGTCCGGTAACAATATTGATAATTCATGTTCAATATCAATAGCCAGGTTCAATGTTCTTAACAATAAATAATAAACAATGTCTATTTTCAATGACAATGTCGATAGCTCTGGCAATGTCCAATGAACTCAATAACATCAACAATGATCGATGCTTCATTTATATTATTTCGATAACGATAACGATGTTAACTTCAATAATCAATGTCAATGACTATAACTATGGCTATGTCGATTCTCTATATCAATGTCCCATATATCATGATTCAATGACAAAGACCATGATAGTGGCAATAACAATACTCAATGACAACAACAATACCTATGTCCGATGTTCAATGACAATGACGATGGCAATGACAATACTCAATGCTCGTGAATCTGAGCCTTGTTCATCTTAGACATAACTATAACATAAAGAGATTAGATTAGTTGACAAGTCACAATATACACAATGTAAGAACTCATAGGTGGCAAAGTAACACAATAACAATGCAATAAGCTTCGGTTTAGTCCTAGAATCTATCAACTCTAGCTCTAATACCACAAATGTAACACCCCTTTCCCGGCCCGGTCAAGACCAGTCAAAAGTATGTAACCGATAGACTAAGTGGTGATCGATACCTTAATTGAATACGAAAAAAAGATGAAAGTAATCTTAACATACAAGAAAAGGCATTACACCCAAGCCATCAATTCACCTCGAGTCAATGATTAGCGAATTAGGACCTATTTACAACATTTACAAGCTTTAGGGACTTAAATGTAAATTTAGTATTTTAGTGGCCCTTTTCTGTAAGTAACCTTAACGAAGAAATTCATCATTTAAACAGTGAGTAAACAGATTTTCATATCATTCAGAGTTTATTTGTCCATTCAATTAAGCCTTGCATTAATCACTGACTAAAATGTAAACAAGGTAAAACTGTATTCTTCACCTTTTAACCAATTTAACTATCACCATACTGATACCGCTGTAGCTGTATCAGTACGGATTAACCTAATTCCCAAATTTTGATTCAATTGCAATACACCTATACCGATACGGATGAGGGTCGTACCGATACTAGTTAACCATTTGACTCTGTATCGATACACCTTCACCCCGTACGGATACAATTTTTGATCCCAAATTGCCATAGCCAAAACTCGTACCGATACGCCTAGACTGTATTGATACTCCCCTTGTTGACCAACATTGACCTGACCAAATATGCAAGGCCGTAATGATACACCATCCACCGTATCGATACGCCCTGCACTAAGATGACAAATATTTACTGGTTTACATTCGAATTGACTTATCTATCATGGTCCAAATGTAATGAAACTTTACCAACAAGTTTTAACCAACATAAACTACTAGCATGCCAAAATTCATGTTGAACCGAATCTGCTTTCCAAGTTTTTACCTTTTTGAGCCCAAAATGCATTTTAGGTCCTTTTTATGCCAAGTGAAGAGTTCATTTTAGGCCCTATATACTAACATTCCACAAGCACATAATATACATAACAAAAGGACCTTATAAGACTGTTCTTTGCCACCCCCTACTAGGAGTTCATAGGTATGATATACATTACTTCAAGTTTTCTTGTGACTTGTACAACGCAACAACTTCTCCAATATCCAAATGAATATCTTAACCTAAAAGGGATGAAATACAATGCATTAGGCATACTTTGCCTAGTGAGGTAGTCAAAATAACACAATGTAATGGAAATACAATACAATTCAAATCTCTCCAATAACAATGCAATAGGCCTAAGATAGCAATGCAATGTTCATGTTCAATAACAATAAGTCCATATTTCATCAATAACCCTTGGATCGATTTGGATAGTGGAAATGTGAATTCCTACGCCTCACCAAATCAATAAATGGTCTAGTCTCTCCACCTCACCAATATGACCAATATCACAACACATCCCTCCACCTCGCCAAATCAATATAGGTCGTAGCCCTAGGACCATAGTCCACCCGCATAATCGAGCTCATGAATTTTATGGTAAGCCAATTGTATCTAATGTCCTTTGAATCCAAGGTTCGTAACAATATCGATAATTCACGTTCAATATCAATAGCCATGTTCAATGTTTTTAACAATAAAAATGTATCAATGTCTATGTTCAATGACAATATCGATAGCTATGGTAATGTCAATGAACTCAATAACATCAACAATGATCGATGCTTCATTTATATTATTTTGATAACGATAATAATGTTAACTTCAATAATCAATGTCAATGACTATAATTATGGCTATGTCGATTCTCTATATCAATGTCCCATATCTCATGATTCAATGACAATGACCATGATAGTGGCAATAACAATACTCAATGACAATAGCAATACATATGTCCGATGTTCAATGACAATGACGATGACAATACTCAATACTCGATGTGATAACTTACCGATGTTTATCGTAATGTCAATAAATGATTCGATGCAATAGTCCTTAACACGAGGTTAACGATGATAATTCTATTAACAATGAAATCAGGAAGGGCACCTAGCCTAATCTCGAGACTACAAATATACTCACCTCGATAATATGAAGCTTTCAAGGCTCCTGGATAGAAATTCCCTTGTTCCTAGCTTTTGTTGGTGATGGTGGATGATCTCTACCAACTTCTAGAGCTAGGTAAAAACAATAGGATTCGATTAGATTCAATAATATGATACCAAAATCAATATAATGATATCAAAATCAAAATTGAAGCTTGAAATAGCTATTAGCTAGCAAACTCCTTGGATAGCCAAACCCTAGCTTATAATTAAGCTTGATTTATCCATGGTTTCAATGGTTAATTGAGGTTATAGCTTACCTACCTCTATAAACATTTTGATAGCAATAAATCGAAGGAAAGTCAAGCTTGAATCAAGGTCCACTTTGGAGGTGCTAGCTTAGGTAAGAGATGATGCTTAGTGAGGTTCTTGCATGAGTATGTTTGGGTGAGCTTTCTAACTTAACCATTTTCCAATTTTATGGAATTTGATTTCCTTCATATGAAGGAAAGTCACCAGATTCCCCACGTAGTTTTAGTTTATAATTGTGGGTAGGCTATAGTTTTGTCCCCAAACCTTTAACTCTTACAATTTAGCCTTTAAAAGGTTTCTAATACATTCAATTTGGTCCTTGACCAATGATTCGACTCAATTAGAGTCCACTACCCATACAATTGACCTCATAGTAAAGATCAATACAATATTTAAACATTTTTTATGTAAGTTTTTCGATCGCGGAACCCAATTACGACTAGGCCAGTTTGGGGTGTTACAATTCTCCGCCTTAAGAAAAATTCATCCTCAAATTTTACATGGATCAAAGAGATGAGGATATTGCTTTTGCATTGTCTCTTGAGCTCCTTGTTGCTTCCTTAGTTGTATGGCTCTTCCGAGCACTTTAACCAATGTAATAGTCTTATTGTGAAGCCTCCCGACTTCCTTTGCAAGAATTTGAACTGGTTTTTCTCAAAGGATAAGTTGGATTGAATTTCTGAGACTCGAGGTTCAATAATGTGCGAAGGATCAGATCGATGCTTCCAAAGCATGGATACATGAAACACATCATGGATTTTGCTCATTTCTAAGGGTAACAATAGCGATAAGCCACATGACCAAGTTTTTTTATAACCTCGAAGGTCCGATAAATCAGGGACTTAGTTTCCCTTTCTTACAAACCCCAAAACTTTCTTCCACGGTGAAACCTTGAGAAAGGCTCTTTCACCCACTTCATATAGAATATCCCTTCGCCTAAGATCAACATAGACCTTCCACATCGATCAAAGGCTACTTTCAAATGGTCATGGATAATGGCAACCTGTTCTTGATTTCCTAAAGTAATTCAGGGCCAACATCTTGCCATCATCGAGCTCGGACCAGCATAAAGGAGTTCGACAACTCCTCCCATACAATGCTTGGTAACTATTGTTGTATGCAAATTCAATAAGGGATAAGGATTTGTCCCATGACCGCTAAAATCGATAGTACATGCTCATAGTACGTCTTCCAAAATTTGTATTACTCTTTCGATTGACCATCAAACTACGGGTGAAAAGATTACTAAGATTAACTTAACTGGTGCCCGAGCTCCTTGCAACGACTTCCAAAAACGAGATGAAAATCGGGGATCTCGATCGGAAATGATAGATTGAGGTACTCCGCAGAGTCGAATGACTTCCTTAATATACAAGTCGATCGACTTGGGAAGTCCGTAGTCCATTTGATCCGTAATAAATGTGCTGACTTGGTTAAACGATCCACAATGACCCAAATTGCATCGTGTTTAGTGGGAGTCAGGGACAAACCACTGAAAAAGTCCATGGTGATCTTTTCCCACTTCCATTGCGGTAGATCAATAGGTTGCGTAATCCGGTAGGGTACACGATGTTAGAAGCCTTAACACGCTGGCGTGAGACATTTGAACACGAACTCAACTATGGCTTATTTCATGCTCGGCCGCCAATAAAGATCCGTAGGTCCTTGTACATCTTTATTGACCTCGGGTGAATAGAGAAAGAGCTCAAATAAGCTTTCTTGAGGATATTAGTACGAAAAGATTCATCATCAAGTACATAGACCCTGTCAGGAAAACATAGAGGTCCTTCAGAATTCAATCTAAAATCCGGGTTGCAGCTTGGAGATGATGACTTGAAGTCTAGAATCTTGTCCTTGCAATGCTTGAATCCTTGATGTAATGGTAGACTGAACCTGAAGTTCAACTACAAAACAACGATGTTTTTTAAGACGGAAGTGAGCGTTAATAGCTTGAGGAGCTACAACACAAGGATTTGCAATAAGTCGATATACGAATCATCACAATGGACTTGAGAGTTAACAACAGAACTTACCAGGCATAGGTTTGTGGCTGAGTGCATCAGCTACAACATTTGCCTTGCCCGGGTGGTAGTCAACGACAAGGTCATAGTCCTTGAGGATTCCATCCATCTCTGTTGTCGATGGTTCAACTCTTTTTGAGTTAGGAGATATTTGAGACTTTTATGATCGGTGAAGAGGTAACATTTCTCCCCATAGAGGTAATGTCTCCAAATCTTCAACATAAAAAGACAACTATAGCCAATTCTAAATCCTGAGTAGGATAATTCATCTCGTGTGGCTTAAGTTGTCTCGATGCATATGAAATGACTTTGCCTTCTTGCATTAATACACATCCTAACCCGAGATGCGATGTATCACCGTAAACCGTGTAGTCCTTTTCTGACTCAAGTTGGGTTAGAACTGGTGCGTGAGTCAAAACTTGTTTCAATTGGTCGAAGCTCCTTTGTTGATTCGTAGTCTAAATGAACAGAGCTTTCTTTATCAATAACTTAGTCAGAAGGGCTGCTATCATAGAAAATCCTTTAACGAATCTCCTATAGTAGCGGAAAGACCAAGAAAACTTCTTGCTTAGCCAATATTCTTGGTGGTTGCCAATCAAGAATGGCTTGAATCTTTCTCGGGTCCACTTGGATGCCTGAGGCCGATACAACGTGCCGAAGGAAGGCAACTTCAGTAAACCAAAACTCACAATTGGAGAACTTGGCGAATAACTGATTCTCCCTAAGGGTTTGAACTACAATACGAAGGAAATCGCTATGCTCTGCTGCATTCTTAGAATAGATTAGGATGTCATCAATAAATACCACCACAAATTTGTCAAGATAGGGTCTAAAAACTCGATTCATTAGGTCCATTAAAGCTATCGGTGCATTGGTTAGCCTAAATGGCATCACCAAGAATTCATAGTGACCATATCTTGTACGGAAGGCAGCCTTAGGCATATCACAATCTTTAACTCTCATTTGGTAATAACCATACCTTAAATTGATCTTGGAAAACACGGTGGCATCTTTGAGTTGATAGAATAGGTCATCAATTCTTGGCAAAGGATATTTGTTCTTGATGGTCACTTTGTTCAACTGCTGGTAATTAATGCATAACCTCATAGAACCATTATTCTTCTTCACAAAGAGAACCGGAGCTCCCCAGGGCGAGGAACTCGGTTGAATGAAGCCTTTATCAAGCAAATCTTGAATATGGATCTTCAATTCTTTCAGCTCAATGGCTGCCATTCGATAAGGTACAATGGACACTGGAGTAATTCTATGTTGTACGTCGATGCCAAATTCAAACTCACGGATTAGGGGTAACCCCAGGATTTTATTAGGGAAGACATCGGGAAATTCACACACAGTGTCAATATTTGATAATTGCGGCCCATCATTAGCCTCAATTGCCAAAGCATACAAGGATGGATTCCTAGAATTCATCAACACAATGCTCTCCTTCCCAAGGCCTCGAAGATACAATCTTCGTTTATTACAATCCACCCATGCTTGATGCTCACTAAGCCAATCTAGACCCAATATCACATCAAATTCGTGGATAGGTAAAGCCATTAAATCAGCAACGAAAGGAATCCCTTGAATTACCAGAGGGCAATTCTTACATATGAAATTTATGGTGATACAATCACCAAGTGGGTTAGTTATAGAGATCTTTGATGCTATAGGTTCACTAGTCATTACGTGTTTCTTAACCACTTCAGTGCTTATAAAAGAATGAGTAGAGCCAGGGTCAACCAATGCATATAAAGGATGAGAATAAAGCTCAATGGTACCTGCAATAACATTAGGCTCATCTTCCTCCTCCATGCTCCTCACATGATACATGTGAGCAGAAGTCTTGGATTCTTGCTTGCTTGGTGTCTTGCCAGAGCCACTAGGTTTCCCTGTAGCTCTTGACGAACCTTGTCTTGACCCCTTACCTCGGAAGGATTATACAGGGGTTGCAGTACTTACCGGTGTAGTCATAGACTTGGTTGCACCCAAGGGACAATCACAGATGAAATGACCCTGCTCGCCACAATAGAAGCAGGTCCAAACTGCTTGCGACACTGACCTGTTGGGTGTTATTTTTGGTAGTAGTTGCAAACTGGGTTCTGTGTGTTTCGGTTAGAGCCTCTAGTGCAATTAAATGAGACTGTCTTGCCAAAGGACTGAGTCACCACTTGAGGTTTCTTGATATTCCCTGAACGAAAAGGTTCGGAATACACATTTTGCTTGAGGCCTTAATTCTTACTCTTTTTATTCTATCTGGGAGGTAGGGAATCATTCCTAAACCTTTTTTTGGTCCTGCCATATCCACATGACCTCAAGGTCTTCTTTGCGGCTTCGGTGGCCTTGACTCGGTTCACGAGATCTTGGAAATCAGTGATCCCCAAAGTAGTAAATGTTGGGCATAATTCATCATTAAGCCCAGCAATAAACATCCTGCACTTGTCTTCTTCTTTCTTAATGTATTCTGCACCATATCGGTAGTACTTACAGAAATCATGAATGTACTGCTCAACATGTCGACCACCTTGCTTCACGTGGAGAAAGATTCTGCATCTTTCTACGAGATAATACTCGCTAATATACTTCTTTCAGAATTCTTGAAGGAAGAAATCCCAAGTAACCGATATTTTAGAGACGATAAGAATCATGGTCTCCCACCACTACAATTCTTCATCGGCTAGCAATGCAAGGGCAGACTCTAGCTTGTGCTCATCCAAACACCGTAGTTGTTTGTTCAGGATCCTTAGCGTGTTGTCTAGCCAGTATTTCGTAGCCTCATGACCGTTGTCATCCTGCCAGGTAAAGGTGTAGGCTCAGAGTGATACCAACTTATCAATAGGGGCTCGAGTGTACTGGGCAACGGGTGGGGTCGGTTGTGCCACCGCCTCGGCCCTCACAGATGCCATGAATTACTTAAACATGTCAGCCATGTTTCGATAGCATTCTTCCTGTGCATTAGGTACCACTGGCTCAACATACTGAGGTAGGGAATTAGGTGGGTTCGGTTGGTCTCCCCCCTCTCTTCCTCGCCATGGGTGGAGGAGCCGGTAGCATGCTCATGAATGTGAGCCTTATTCGTCTCAAACATAACATAGCATAAAGAGATTAGATTAGTTGACAAGTCACAATATACACAATGTAAAAACTCCTAGGTGGCAAAGTAACACAATAACAATGCAATAAGCTTCGGTTTAGTCCTAGAATCAACTGAACTCTAGCTGTGATACCACAAACGTAACACCCCCTTCCTGGCCTGGTCGAAGATCAGGTCAAAGTATGTTACCGATAGACTAAGTGGTGATCGATACGGTAATTCCATACAATAAATGATGAAATTAAGATTAACATACAAGAAAAAGCATTACACCCAAGCCATCAATTTGCCTCGAGTCAATGATTAGCCAATTAGGACCAATTTACAACATTCACAGGCTTTAGGGACTGAAATGTAAATTCGATATTTTAGTGACTCTTTTCTATAAGTAACCTTACCACGACGAAATTCATCATTCAAACAGTGAGTAAATGGATTTTCATATCATTCAGAGTTCATTTGTCCATTCAATTAAGCCTTGCATTAATCAGTGACTAAAATGTAAATAATGTAAAACTGTATTCTTCACCTTTTAACCGATTTAACTATCATCGTACTGATACCCCTATAGCCGTATCAGTACGCCTTAACCTAATTCCCAATTTTAGATTCACTTGCAATACACCTGGACCGATACAGTTGAGGGTCGTATCGATACTGGTTGACCATGTTGACTTCGTATCGATGCACTTTCACCCTATACCAATGCCATTTTTGATCCCAAATTGCCTTAGCCAAAACTCGTACCAATACGTCTAGGCCGTATCGATACTCCCCTTGTTGACCAACATTGACCTGACCAAATATGCAAGGCCGTATCGATACACCATCCACCATGTCGATACACCCTACACTAAGATGGCAATTTTTTGTTGGTTTACATTCGAATTGACTTATCTATGTGGTCCAAATTTAATGAAACTTTACCAACAAGTTTTAACCAACATAAACAACTAGCATGCAAAATTTCGTGTTGAATTGAATCTATTTACCAGGTTTTTACCTTTTTGAGCCCAAAATGCATTTTAGGTCCTTTTTATGCCAAGTGAAGAGTTCATTTTAGGCCCTATATACTAACATTCCACAAGCGCATAATATACATAACAAAAGGACCTTATAAGACTGCTCTAGGTACTTCGCCACCCTACTAGGAGTTCATAGATACGATATACATTACTTCAAGTTTGCTTGTGACATGTTCAACGCAACAGCTTCTCCGATCTTCGACGTTGAATCTCTTAACCTGAAAGGGAAGAAATGCAATGCATTAGGCATACTTTGCCTAGTGTGGTAGTCAAAATAACACAATGTCATAGAAATGCAATACAATTCAAACCTCTCCAATAACAATGCAATAGGCTTATGATAGCAATGCAATGTTCATGTTCAATAACAATAAGTCAATATTTCATCAATAACCCTTGGATCGATTTTGGATAGTGGATATCACGAATTCTTACGCCTCGCCAAATCAATAAATGGTCTAGTCCCTCCACCTCACCAATATGACCAATATCACAACACATTTCTCCGCCTCGCCAAATCAATATAGGCGATAGCCCTAGGACCGTAGTCGACTCGTATACTGAGCTCATGAATTCAATGGCATTCCAATTGCATCCAATGTCCTTCGAATCCAAGGTCCGGTAACAATATTGATAATTCATGTTCAATATCAATAGCCAGGTTCAATGTTCTTAACAATAAATAATAAACAATGTCTATTTTCAATGACAATGTCGATAGCTGCTGCAATGTCAATGAACTCAATAACATCAACAATGATCGATGCTTCATTTATATTATTTCGATAACGATAACGATGTTAACTTCAATAATCAATGTCAATGACTATAACTATGGCTATGTCGATTCTCTATATCAATGTCCCATATATCATGATTCAATGACAAAGACCATGATAGTGGCAATAACAATACTCAATGACAACAACAATACCTATGTCCGATGTTCAATGACAATGACGATGGCAATGACAATACTCAATGCTCGTGAATCTGAGCCTTGTTCATCTTAGACATAACTATAACATAAAGAGATTAGATTAGTTGACAAGTCACAATATACACAATGTAAGAACTCATAGGTGGCAAAGTAACACAATAACAATGCAATAAGCTTCGGTTTAGTCCTAGAATCTACTGAACTCTAGCTCTAATACCACAAATGTAACACCCCCTTCCTGGCCTGGTCGAAGACCAGGTCAAAGTATGTAACCGATAGACTAAGTGGTGATCGATACCTTAATTGAATACGAAAAAAAGATGAAAGTAATCTTAACATACAAGAAAAGGCATTACACCCAAGCCATCAATTCACCTCGAGTCAATGATTAGCGAATTAGGACCTATTTACAACATTTACAAGCTTTAGGGACTTAAATGTAAATTTAGTATTTTAGTGGCCCTTTTCTGTAAGTAACCTTAACGAAGAAATTCATCATTTAAACAGTGAGTAAACAGATTTTCATATCATTCAGAGTTTATTTGTCCATTCAATTAAGCCTTGCATTAATCACTGACTAAAATGTAAACAAGGTAAAACTGTATTCTTCACCTTTTAACCAATTTAACTATCACCATACTGATACACATTAGCTGTATCGGTCTGGATTAACCTAATTCCCAAATTTTGATTCAATTGCAATACACCTATACCGATACGGATGAGGGTCGTACCGATACTAGTTAACCATTTGACTCTGTATCGATACACCTTCACCCCGTACGGATACAATTTTTGATCCCAAATTGCCATAGCCAAAACTCGTACCGATACGCCTAGACTGTATTGATACTCCCCTTGTTGACCAACATTGACCTGACCAAATATGCAAGGCCGTAATGATACACCATCCACCGTATCGATACGCCCTGCACTAAGATGACAAATATTTACTGGTTTACATTCGAATTGACTTATCTATCATGGTCCAAATGTAATGAAACTTTACCAACAAGTTTTAACCAACATAAACTACTAGCATGCCAAAATTCATGTTGAACCGAATCTGCTTTCCAAGTTTTTACCTTTTTGAGCCCAAAATGCATTTTAGGTCCTTTTTATGCCAAGTGAAGAGTTCATTTTAGGCCCTATATACTAACATTCCACAAGCACATAATATACATAACAAAAGGACCTTATAAGACTGTACTTTGCCACCCTACTAGGAGTTCATAGGTATGATATACATTACTTCAAGTTTTCTTGTGACTTGTACAACGCAACAACTTCTCCAATATCCAGCGTTGAATATCTTAACCTAAAAGGGATGAAATACAATGCATTAGGCATACTTTGCCTAGTGAGGTAGTCAAAATAACACAATGTAATGGAAATACAATACAATTCATATCTCTCCAATAACAATGCAATAGGCCTAAGATAGCAATGCAATGTTCATGTTCAATAACAATAAGTCCATATTTCATCAATAACCCTTGGATCGATTTCAGATAGTGGAAATGTGAATTCCTACGCCTCACCAAATCAATAAATGGTCTAGTCTCTCTGCCTCACCAATATGACCAATATCACAACACATCCCTCCGCCTCGCCAAATCAATATAGGTCGTAGCCCTAGGACCATAGTCCACCCGTACACTGAGCTCGTGAATTTTATGGTAAGCCAATTGTATCTAATGTCCTTTGAATCCAAGGTTCGGTAACAATATCGATAATTCACGTTCAATATCAATAGCCATGTTCAATGTTTTTAACAATAAAAAATGTATCAATGTCTATGTTCAATGACAATATCGATAGCTATGGTACTGTCCAATGAACTGAATAACATCAACAATGATCGATGCTTCATTTATATTATTTTGATAACGATAATAATGTTAACTTCAATAATCAATGTCAATGACTATAATTATGGCTATGTCGATGCTCTATATCAATGTCCCATATCTCATGATTCAATGACAATGGCGATGATAGTGGCAATAACAATACTCAATGACAATAGCAATACATATGTCTGATGTTCAATGACGATGACAATACTCAATACTCGATGTGATAACTTACTGATGTTTATCGTAATGTCAGATAAGTGATTCGATGCAATAGTCCTTAACACGAGGTTAACGATGATAATTCTATTAACAATGAAATTGGGAAGGGCACCTAGCCTAATCCCGAGACTCCGACTATACTCACCTCGATAATCTGAAGCTTTCAAGGCTCCCGGATAGAAATTCCCTTGTTCCTAGCTTTTGTTGGTGATGGTGGATGATCTTTACCAACTTCTTGAGCTAGGCAAAAACAATAGGATTCGATTAGATTCAATAGTACGATACCAAAATCAATATAACGATATCAAAATCAATATCGAAGCTCGAAATAGCTTTTAGCTAGCAATCAAAGACTCGAGCTGGGCAGGTGAACTAACATATAGAAAAATTGTGAGTGACTATTGTACACTCGTATGGGGTAACTTGGTCACATGGAGAAGTAAAAAATAGACTGTGGTGTCTAGAAGTAGTGCAGAGGCAGAATTTAGAGCAATGGCCCTTGGAATTTGTGAAGGAATATAAATTAGAATACTGCTCACCGAACTGAAGTTGAATGAAAAAATCAAAATTTGAGATTCACAGTGACAACCAATCAGCAATGAGCATTGCTAGCAATCATGTACAACACGACAAGACCAAACACATTGAAATAGACAGACACTTTATCTATGATAAGGTTAATAATGGGGAGGTAAAACTTCACTACATTCCTACCAAGAATCAGCTTGCTGATACCTTCACAAAGGCACTTCCAAGAGTATTTATTGACGAGTTTTTATCCAAACTGGGTGTATACAACATATACACACCAGTTTGAGGGGGAGTGTAGGTTAGTACGGGAATATCTTATGTGATTAATTATGTATCTGTTATTTATAGAAAGTTACCTTGTAGTAGGATATCTTTAGGAATATTCTTTAGGTCTATATCTATTGTATTTATTCTGATGATTATTTATCAATAAAGTAAAAGAGTTTTTCCCTACTATTCTACAAGTTTTAAAGATTTGATTTTGGAAATTGATTAAATCAAGGTTTAATTGATGATATTAAGTGATTTTTGTTTTGGATCTATTTTGCTGAGTTCTTGACTGATTCTAATCGTAATTTTTATGGCTAATAATGTTAATAAGTTGGTTTTAACATTGGAATCCCGAAACTATGTGAATCGCTAATTTCTTAGGCTTGCTTCATGATTATGCTTAAATAGTTCGGTTTATTGATTATAAGATACTTGGGTTCTTTGTAATCATAAGATTATAAATCAAAGTTCATGCTTTGAATTGGCAATTGGTGTGTCATGTGTCACATATAAATTGATTGCTTGATCATCAATTTTTCTAAAAGTTTTAAATTTCCCTGACTTCTGAATTACATGTCAGTTTTGAGGTGCTAAACTTCATATGTTTGATTGAGTGTTGTATTATAACAATCCTTAAACAATTTAACTTTTAGACTGGGTAAGGGGTATTACAAAAGTTGAAATATTTCTTACAATATTGTCACAATGCTCTTTATGGAGGGCATTTTGGAGGAATGAGAATGGCTGTGAAAGTTCTCCAATCATGATTTTATTGGTCATCTTTCTTCAAAGAAACTCATAAGTTCGGTCAATGATGTGACAAATGTCAACGCACAAGATCCATATCTATAAGGAATAAGATGTCGCAGCTATAGTGCCCCAGTTTTGGGCCTAGGAATTTCTAGGCTGATTAGACGGTCCGATGGATCGAGATTAGAGATTCGAGTTGGATTCGAGATTAAAATTAGAATATATTTTTGGTGTGAGAATATTATGGTAAAATATCTTAAATTCATTATTCAATATATGAATATTTTTGGTAAAGTCAATTTTGAAAAATGGAATTTGGAAATTGGACATTTTGTCTAATGACCAAAATATAAAGAATAAAAAACTATTTTAGTCACTATTTTGAAAAAGGGTCAAATCTTAGAATCTTTAAGGAACAATTTCACCAAATGTTTTAATCTGATTTTCCTCTTAATTTAGATTATTTTAAATGAATTTTAATTAGGGAACATAAAGAAGATTTAATTAAGGAAAGGTGTTTATTTTCCTAAAACTACTTTTCACGTAGCTCTTTTCTCTAAAACTTTTCTCTGAAAGTCTCTTCAGCCAATACTCTCTTTTGCATCAAATATTAGAGGTAATGAACTTGGTTACTCAAACTCTTGATTTCTAATGGATTCCTCAATATTTTTTTCCCAAAATCTCATTGTTTTCCTTTGTTTTTCAAGAGTAAAACATCTAATTGAGAGGAAATTCACTCATTAGAGGTAAAGTTCGTTCTTCTCCTCTAATGAATGGTTCTTTACCGAAATTCCCAAGTATTTAATCCTTGTGTAATGTTTTCTAAAAAGTTTTAATGATTTGATTATGGAAATTGGTTAAATCAAGGTTTAATTGATGATGTTAAGTGATTTTTGTTTTGGATCTGTTTTGCTGAGTTCTTGATTGATTCTAATCATAATTTTTATGGCTAATAATTTTAATAAGTTGGTTTTAACATTGGAATCTCGAAACTAAGTGAATCGCTAATTTCTTAAGTTTGCTTCATGATTATGCTTAAATTGTTCGGTTAATTGATAATAAGATACTTGGGTTCTTTGTAATCATAAGATTATAAATCAAAGTTCATGCTTTGAATTGGAAATTGGTGTGTCATGTGTTACAGTTAAATTGATTTCTTGCTCAGGAATTTTTCTAAAACTTTTAAATTTCCCTAACATCTGAATTGCATGTAAGTTTTGAAGTGCTAAGCTTCATCTATTTGATTGAGTGTTATTTTATAATACTCCTTAAATCGGTTTAACTTTTAGACCGGGTAAGGGGTATTACAGAAGTTGAAACCTATCTTACAACATTGTCACAATGCTCTTTATGGAGGGAATTTTGGAGGAATGAGAATGGCTGTGAAAGTTCTCCAATTAGGATTTTATTGGCCATCTTTCTTCAAAGAAACTCATGAGTTCGCTCAATGATGTGACAAATGTCAACGCACCAGATCCATATCTACAAGGAATAATATGCCGCAACTGTAGTGCCCTAGTTTTGGACCTAGGATTTTCTAGGTTGATTAGACGGTCCGGTGGACTGGGTTAGAGATTCGAGTTGGATTCAGGATTAAAATCAGAAAAAATATTTTTGGTGTGAGAAAATTAAGGTGAAAATATCTTAAATTCATTATTCAATATATGGATATTTTTGGTAAAGTCAATTTTGAACAATGGAATTTGGAAATTGGACATTTTGTCTAGTGACCAAAATGTAAAGAATAAAAAACTATTTTAGTCACTATTTTGAAAAGGGTCAAATCTTAGAATCTTTAAGGAGCAATTTCACCAAATGTTTTAATCTGATTTTCCTCTTAATTTAGATTATTTTAAATGAGTTTTAATTAGGGAACATAAAGAAGATTTAATTAAGGAAATGTGCTTATTATCCTAAAACTACTTTTCACGTAGCTCTTTTCTCTAAAACTTTTCTCTGAAAGTATCTTCAGCCAATACTCTATTTTGCATCAAAGATTAGAGGTAATGATCTTGGTTACTCAAACTCTTGATTTCTAATGGATTCCTCAATATTTTTTTTCCAAAATCTCATTGTTTTCCTTTGTTTTTCAAGAGTAAAACATCCAATTGAGAGGAAATTCACTCATTAGAGGTAAAATTCATTCTTCTCCTCTAATGAATGGTTCTTTACCGAAATTCCCAAGTATTTAATCCTTGTGTAATGTTTACTAAAAAGTTTTAATGATTTGATTATGGAAATTGGTTAAATCAAGGTTTAATTGATGATATTAAATGATTTTTGTTTTGGATTTGTTTTGCTGAGTTCTTGATTGATTCTAATCATAATTTTTATGGCTAATAATGTTAATAAGTCAGTTTTAACATTGGAATCCCGAAACTAGGTGAATCGCTAATTTCTTAGGTTTGCTTCATGATTATGCTTAAATTGTTCGGTTAATTGCTAATAAGATGCTAGGTTCTTTATAATCATAAGATTATAAATCAAAGTTCATGCTTTGAATTGGAAATTGTGTGTCATGTGTTACAGTTAAATTGATTGCTTGCTCAGGAATTTTTCTAAAAGTTTTAAATTTCCCTGACATCTGAATTGCATGTAAGTTTTGAAGTGCTAAGCTTCATTTGTTTGATTGAGTGTTGTTTTATAATACTCCTTAAACCGGTTTAACTTTTAGACTGGTAAGGGGCATTACAAAAGTTGAACTCTATCTTACAACATTGTCACAATGCTCTTTAGGAGGGCATTTTGGAGGAATGAGAATGGCTGTGAAAGTTCTCCAATCAGGATTTTATTGGTCGTCTTTCTTCAAAGAAACTCATGTGATCGCTCAATGATGTGACAAAAGTCAACGCACTAGATCCATATCTATAAGGAATAAGATGCCGCAACTGTAGTGCCCCATTTTTGGGCCTAGGATTTTCTAGGTTGATTAGACGGTCTGGTGGATTGGGTTAGAGATTCGAGTTAGATTCTGGATTAAAATCAGAATAAATATTTTTGGTGTGAGAAAATTAAGGGGAAAATATCTTAAATTCATTATTCAATATATGGATATTTTTGGTAAAGTCAATTTTGAAAAATGGAAATCGAAAATTGGACATTTTGTCTAGTGACCAAAATGTAAAGAATAAAAAGCTATTTTAGTCATTATTTTGAAAAAGGGTCAAATCTTAGAATCTTTAAGGAGCAATTTCACCAAATTTTTTAATCTTATTTTCCTCTTAATTTAGATTATTTTAAATGAGTTTTAATTAGGGAACATAAAGAAGATTTAATTAAGGAAATGTGCTTATTTTCCTAAAACTACTTTTCACGTAGCTCTTTTCTCTAAAACTTTTCTCCCAAAGTATCTTTTAGCCAATACTCTCTTTTGCATCAAATATTTGAGGTAATGATCTTGTTTACTCAAACTCTTGATTTCTAATGGATTCCTCAATATTTTTTTCCAAAATCTCATTGTTTTCCTTTGTTTTTCAAGAGTAAAACATCCAATTGAGAAGAAATTCACTCATTAGAGGTAAAATTCATTCTTCTCCTCTAATGAATGGTTCTTTACCGAAATTCCCAAGTATTTAATCTTTGTTAAATGTTTACTAAAAAGTTTTAATGATTTGATTATGGAAATTGGTTAAATCAAGGTTTAATTGATGATATTAAATGATTTTTGTTTTGGATTTGTTTTTCTGAGTTCTTGATTGATTCTAATCATAATTTTTATGGCTAATAATGTTAATAAGTCAGTTTTAACATTGGAATCCCGAAACTAGGTGAATCGCTAATTTCTTAGGTTTGCTTCATGATTATGCTTAAATTGTTCGGTTAATTGCTAATAAGATGCTAGGTTCTTTATAATCATAAGATTATAAATCAAAGTTCATGCTTTGAATTGGAAATTGTGTGTCATGTGTTACAGTTAAATTGATTGCTTGCTCAGGAATTTTTCTAAAAGTTTTAAATTTCCCTGACATCTGAATTGCATGTAAGTTTTGAAGTGCTAAGCTTCATTTGTTTGATTGAGTGTTGTTTTATAATACTCCTTAAACCGGTTTAACTTTTAGACTGGTAAGGGGCATTACAAAAGTTGAACTCTATCTTACAACATTGTCACAATGCTCTTTAGGAGGGCATTTTGGAGGAATGAGAATGGCTGTGAAAGTTCTCCAATCAGGATTTTATTGGTCGTCTTTCTTCAAAGAAACTCATGAGATTGCCAATGATGTGACAAAAGTCAACGCACTAGATCCATATCTATAAGGAATAAGATGCATAACTGTAGTGCCCCATTTTTGGGCCTAGGATTTTCTAGGTTGATTAGACGGTCTGGTGGATTGGGTTAGAGATTCGAGTTAGATTCTGGATTAAAATCAGAATAAATATTTTTGGTGTGAGAAAATTAAGGGGAAAATATCTTAAATTCATTATTCAATATATGGATATTTTTGGTAAAGTCAATTTTGAAAAATGGAAATCGAAAATTGGACATTTTGTCTAGTGACCAAAATGTAAAGAATAAAAAGCTATTTTAGTCATTATTTTGAAAAAGGGTCAAATCTTAGAATCTTTAAGGAGCAATTTCACCAAATTTTTTAATCTTATTTTCCTCTTAATTTGGATTATTTTAAATGAGTTTTAAATAGGGAACATAAAGGAGAATTTAATTAAGGAAATGTGCTTATTTTCTAAAACTACTTTTCACGTAGCTCTTTTCTCTAAAACTTTTCTCCCAAAGTCTTTTTAGCCAACACTCTCTTTTACATCAAATATTTGAGGTAAGGATCTTGTTTACTCAAACTCTTGATTTCTAATGGATTCCTCAATATTTTTTTCCGAAATCTCATTGTTTTCCTTTGTTTTTCAAGAGTAAAACATCCAATTGAGAAGAAATTCACTCATTAGAGGTAAAGTTCATTCTTCTCCTATAATGAATGGTTCTTTACCGAAATTCCCAAGTATTTAATCTTTGTTAATGTTTTCTAATAAGTTCTAATGATTTGATTTTGGAAATTGGTTAAATCAAGGTTTAACTGATGATATTAAGTGATTTTTGTTTTGGATCTGTTTTTTTGAGTTCTTGATTGATTCTAATCATGATTTTTATGGCTAATAATGTTAAAAAGGTTTTTTAACATTGGAATCCCGAAACTAAGTGAATCGCTAATTTCTTAGGTTTGCTTCATGATTATGCTTAAATAGTTATGTTAATTGATAATAAGATACATGGGTTCTTTGTAATCATAAGATTATAAATCAAAGTTCATGCTTTGAATTACCAATTGGTGTGTCATGTGTTACATTTAAATTTATTGCTTGATTAGGAATTTTTCTAAAAGTTTTAAATTTACCTGACTTCTAAATTGCATGTCAGTTTTGAAGTGTTAAGCTTCATCTGTTTGATTGAGTGTTGTTTTATAATAATCCTCCAACCAGTTTAACTTTTAGACCGAGTAAGGGGTATTACAGAAGTTGAAATCTATCTTACAATATTGTCACAATGCTCTTTATGGAGGGCATTTTGGAGGAATGTGAATGGTTGTGAAAGTTCTCCAATCAAGATTTTATTGGTCATCTTTCTTCAAAGATACTCATGAGTTTGCCAATGTTGTGACAAATGTCAATGCACCAGAACCATATCTATAAGGAATAAGATGCCGCAGCTGTAGTGCCCCAGTTTTGGGCCTAGGAGTTTCTAGGTTGATTAGACGGTCCGGTGGACCGGGATAAGAGATTCGAGTTGGATTCGGGATTAAAATCAGAATAAATACTTTTGGTGTGAGAAAATTATGGGAAAGATATCTTAAATTCATTATTAAATATATGGATATTTTTGATAAATTCAATTTTGAAAAATGGAATTTGGAAATTGGACATTTTCTAGTGACCAAAATGTAAAGAATGAAAAACTATTTTTGTCACTATTTTGAAAAAGGGCAAATCTTAGACTCCTTAAGGATCATTTTCACCAAATGTTTTAATCTGATTTTCCTCTTAATTTGGATTATTTTAAATGAGTTTTAATTAGCAAACAGAAAAGGGATTTAATAAAGGAGAGGTGCTTATTTTCCTAAAACTACTTTTGACGTAGCTCTTTTCTCTAAAACATTTCTCTCAAAGTCTCTTCAGCCAACACTCTCTTTTGCGTCAAATATTTGAGGTAATGATGTTGATTACTCGAACTCTTGATTTCTAATGGATTCCTCGATATTTTTTCCCCAAAATCTCATTATTTTCCTTTTTTTTTCAAGAGTGAAACATCCAATATAGAGGAAATTCACTCATTAGAGGTAATGTTCAATTTTCTCCTCTAATAAATGGTTCATTACTAAAATTCTCAAGTATTTAATCCTTGTTTTATGTTTTCTAATAAGTTTTAATGATTTGATTATGGAAATTGGTTAAATCAAGGTTTAATTGATGATATTAAGTGATTTTTGCTTTTGATATATTTTGATGAGTTCTTTATTGATTCTAATCATAATTTTTATGTCTAATAATGTTAATAAGTTGGTTTTAACATTGGAATCCCAAAACTATGTGAATCTCTAATCTTTTAGGTTGCTAGTGATGTGTTTTTGGTGAGTTATGTGCTTTTTTACGAATGTTGGAGGTATGAGGATGATGTTAGGTTGTTTTTGGATGTTAATTGAAGGTAATTGATGGATTAAACCTTTAGGTTTTGGCTGGGTTAAGTTTGGAAGGTGTTTGATGTTGATTTTAGTTGTTACAAACGGGTTTTTAAATAGAGGTGTTGGAGATTAATGTTGTTGAGTCTTTGAATGCATTTTGATGCATTGAAACCTCTATTTTTGTGTGGTTAAATAAGGGGATGTTGATCCTCAAGCTTGCGACACCGTTACAGAAGCTTTGGAGGAGGAGTTCGCATCGGTGAACGAGGTTTTGTGAAGTCGGTGAGTGGGAACATTGATTTCAGCTTTAAAATGGGTTAAATGTTATTTTGGGAGTTTAAATTAAGCTTGAAACACTGGCTTAAACTTGAAACTAGGTATGGAGAGAGTTCTCCCTCGGTCGTGCTTTGGAGAAAGTTTTTTTATGTACTTGTTTTTGAAATACATGGTACCTACTGTTTAAGCATGTTTAAAGTATGTTTTATATTGTTTTTTGATCATATGGATGCATTTGGTAAATGACCCATGTAATTATGTGGAATACTTGTAATTCATGGTTTAATGCATTGGAATTGGTTTTGATGTTGCATATAAAAAATAGTGAGGTATATGGTTAATAATGAATTATATCGGCAAGTGGTGTGGTTTAAAATGTTTTAGGATATAGTTGGCTGGCCATAAGATTGATAATGCACTATAAATTTCGTCTTTGAGGGGTTTTTGTGTACCAAATACTCTACCATGAGTACCCTAACGGTTGAGGCGTTATATGGTACCAATGATTGGTTTGTGATCATACCTTGAATTCTGGTTGAGATTGTATGAGTGGTTGTCTCAAAAATGTTAGATGTGGGTATGCAAGTAACAAGTTATTTCGGAGGAACGGTGGTTGCGAGGAGGTCGTTTAAGAGATGCCCTTTGATGGTTCAAGGTCATGTGTTTGCAATTGATTTGACGGAGTTGCCGTTTCACAGTTTTAATGTAATCCTAGATATTGATTGGTTGACCAAGCATATGGCTGTGGTTGATTTTGAAACCAAGCGAGTTTCCTTGAAACTAGCCAATGATTACGAAGTGGCTGTTGTGGGTGAAAATGCTAAGTTCTTGTCCAATGTTGTTTCGACTCTAGGCGTGAGTCATTTGATGTATTATGGGTGTCAGGCATTCTTAGCCTATATTATGAATCTGGGGTCAAAGGAGGTGCGTGTTCAGGACATCCGCACGATATGTGAGTTTTTGGGTGTTTTTCCATAGTAGTTGTCGAGCTTGCTACCGGATAGGGAAATAGAGTTTGGCATTGAGTTGTATACTAATACAACCCTAGTGTCTATTGCTCCCTATCGCATAGCACCGAAGGAGTTGAACGAGTTGAAGAAGCAAATTTAAAAGTTGCTTGATCAAGTGTTTATTAGGCCTAGTGTTTCGCCGTGTGATGCACTGGTGTTGTTTGTGAAAAAGAAGGATGGCACGATGTGGATGTGCATTGATTATTGAAAATTGAACAAATAGAAGATTAAGAATAAGTATTCTTTTCCACAGATTGATGATTTGGTTGATCAGTTTAGAGGTGCTTATGTGTTCTCAAAGATTGATTTGAGATTCAAGTATCATCAGTTGAAGGTAAAGGATGTGGATGTGCCTAAGACTACCTTTCGTATGAGGTAGGGGCATTATAAGTACCTAGTGATGCCATTTGGTTTGACTAATGCGCAAGCTGCGTTCATGGACATGATGAATTAGATGATCCATGAGATTTTGCACCAGTTCATTGTTATGTTTATTGATGATATTCTTGTGTACTCTCATACCGAGGAGGATTATTATAGACACTTATGGATTGTGTTTCAGGAATTGTTGGATAATCAATTGTATGCCAAGTTGAGCAAGTGTGAGTTTTGGCCTAGGGAGGTTATCTTTCTTGGGCATGTTGTGTCGACCAAAGGAATTCAGGTTGACCCGCACAAGATTGAGGGTGATAGGTTGGAAGTCACCTAAGTCCTTGTCGAAGGTTCGTAGTTTTCTTGGGTTGGCTGGTTATTACCATCAGTTTGTGGATGGTTTTTCGAAGATTGCTGCTCCTTTGACAAAGTTGTTTCAGAAGAATGTCTGTTTCGAGTGGACAAAGGATAGACAGCTTTTGCAAAAGTTGGAGGAGGCTCTGACGCAAGCTCCAATCTTGATTCAACCTGAATCGGGTGTGGAGTTTGTTGTTTATAGCGATGCATCATATGTAGGAAAAGTTATGACTTACCCATCTAGACAGTTGAATGTGCATGAGCACAATTATCCTACGCAAGATCTTAAGTTTGCCGCAATTGTGTTTGCATTGAAGATTTGGAGGCACTATCTCTATGGTGAGAAGTGTGTTGTGTATACGGATCACAAGAGTTTGAAATATTTGATGAAGCAAAAGGATTTGAATCTTAGGCAGTGTAGATGGTTGGAGTTTCTTAAAGATTATGATTTGACGATTGAGAACCATCTTGGAAAGGCTAACTTTGTGGCTGATGTTTTTAGTAGGAAAGTTGTGGTGGAGTTGAGGGCGACGTTTGCACGGTTAAGTGTGACACGAGATGGAGGCTTATTGGTCGAGTTACAAGTAAAGTCATCTTTGTCCCAGTTGATTTTGATGATGTGTTAGTAACCCATGTTAAGGACATCATGGATGGAAATCTAACGGATTTTCACTTTAATGACGATGGAGTGTTGTGTTTTAAGGATCAGATGGTGGTGGCTAATGATGATAAGTTGAGGCATACGATTTTGACTGAAGCGTATACTAGTTTTTTTGCAATGCATCCCAGTAGTACTAAGATGTATCGAGGCTTGAAGGAAGAGTACTGTTGGGTTGGTTTGAAGAAAGATGTGGTTGATTTTGTTGCTAGATGCTTGGTTTGTCAGTGTGTCAAGGCTGAGCATCAGTTTCCTTCCAGGTTGTTGCAATCATTGAGGATACCAGAATGGAAGTGGGAGAGAATTAGCATGAATTTTGTGTATGGGCTACCGTTGACACCATCTAAGAAGGATTTCATTTAGGTGATTGTTGATTGGTGTATGAAGTGTGCCCATTTTGTGCCAGTGCATACAACGTATACCTTGGATAAGTTGGCAGATTTGTATATTGTTGAGATTGTGTGTTTGCATGGGGTGCTTAAATCCATAGTTTCGAATAGGGATCCATCGTTGATTGGTGGATGAAGTGTGCCCATTTTGTGCCAGTGCATACAACGTATACCTTGGATAAGTTGGCAGATTTGTATATTGTTGAGATTGTGTGTTTGCATGGGGTGCTTAAATCCATAGTTTCGAATAGGGATCCATCGTTTATAGCAAGGTTTTGGGAGTGTTTGCATCAGGCTTTGGGTACACGATTGAATTTTAGTACTTCATATCATCCTCAGACGGATGGTCAGTCTGAGCGTGGGATCCAGGTCTTGGAGGATATGTTGAGATGTTGCATCATTGAGTTCGAAGGAACCTGGGAGAAACGGTTGCCTTTGGTGGAGGTTACTTATAACAACAGTTATTAGGCTAGTATACAAATGGCACCGTAGGAGGCCTTGGATGCTAGGAAGTGTCGTATACCTTTGTGTTGGAATAAGGCTGGGGAAAAGCATGTTTCTATGCCGGATGTATTAAAAGACACAAATGAGAAAGTGAAGCTTGTTTGTGATCTCTTGAATGTGGCCTTAGATCGTCAGAAATCCTATGTAGATTTGAAGAATAGAGAGATTTAGTATGTTGTTGGTGATAGTGTGTTCTTGAATGTGTCACCTTGAAAGAAGGCCATGCAGTTTAGGAGTAAATTAAAGCTTAGAACGAGATTCATTGGACCATAGGAGGTTGTGGAGCGTATAGGTCCTGTGTCTTATCATTTGAGGTTGCCTCCTAAGTTGGAGAAGATTCATTACGTGTTTCATGTGTCGATGTTGCGGAGGTACCAGTCTGACCATCGCATGTTATGCCAATGAAGGATATTGAGTTATAGCTAGATTTATCTTATGACGAGGAACCTATTTAGATGGAACCTATTTGGATCCTTGATTCTAGTAGTAGTGTTCTTCATGGAAAAACGGTTCAGCTTGTATAGGTGTTGTGGCGACACCATGGAGTTGAGGAGGCCACGTGGGAGAGTAAGGCGGAAATGATGAAACAGTTTTCGGATTTGTTTCCTTCAGATAAATTTTGAGGATGAAATTTCATAAGTGGGGGAGAGTTATAACGCCACAATTTTGGGCCTAGGAGTTTCTAGGTTGATTAGATGGTCTAGTGGACCGAGATTAGAGATTCTAGTTGGATTCGGGATTAAAATCGGAATAAATATTTTTGGTGTGAAAAAATAAGGTAAAAATATCTTAAATTCATTATTTAATATAAGGATATTTTTGGCAAAGTCAATTTTGAAAAATGGAATTTGGAAATTGGATATTTTGGCTAGTGACCAAAATGTAAAGAATAAAAAAATGTTTTAGTGACTATTTTAAAAAAGGGTCAAATCTTAGAATCTTCAAGGAGAAAATTTACCAAATGTTTTAATCTATTTTCCTCTTAATTTGGATTATTTTAAATAAGTTTTAATTAGTGAAATTAAAGGGGATTTAATTAAGGAAATGTGGTTATTTTCCTAAAACTACTTTTGAGGTAACTCTTTTCTCTAAAACTTTTCTCTCAAAGTCTCTTCATCAAAACACTTTCTTTTGCATCAAAGATTTTAGGTAATGATCTTGATTACTCAAACTCTTGATTTCTAATGAATTCCTCAATTTTGTTTCCAAAATCTCATTGTTTTCCTTTGTTTTTCAAGAGTAAAACATACAATTGAGAGGAAATTCACTCATTAGAGGTAAGGTTCGTTCTTCTCCTCTAATCAATGGTTCTTTACTAAAATTCCCAAGTATTTAATCATTGTTTAATTCTTTCTAATAAGTTTTAATGATTTGATTATGGAAATTGGTTAAATCAAGATTTAATTGATGATATTAAGTGATTTTCTTTTTGGATCTATTTTGCTGAGTTCTTGATTGATTCTAATCATAATTTTGATGGTAAATAATGTTAATAAACTGGTTTTAACATTGGAATCCCGAAACTAAGTGAATCTCTAATTTCTTAGGTTGTTAGTGATATGTTTTTGGTGAGTTATGGGTGTTTTGTGAATGCTGAAGGTATATGGATAATTTTAGGTTGTTTTGGGATGTTAATGGAAGGTAATTGATGGATTAAACCTTTAGGTTTTGGCTGGGATAAGTTTGGAATGTGTTTGATGTTGATTTCGATTGTTATATAAGGGTTTTTTTATAGAGTTGTTGGGGATTAATGTTGCTGAGTCTTTGAATGCATTTTGATGCATTTAATCATCTATTTTTGTGTGGTTAAATCATGGAAGGTTGATGGTCCATCTTGTGGCACCGTTACGAAAGTTTTGGAGGAGTAGTTCCCATCGTCGAATGAGGTTTTGCAAAGTCGGTTAGTGAGAACATGGATTTTCGCTCTGAAATGGGTTGAAGGTTATTTTGGGAGTTTAAATTAACCTTAAAACGCTAGTTTAAACTCGGAAGTAAGTATGGAGAGATTTCTCCCTCAATTGAGCTTTGGAGAAATTATTTTGATGCATTTGTTTTTGAAATACAATGGTGTCTGCTGTTTAAGCATTTTTAAAGTATGTTTTATATTGTTTTTGATCATATATTGATGATGGATGCATTTGGTAAACGATCCATTTAAGTATATGGAACACTTGTTGAATCCGTGTATTTGATGTAATATTTTGTAAAGTGGAACTTGGTTATGATCACTTGAAGGCCAATATAATTGATAATGTTTCATGTTGATGGATTATGTTGTAAAATGTTGATTTATACATGTTTACTCTTTAAGCCTTGCATATGGGTTGTTATGCATGGGAAAGCTTAAATTGAGGGTTAGCAAATGAGATTTTGATGTTGATCCATGATACATGTTGCATATGGTTTAATATACATGTTTTGGAAATGTTAAGTGCATGGTTTGAAAGGCATGATGATGTTGTTTTCAAAGAGGTTGAAAATGGGATTTTCATTGTGGTTTTATAACCGGTTTTAAATGCATTGATGGTGGTAGTTTTTGGAGCACTCTTCACTGAGCCTAGTGTGCTTACGCTCTCTTTGTCCATCAATACAGAGAATTAAAGGTTGGAGGCAACGAGCAAGCGAAGGGAAATCCAAGGACTTGATCCACTTGAAAGTATGGTTTTCAAACTAGACTAGTAGTAATAAAGGCAATGGGGTTCATTATTGTTTGGGAGTGTTATTTGCTAAACTCCTAGTTTGTGCAAGTTTATATTGTTGTTGTGGAGTTGTATGAGGCTTCATATGTTTGGTTTTGAAGTGAATTTACATTTCGTGCTTTGGATGGATTGATTTTTATGAAGCATGCCTCTAGCCTTATGATTGAGGCATGTTGCTATGATTTGATCATGTTTCTCTGTTGTTCTGACTTGGTTAGATGTTTAGTTTAGTGGTGCATCTGTTTAAGGCTAGATTATGTATGTTCGAATCCATGATTGTACAAAAAACCAACAAATTTGGTCATTACAGGCCTAAGCATATCAGTACGCGTGGCTCTCTACAATACAGATAAGCTTAATTTGAGATAGGGTTTCGATACGCATGTACCAGTATCGATACGATCATGTGTTTATGGCAAAGTGTACCGAAATGCGATGAGCTATATCAGTACAATTTTGAGCTACTAGAATCTAGAATTTTGAAATGTTGAAAGTGTATCGATACACTTGCTCATGTACTGGTACGGGCTATAGCTATTTCAGTAAATGTGATATTTGAGAGTTTTTGACTCTTTTATTTTGGTCTCTGATATTTGTGTATGCAATTGCATGCTTTGAATGATCGATTTGAGTTGAAATCTGACAAACAAGCATGTAACCTAACTAATTGATGATTGGTAACTTTAAATCTAAGTAAGTCCTTGTTATTTCCTGGATTTGCAATTTGGTCCTCAAATTGCAAAAGCGCGTTATCAGATGTCTATTCGATGCTTGATTCAATCAAGGTTTCACTTGCTGCTAGCATACACACCATAGATTATAATGTTGCATCTAGATAAAAGAAAAATAAAAAATGGATCTTAGTTTTGTTAATCATTTTGGGTTTGTTTCGGTAAATCTAATGTAATTCACTCGGTTCGGTCTGTCGTCTAGGCCAGGTCGAGGGGGTTAGAGTATCCATTAATAGAAATTGAGTTATTTGATGTCTGGGATTGGATTTCATGGGTCATTTTCCTAATTCTTTTGGAAATCTGTACATTTTGGTTGCATTTGATTATGTGTCAAAGTGGATAGAAGCCGTTGCAATGCCAAAAGATGATGCAAAGATAGTCTTGAAGTTTTTTTCACAAACATATACTTACTCGCTTTTGAACACCAAAAGTATTGATCAACGATCAAGGTAAACATTTCCACTGCGGCTAGGTGGCTGCAACATTAAAATGCTATGGAGTAAATCATAGACTGGCCATAACATATCATCCTTAGTCTAATGGACAGACAGAGTTATCTAATAGAGAAATTAAAAATGTTCTAGAAAAAGTTGTGAACACCACAAAAAAGATTGGTCGTCTCGTTTAGATGATGCATTGTGGGCTATACGTACTGCATATAAAACTCTGTTAGGATTGTCGCCATATCAAATTGCTTTTGGAAAAACTTGTCAATTGCCTATAGAACTTGAGCACAAGGCTTTGTGGATTCTTAAGCAAGTCAATTTTGATTATGAGGCGGAAAGGAAGAAACGATTGGTGGATATTACTAAATTAGAGGAATTTCGACGCAACATTTATGAAAATGCCACTATTTACAAGGACAAGAGCAGGAACGGCATGATACGATTATTTTGCATCGACAATTTGAAGTGGGATAGTTTCTTTTGCTATTCAACACTAGATTGAAATTGCACCCAATAAAACTGAAATCACGATGGTCTGGACCTTTTGAAGTTGTGGAGGTATTTCCACATTGTGCAATCACAATCAAAGACATAAAAGGGGAACTCTGTTCAACGTTAACGGCCAAAGACTAAAACTCTATTATGGTGACTTTGACCATGGAAATATTAAGACCATTAAATTGGTTGATTTTTTTGAAATTCTCTTTAATTGCTTCATTAGATTTAATTTCCCTTCTTTTTCATTTAATTTCCTTTATTTCTTTTTTTGAAGAATAATAATCTCTTTGTTTTGTCTCTTTTCTAGCAACTTGTACGGTGGAAGGACTAACAAGATATGCATGAAATTTTGGGGGGCAAATTGTGTAATTCTATTGCACCGATTTGTTCCAAATAATCACAGCCTTTCATTACAAGAGCGGGAAACACAATGAATGAGCATGATTTTTGCGCCAAGGTCAAGTTGTTGAGACTCACCGCATTGAACGGTAACAATTATGCCTCTTCATTTTCCTTTTTTTCTTCTCCTTCATTAAGCAGCTTAAATGCTCATTAATTTCTCATTTTAATTTTTTCTGTTTGTGAGTTCTCAAGCTTTAAACTTTCAATTTTTCTTTGCAAAAACTTGCCATTTTCATCTTCTTTCTTATCATCCTCCATGGCCAAGACGAGAGCTTCCTAAAAAACTCTTAAGGGAAACCCTTGACATTTCATGCTCCAAATGAAACCCTCAATCAAAAAACCCTGTTCCTTAGGAAGAAAATCCTGGGTACGAGGTTTTTCAAACTGGGCTTGTGGGTAAACGCTTCACATAACACATCCAAACAAAAAGCATCAATCCAGAGCAAGGAATCAAACTCTCTACTGATATAGAACATGGAAAATCCATCCACAACACCATCGTACTCCACAAATGGGGAAGATTCTACACTCATCCTGGCAGCTACAACGCTTCCATGGTAAGATGATTCTATGCAAATCTGTATGAGCCCTCTTTTAAACTTGTTTTTGTGTGAGAACACTCTATTCCTTGGAGTGCTTCTTCTATTAACAAGATATTTAATATTACCGTGAATGTGCATGAACATGCATTGTTTGTGGATAAGATAACTGATGAAAAGCTTGAGCTTTTAGTTGAAGATTTATGCGTAGAAGGTGCATTATGGTCGAGGACCAATGTTGGAAAGTATACTATGCTCAAAAATTTCTGACCCTGCCAGCCAAAATATAGTTCCAATTCATCCACTCCAGGTTGCTGCCCTCAACCCATAGCACGACTGTTGGATATACACGATGTGTAAATCTTGAATTGATCTAATAATTGATAAGTATGTTGGATATACACTATGGACAATTGCATCTCTTAACTCTACATTGATATCTATGTTGGTTTGATTAGAGTATATCTTGCATAATTCCTTTGATTATTGATGAATTTCTTCTACTGCGGCATGTGTGTTATGTATCTATCTATATATATATTATTAGGTATAAATGAAAGGCATTCCAATGTGAGTGTGATGAAATAAATAAAGTAACTTTAAGGGGGAACACTCATCTGCATGTGTTAGAAAAATGAATCTAGCCAAAGGTTATCGCTGCACGAGTGTGTGTCATTACAATGAAGTACTTCCTGGGGGTTCATTGCACAACATCTTACTTCTCAGGGTTTAGGGTGAATTTATTGTTCGATATCCCTTGCTATATAAAAAGGGGAAAAATAAGAAAAATTATGAAAATATATGTATGATATTTATATTTTACTATGTGTGGTGTTAAATAAATGTTGATAGGAGGAATGGATCTGAAATGTTAGGGATGATGTTAGTTATTCTTGAATTGCTTGCTTATATATTGATTATGTATTTATATCTCTTGTTGATGCATTATATTTATGGATTGATTATAATGATTCAAGTATTTAGAATGCCTTTGATCTTTTGTTGGACCTTGTTGTTTTGATCTTTACTTGAGGACAAGTAAAAACTCATGTTTGGGAGTGTGATACCTCTTTAAAGATCATGCATTTTCCCTCAATTTATAGGTCTTATTGTCCCCACATTGGTATCCCTTTCTACATTTTCATGTCTATTTATGCATTTTCTAACTTAGTTCCTGTGGCTGGTGTTTTGTATATTTCTGCCTATTTTTGCCTTTTTGTCATTGCATTGTTAATGTCCCTGCAGAGGTGGTTTTCACCATTGCAGCCAGTTCGACACTGCATCTGCCAGTTGTCCTGCCTACTTGAGCATAAGGACAAGTATTCCAGTTGTCTAGTTTGTTGTAACAAATTTTGTACAATGTTGAGCATGGAAATAACCTGCAGGACATGTATCTTTCCTTGGGTGGCCTATAAAAGGACTATTTTGGATGGGGTAAAGAGACACTATTCTTATTTTTTCACACCATCTTCAACCTTGAGCTTTCTCCCTCTATCCATGGCAGCTTAAGCTTGTTTTTGGAAATTTGAGGCAAAGTGAGGTAGATCTATCCAAGGAAATGAGGAGTCAAGTGCTGAATCAAGGAAATATATTGTTATCTTCTTAAACGCTTTTCTATTTTGCTATTTTTTTGGAGATTACTTTATATTTTGAACTTATTTTGATGCTGGTTTAATTTTTTTGGAGCTTTATGAACTTATTTAAGCTGCTTCTTCAGTTTAATATTTATTATTAATAGCTTTTTCTTAAACTTTAATTTTTTGATCTAATTTACGTTTTGCATGAGAGTGTTAAACCAACCACTGACATCGACGAATGCAGTGACGAGTCAGATTAATGAGTTTTTACAACGAAAGTTGGTTGGATGCAATGAAAGTTGGTCCACTTGTTCTAAGGTCTATAGTCTTAACTTACGACGAAAGTTGGAGCCCATCTACATCCCTGAGTCAATAGTTCAAGGTTAAATGGAAGTTAATACTCAAGCTGACCACATCAATCATTGATTAAACCAATCTTTCCCCTCTAAGTGAACTTGATTTTTCCACCGTACTAAACCAAGGAGATCCAAGCTTTATTCTTACATTTCTCTATCTTTTATTACAATCTGTCGCTTCTACCACATTAAATCATTTATTCACCAGTTTATTCTATTATTGCAACCAACCCAAAACTACCACTCTTATAGTATTGTATTGTAATCACATAAATATAAGCGTAATACACCATCCTCAGGGGACCGATATTCAAACAAGAGTTCCTTGTTTCTATTCTTGCATATATAGTGTAGCTTGCACTAAAAAGTGATGTTTTCACGCTGATCAGAAGACTTTGCCAACTGCTGAGATTGAGGATCAAAGAAAAAATGATTATGCTTTTGGTGTGAAGCCAAGTACACACCAAGGCATAGGTGTTCAAAATCACAAGTTTTCCAAATTGTGGTAGAATGGTTGGAAGAGGAAGGTGAGGCAGAAGTCTTCTTGGATTCTGAAGAGAGTGGATAATTGGAGAATCCAGTAGAGCCATTGCTATCCTTGAATGCCATGTAGGGTGCCACCAACTGTGAGACTATGAAGTTGAGAATTTCACTAAAAGGAACTGAATGGGTAGAATTAGTAGATTTAGGCAGTACCCATAATATCTTATGGTTGGTAGTCATCAAAAGATTGGGGTTGAAGCTGAACCAGAAATGCAGTTTAAGGGTGACATTGGCAGATGGGAACTCCTTGGTAACTTTTGGTAGTTGTAATCAAGTGTTTTGGAAAACACAGGGGAAACAATTTGAGTCTGATTTTTTGGTCCTTCCCATGAAAAGTTGTGACATTGTGTTCAGGACTCAGTGGTTGTCCACTTTGGGGGTAATTAAATGGGATTTTAGTGGTGTTGTTCATGGATCCTAAGGAATGTGATAAATTGGTGAGAAGAAATCACAACCCTCTGAAAACATCTTTGTTGTTCATGGATACTCAATTAGGATTGAAGAAAGGGACAAAACTAATGCCAAGAGAGTTAGTGGTGTTGTTGAGTCAGTATGAGGATGTGTTCAGGGAACCCCAAGGGATGCCTACTAATAGAGGAAAAGAACATAAAATTAACTTGGTGGATGAACAAATTGTGATCAAGGTTACTCCCTGTAGATACACAGCAAGCTAGAAAGATGAAATAAAGAACCAAATTACTGAAATGCTCAAGGCATGAGTGATCATACATAGTAATAGTGTTTTTTCATTCCCTATTATCATGGTGAAAAAGAAGGATGGCACGTGGAGGATGTGTGTTGACTACAAGAAACTCAATCAAGCCACCATCAAAGATAAATTCCCTATGCCTATTATTGAAGAACTATTGGATGAACTAGGAAATGCCAAGTACTTCTCGAAATTGGATTTAAGAGCTGGCTACCATCAGATTTGAATGTAGGAAGAAATGTAATACCCTCAGAATTAGTATAAAAGGAAGCTATTACAATGCCTTCACTTAATCCCTAATTGAATGGAAGTTAGGTACTAAGTCTAGTTATTAAGGACTAGAATGCTATAAATGAAAAAGTGGTAACCTAATGTATAAGTGACCAGACCGAAACAAGTGACAAATTGAAGGAATGCATGCAAAATTCTTACATTCCTAAAATGCCCCTACACATGTCATTAATGAAAGCAAAATTAAGGATAAATTAGTAATTTATGAGGAGATAATTGATGAACCATTGTCATCTTTCTCCCTTGATAGCCGAATATGATGAAAAAAGAAGAGAGAAAGGGGATTGAGTGAGAAAACTCTATAATCATAGATTTATGCTTGAAATTTGGAGAAATTCGTGTTGCTAGCATTCATATTATCTTGATATGAAGATCAAGTAGAAATTGAGGAAAAAGGGGCTCACATAGAACAACAAGGTAGTAGAGGGAAAGGGATTTCAATCCGGGATCGACAATAGGTCAAAAAATTCTTGTGAGTGTAGTTTTAAGTTTGGAGAGGATGGTAACCTCTCCAAGTTTATTTTTTATTTGTATTTCTTGTCGATTCTTAAGTATAAATTTTATAATGAGCTTGCTATGGAGCATTAGCAAGGTAAGTGCTCTTTTGAGTGGTTACTTGATTGTGAAGCATGCTTGAATTGCTATTGATTGTCATGATATGCTTATTGCCTAATTGAACTATATTGAACTGAAGCATGATGTTATAGATAGAAGTAACTCAATTCATTGTTTAATGACATATTGATTGACACACCTTCATTTTCTATTGAAACATTGATATTGGTATTGACTTTGAACCCCATTCGATTGAAAAGGGATATTGGCACAAAGTGTGCATATTGAATTGAATCATGCTACTAATTGAATGAAAGTGATAACTATTGTAAGCCTTGGTCTCGAGTCGGTCTTAGATATAGTTGGCATGCCATAGAGTCTATAGAGCTCATTATCGGGGTAGACTACGGTCTGGGACATTAGTCCTTAATTGGCGATAGTAGGAGGGAAGTATTGTTATTGGTCATTGGTGACAGTAGGATGGATTTGACCAGGTACTTTATACCATATTGACTATTGTTATTGGCAATAGTTTGGTTGGAGACTCGAGTATCTAGACTGAGTAATCGATTCTCAAGGCTATACTTAAAATGAACTATAACTCATGTACATTGAATCTATTGTTACGTTGAATTGTATTGATTGATAGTGAAGGAAAATTGATTGCCATGAACTATTGACATTGAAACATTGATTGAACATTGCTTGAGTATTGAAACATTGAATATGTTCAAAGGATATGTAATGCCTAAAGTAGTCGAATTGGATGATTGAGCATGTCTAAACTTCAAGCCTTGTATTGATATTGGGTTGAAAATTTAGCAATGTACCTAGTATTGTTTGCCTAGTTCGAATGGTTCCTTATTGATGAGGGAACCATACCATCCATTTAATGGTTCGTAGTTGAGACTTATTGTATTGATTGCCTTATAACTTTAATTCACTCACAAAGCCTTGCTTATTCAAGTCTCATTTCTACCATATAAGTTGATATTGGATACTAACCCGAAGTCTAAGCTCGGACAAGTCACATTTTGCTTAAAAGAGTATGTTTCCATCTTGTTATAGTTCTCCTAGGATGGTGGCACCTAAGGCATGTATATTCATGATCACTTAGTTATGGTTTGTATATAATAACTTCATCTATGATCTATAAAGAGTATTGTATATATATATGAGCATGTATGAACTTTAATAGCTTGAATGCTTGTTAGCCTAATGTTAGATTTTTCCATGGTTGGATTACGCGTGTAATGGTTGAATAGATCTCTTGAAATTGGCTAGTTAACAATAAGTAAATGTAGTAATCTACATGCTTAAACATGAACCACTTTGATCACTTAGGGTACTAGCCGAATGGTGTGTATAATATTGGAAGCATGTATGTTTGATTAAGGTAACTTAAGTAAAAAATGTAATCACCTATTGGTATGCATAATAGCTACAATAAATGTTGAAATCTTCTATGGTATTATACATCTAGTTCGAATAGTTTCTTGTAAATCAAGTAAGTCCTAAATGGTATTGATTATGATAACAAATTGCATTAGGGGTACTAATGTATCTAGAAGGTGCACCACGTATTGTATATTGGGGCCTCACCTATTCGAATTGTTCCTTAAAGTGCAAGAAAAATTTAAAATGAATTGAACTCACTAGCTTAATTAGTATGGATCATTGATTTTAATTGTGGTAACTTACCTAATCCTATTAGGGTGGTTATAGTATGTTACAAGAAAATATTCATAAAACTGAATTCAAATCTCATGAGGGGCAATACGAATTTTTAGTGGTGCCATTTGGGCTCACTAATGCACCTACAACCTTCCAATGACTCATGAATAGGGTGTTCAGAAATTACTTGAGGAAATCAGTCTTGGTATTCTTTGATGACATCTTAGTGTATTCAAAAAGTTGGGAGTCTCATTTGCAACATTTAAGGGACGTTTTGGAGATTTGAGAGCACGTCAGTTATTTGCTAAAGGCAACAAATGTTGTTTTGGGGCTCGATAAGTGGATTACTTGGGACATGTAATCTCTAATGAAGTTATTTGAATGGATATAACAAAGGTAGATTGCATTTTGGATTGGCCTAGTCCAAAGTAAGTCAAGGACCTTAGAGGGTTTTTGGGATTATCTGGTTATTACAGAAGGTTTGTGAAGGATTGTGGGTGTATTACAAGGCCACTAACCAAATTGTTGAGAAAAGTGGCTTGGAAATGGACTGAAGTGGAGGGAGCAACAATTTAGAAATTGAAAGAAGTTATTAGTTCTTCCCCTTGTATTGGTGCTACCAAATTTCGGTGCAGAATTTGTTATTGAGACGGATGCTTCTGAGATGGGCATTGGAGCTGTGTTGAGTCAAAAAGGAAAATATGTGCCATTCTTCAGTAGAGGACTGGGGGTAAGGCATCAAGGTCTCTCAGTGTATGAAATGGAAACTCTAGAAAGCAGATCAACTAGTCACTCTAAATATTCATGGGATGTCAAGTTACTTAAGAGAAAATGCAAATTAGTTGTGGGAGAACAAATAGAATTAAGGGAAGAGTTGATCAATTACTTCTATGGAAGTGCAGTAGGGGGCCACTCTGGAGCAGATACAACTATTAAAAAACTTGTAGGATTTTTTAATTGGAAAGGCTTGAGGATACAAGTTAAGAATTAGGCGAGGGAATGTGTGGTGTGTCAAAGAAACAAGGATGAACTAAAACATCCAAAGGGGATGCTGCAACCCCTTCCCATGCCAGAAACAACTTAGACTTCTATGAGTATGGATTTTATTGAAGGGATGCCTCTCTCTATTTTTTTTCTTTTTATCTTGTCTAGATGCAACATTATAACCTAAGGTGTGTATGTTGGCAGCGAGTAAAATCTCAACTGATTCGGGCGTCGAACTGATATTCAATTGTGCGTATTTGCAATGAAGGAACCAAAATGAAAATTTGGAAAATTAAGAGGACTTAATTAAATTCGAGATTACCAATCCTCAATTAATTAGGTTACATGCAGACTTGTCAATGTTCTACTCAAGAAGATCAACCAAACTCATTCAATTGCATTTATAAGAAACATGGACCAATATGGAAGAAACTCAAACCTTAACATCACTTTAACTGAAATAACGCCTAGGCGTATCGGTACGTGGGACACCGTATCGATACCAAGATTATTTCACATGGTCGTACCTATGGGTGTGCATTTTGGATATCTGATCCGATTTGAAATTTTGGATATCCGAAATTTTTATATAGACAATTTAGCGATCTATATCCGATCTAAAATTTTTGGATATTCGAAAATTGGATATCCAATTTTTTGGATTAGATATTCAGATATTCGTATATCTGAATTTATGACTTGATTTAATTATTTTTTTTAATTTGGTGGTTCTATCCATGAAAATTTTAGGTTTTCGAATATAACAATCAAGAAATTATTGAATATAACAAGATTTGTATCTATAGAAATTTCAATTTTTTATATATAATAAGTAAAAATATCAAATATAACAAGATTCATATATATAAAAAATTAAATTTTTAGATATCGAATAATCGGATATCCAATCTAAATGTGAAATAACTATCCGTATTCGATCTGATAGTTTTGCATATTCGATCTGAATTATCCGAAAAATAAAAAACGGATCGGATACCCAAAATTTCAGATCGGATCAATGGATAAACAGATCTAATCAATCAGATCGGATTTTTTTGCACACCCCCAGCCGTACTGATACGATCCCTATGAGTATCGATATGCGGGCTACATGGCCGAATTCTCAATTTCCAGTAGCTAAAACTCATACCGAAATGCTTTCTCACGTACTGATATCTAGGCCAATTTCCCACATACTCGTACTGGTACCAGGCCACGCGTATCGATATGTTTGGACCTGTAATGTCCAAATTTGCTGGTTTTTCACCCAATTGATAACTCAAACATGCCTTAATCAACCATACATATTTACACCACTAAGCCAAGAATTAGAACAAGCCGAAAGCCCTTGGAAACATGAGCATCTAGAGGCTTGTTACACAATTTCACAATACTAGAGGCATGCTTCCTACTTTCATCCAACTCAACAACCAAAAAAGGAGATTCAAGGTACATTTCAACAGGGCATCACATTAAAAGACTTTCACCAACATATTAAACATGCTTGAACCACAAAAGCGTAAGCATAGGCATATCAACCCTATATGTCTACTATGAAATCCTTCAAACCTCAAACACAATTATGCATGCTACCACCAATCAAGCTTCGATCCATCAGCATAATAATCCATCAAACCACAACAAATAAATCTCCATAATACAATAAAATCCAGTTTACAAAACCCCCAACAACATGGTAACACATTGCCTTATTAACTGAATTTAACTACGTTTTCCATACTCAAGTAGTTGTTGTGTTCTTGGACCTTCCTTGCCGAGAGAATGTTTCCCAAACTCTATATCACGACATCAATGGAAAAAGAGAGCGTAAACACACAATACTTAGTGGTGTCGCTCTTCAACAAAACATTGATGCATTTCAAAATCCATTTGAAAACCACATATCATGTGAATTATAGAGCATGCTTAATTAAACCAAAGCATTTTCTCATTTGTTTCCAAAACAAATCATGCATAACAACCATATGCATCAAAACTCTTTTTGTATATCTCATATGTAACATGTATCACATATATCTCATATATTGGCATTTACTGTGACTCAGATATATTCACCTCATTCCTCGAATAGACTTACCTTTATCCTTACATTCAAATAAAATGTTAATTAACCTTATCGGATACACATATTTCTCATGATGGACTTACCTCCACCAGCCCCTAGGTTTCGAAACCAACAAGCCAATTTTGGCCACTAGAGTGCCGGCTTCAAAACCACCTTGAATGGTTTCGATATTTATCGCGGGGACCATCCGTTATGTTGAAAAATAGTTTCTAAAGTTATATTTTAGTCCATGGTTGTTATGTATACAATTGTATGAGTTTGGATGATCTTTATAAGCTGGAATTTGACATGTATGCATGAAACCTGATTAATTGAGGATTGGTAAATCTAATTTTATGTAAGTCCTTATCGTTTTGTAGTTTTACATTTTGATCTCTGAATATTGGCAATGCTTAATTGATGATGCAAATGAGCTTGGTTTGAGACAAAATTTCACACGTATGTTTTAAATGGACTTAACTAAAGATTAGTAAACTCAAAATGGTATAAGTTTCTATAGTTTTCTGGAATTGCAATTTGGTTCCTAAATTGCACTTACGTGCAATTAGATGTCGATTCGAAGCCTGATTGAGTTGAGTTCTCACCCTTTGCTAGTATGCACACCATAGGTTATAATGATGCATCTAGATAAGATAAAAGGAAAAATGGCATATTTCAAGTTAAATCTTTATGGGTTTCTTTCGGCAAACTCAATGTAACTCGCTCAGTTCGGTCTAGTGACTAGGTTGAGTCAAGGGGGTTACGTTTGGTGGTATCAGAGTCAGGTTTACGATAAGTGTGATGAGGTTATGGTTGTTGAAATCTTGTGATTGGTTAATTACTATTGCTTGTTGTGTAAGGTGTTTGTTTATATATCTGTTGATTGGCATATGTTATGTTGGGGATTTTTTGTGGGACACATTGCCTTATAACTACAGTCTGAAATAATTTGATTTGGAATGGATGTCTTGTATCCTCGCTTGAAGTTGGTCTGATTGTTTTTGTTTTGTTATAATTATCAGGTCTTTGAAATGTGTTATGTTACAACTGAGAGGTGAAGTGAGAACTAGCTTGGTGTTGTTTCCATTGGGCAAGGAGTTGAGGAGAATGTTATATCTCTTGGGAGTTTGCCACTCCGAAGTGAGTATCACCTGCTCCAGTTGGGCCAATGTTGGGTGATATGGCACCTTTGATATATGCGATGTCTGGAGCTTTTTAATTTGTTGTTGCTAGAGCGCGTGTGCCTGCGTCAACTGTTGGGCAAACGGGGTTACCGTTGGAACGTCTTTGTAGTTTGGGAGGAGTTAAGTACCGAGGGTTGGCACCCGAGGCATATGAGGCCTGGATGGCCAGTACTGTTGAGATTTTGGATCATATGAGGTATAATAATGCCTGTAAGCTAGGATGTGTTGTATCCCTGTTGCAAGGAGACGTGTATAGTTGGTGGACAACGTATCAACGGGCATGGAACCCAATGATGTGGATTGGGATTTTCCAAGATGCCTTTAAGAAGAAGTATATGGGAGTTAGATACTTTGATGAAAAGAAACATAAGTTCATGGCTTTAGTTCAAGACAATATGTATGTGGTCGAGTTTGAGGTATAGTTTGTTTGGTTAAGCTAGTATGCTCCCAAACTGGTACTGGATGAGAGGAATTATTGTGACCAATTCTGTTTCGGATTGGTACAGGATGTTAGGATATACATGTTGGCTTCTGGCTACACTATTTTTGACATGTTGGTTACACGGGTGAAGTGCATTGAGCAGAACCTAGTTTATCGATTCATGTGGGAGGTTCTGGCTCTGCCAAGAGAGCTACAGACTTTGGTTTCGATGGTAGTCATTTTAAGACGAATCATGATAAAAGGTATCGCCCTGAGTTGAGGTGAGGTGGTGGTAGTGTTGGGCGAGGACCGCAGGGTCAGCGTATCCATGCTAGAGCAACATTTAATACATGTTGGGCATGTTGATCGTATGATCACATGAGGCGAGACTGTCCACGTCTGATTCTTGGGCTATAGACTCCTGCGCCTATTATTGCTAATGCTTTTGGGAGTTGTTGTTTGAAGGATCATCTCAGAACTTTTAGAGAATACAAGTAGCTAGTTCTTTCAGTGAGACGGTTGTTGTGAGAAGAATGTTTAAGAAATTTCCTTTGATTGTTTAAGTTCATGTGTTTGCGGTTGATTTAATGAAGTTGCCATTTTATGGTCTTGATGTAATCTTGGGTATGGATTGGTTGTTCGAGCATAGACTTGTGGTTGATTTTGAATCCGAGCAAGTTTCCTTAAAACTTGCTTATGATTATGAGGTAGTAATCGTGGTTGAGAATGTTAAGTTCTAATCCAAAGTTGTTTTGTCTCTAGAAGCGAGTTGTTTGTTGGATTCTGGCTGTGAGGTATTCCTAGCCTATGTTATGAATTTGGGATCGAATGAAGTATGTGTTCAGGACATACGTACGGTATGTGAGTTTCCAGGTGTTTTTTCAGAAGAGTTGTCTGGTTTGCCACCGAATAAAGAGGTTGAGTTTGGCATTGAGTGTATGCAAATACAACTCTAGTGTCTATTGCTCCCTGTTGCATGGCTCCGAAGGAGTTAAGGACGCAACTTTAAGAGTTGTTTGATCGAGGGTTTATTAGGCCTAATGTTTCACCTTAGGGTGCACCGGTGTTGATTGCGAAAAAGAAGGATGACACGGTGCGGATGTACATTGATTATCAACAACTAAGCAAGTTGACGGTCAAGAATTAGTATCCTTTCCATGAATTGATGGTTGTTTGATCAGTTTAGAGGTGCTTTGGTATTCTCTAAGACTGATTTAAGGTTCGGGTATTATCAGTTGAAGGGAAATGATGTGGTTGTGCCTAGAATTGCCTTCCGTACGAAGTATGTGCATTGTGAGTCCTTGGTGATACCATTTGGTTTGCCCAATGAGTCAGTTGCATTCATGGATGTGATGAATTGGGTATTCCATGAGTTTTTGGATTAGTTTGTTGTTGTGTTTATTGGTGATATTCTAGTGTACATGTAACACCCTAAACCTGGCCTAGAAAGGTTACCACTATCTAAGCTATTGACTAATTGAATTATGTGCTAATCAAATTAAAGAGGAAAGAACATTAGCTATCTTTTAGATCAAATAAGTGAAATTAGAACCAAATAAAAACTAGAAGGCTTAAATAGAAGGATGGAAATGTGAACATGCAAAGCTCTAGAGTTTGCATGTAAATTGAATTAAAATTGGAGGCCTAGACACATGTTCTCATTTCATGAAAACATGTGCCTTGTGAGTGATGACTCACGGCAACTAGGTGAGAAAGATGAACAAATTTTGCATTATCTTCTTTATCCGCCATAGCCTAATGTTTGAGAGAGAAAGAATGAGAAAAAGTTTCTTAGACCACCTTCAATTCATGTTTCTTGTTGAGCTTTGATCAAATTAGCTTAGGAGAAGGTAAAATGCTTGATTCCTCACTTCAATTACATGCTTGAATCTTGAATTAGTGGTATTCTTGTTGCCTAATTTGAATATAATGATTGTTATGCATGTTATAATGATGTTAGCTTCTAATGATCCTTGAAATTGTGAGTGTTAGTAACCAAATTGCTAAAGAGAATGTGTATGGTTGCTGGAAATTGAGGATAGGGATCATAGTTGAAACTAGTTTCGATTAGGGACTGTTTTGCTAGATGAAAATGCGTAAACATGCTTAATTGTATATGTTGTCCTGTTTTCATCACATTGCTAGATGAATTGAGACTTGAATAGATTAAATAGCTTGCTGGAAAATGAATGCATGTAGTTGGATTGGTTAGAGCTAGGTAATGGACTGCTCAAATGGTGAATTAGAGGAATATTGTTGATCAAATTGAACATAGCACTATAATGCCCTGTTATAATCACGTTGATAGGTGAATTAGACTGACCTATACATGTAAGAACATGAAAATAAGTTGAATTATAATGTTAGAATCTTGTTTAGATGAATTATGAAGCTAGAAGCTTAACCTAGTGAAATCTGCCCAGAATACTCTGTTCTGGGCAGTAACTTTGAAAATCACCATACATTTTTTAAATGGAATTTAAGGCTGAAATTTTTATGGACAGTGCCTTAAGATGTCTAAATTCATTAGGAGAAAACAGAACTAAATTCTGGATTGTAGAATGAATTGTAGAGAAGAAACACTAGGGACAGTGCAAACTTTCCAGTGTTGTAAGTTGTATTGTCTTTAAGTTAAAAACTGTATTAATTGGCAAAGGATTTAAATGCAAGACCTATATGGTTATAAAGACAATTAAGTTAGCTTTCCAGCGGTGTAAACTAATTGAAATTCCAACGTACGGAATGAAAGTTATGCATGTTTAAGTGAGCAGAGTACATGATGCCTGGTAGTAGCAGTTTAGGTATTGTGGCAGTTTTGTAAACTGTTTTGCAAACAGTTTTGGGACAGTTTAATTGCTGCCCTGTTTTGCCTTAATATGGAATGTAGGCAGTTTGGTAATGTGTATTAAGGTGTGTATATGAATATACTATCTATTTTGTATATATAATGTATTAACCTTGCGGCCATGTTGAATAATTTTGTGATTACATGTTTTGACCTTGTTCTATCTATGTGATTTACTAGAGCAAGGAGAGAACTTTGGAGAAGGATCTAAAGTCAAGCATTCAAGGGACAAGCAAAAGGGAATAGTCTTTCGAGACTAGCTAGCTTGGGGAGTATTGTGAGTGTAGTTTATTCTAGAGTTAGGACTAGGTCCTAACTAAAGCAAGCATGTCTAAATTCTTGAATTGTTAAATTAGACTTAATATGATCTTGACCTAATAAGGGAAGTATGAATTAAGATAATACATGAAATAGAATGCTAGCATGTATATGTGGTAACATTGATGCTTGTATGTATGACATGGTATTGTGACCAATTGCTTAAATCGAATGCTTGATGTGCTAGCTTAGATGATGCAATGAGCACATGAAATGTTGAGTTATGGTTCTATTGGCCTAAGGGCTTAATGCATGTATACACTTGCCATGCAATACTCGAAATGACTCTTGAAAAAGATAAGATTTGACATGAACTTGTACTCTTGAATGATACATGATCTTGAACTTGAAAAGCTTGAGATCCTTGAATAAATGAATTATAATCAAACAACCTTGGTTGCTAGTTGAATAGGTAGAAGGGCATGCCTTAGAGTCTAGAGCTCATTGTGTTAGGGTGGACTATGGTCCAGGGATAAGGCCCCTAATTGGCAACAGACGGAGGGTACGTATGTGGTCTTTGGCGACAGTAGAAGGGTTGACTAGTACTATGGTACATCTTGTGGCAACAGTTGGTTGGAGACTCGATTACCTAGACAAACTATGAACCAAGGATTGTGTTAAAAAGATAATAAATAAGTTAATAAGCATGAATAGCTTGATTACTTTTCTTGTAAGCATGATTTTCTTGAGTTCTTGTTATGTAAGCATGAATTGCTTGATTTCTTGTAAGCATGAATTGCTTGACTACTTGATATGTGACCATGAATAGCTTGATTACTTGAAATGGATAAGGATGAATTATGATTCATTGTCTCTTGCTTCTTATGCTATTAAAATGCCTTGAAATCCTTAGCTAGGATCATTCTTGACTAATTGACACTTAATTTGACATAACAATTGGTTATAACTAGTTACTACCTCACTAAGTACATTCTTGTACTTATCACTCTTGTTTTCATCCTTCCCAACTACAAGATAAAGGATTCGATCGTTGCTTGATCCTGAAGCCTGATTTCTTGAGCTCGAAGCAAAAGACAAACATAGCTAATGTATGGTTCATACGTGTTTTGTATTTCTCCTAGTTGGTGGCACCTAGACATATACATGTAGCTAGAACTAGACCATGCATCTTGTTTGCTTTGGGATGATTGTATATATGCATGAACATGGCTACTTGATGTTTTGAATACTTGTATATATATGCTCTTGTATGGGCCTTCCATGTTAAGAACATAGTTGTTAAGACTTAAGTATGTATTGAACTCAAATTATATGTAATGTAAAAGTAGTTGTTGCGCATATGTGAATATATGTAGAATGTTCAAAGTGATTGATCTAGCCTATTGTGCAATTCGAATGCCTTGTGAAATTATATAGTCACTTGTGTGAATATACCATGTTGTAGGTGTTTTTATGTGTGTGTATGGTAAATGACGAATGGTATGGCTTGTTTGGAGATAAGATACATGCAATTGTATGTTCAAATGATCATATTTAGTAAATTTAGGTAAGAAATGTTACATGTATCAATCTAAGGAACAATGAAATGAAATGGAAGCATGTTTGTTCACTTAGGCTATTCGAATGCTAGTGTATAGTGATGTTAATTGAAATGTTGAAGTAGTAACCTATAATGTCTTTTAAACAAAATATGAGATTTCTTGCTAGTTAAGTAACTCATCTAATAGGGAGGAGTTAACCTATTCTTGCCTCGTTCTTGCTTGTAATGTTCTTGGTAACGCTCTCGAGCCGGCTTGCTACTAACCTGGGGTAGGGGTGTTATAGTACAAAGGTAACGAGAAGGATTTTGATTGGCATGTATGAATGGTCTTGTAGGCTTTTGTGGAGGAACAAATGTTTTCTCTTTATTTGGGAAGTGCGAGGTTTGGGTATGTTGGAAGGAATACTAGTTTTGGGAATGTTATTAGTCAGTGTGAACAGTTAAACATGCATAGTGCAAAAATACTTATATGTATATATAAATATGTCAGCACGTGCATACATTTGGGCATGACATTAGAGGTTTTGCATACGTACACATAGACATCTATGAGGGCATATAAGTAATCATGCATACATATGTTCACACTTACGGATGACTGTTCAGAGGTTTATAGAGTGGTGGTGTAAGCACGATAGCTTTGGTAATATGGTTCTTGGAGTTCTCAATGTTTGAAGAGGATGTTAAAGATTGGTTCTTGGGAGTTTGGTTTTTGATAGTTTTGGAGCAACCAAGGTTGGAGTTAGAAGTTTGTGGGTTTGCTAGGTCCAGTTAATTAACATCGAGGTTGGTTAAGGAATTTGCTCAGATTGTGGCATCGCAAGCGAAGTTGTGACTTATGCATTTAGATAGTTGAGGGTGCATGAGAGCAATTGTCCTACGCATGATGTGGAGCTTTTCGTGGTTGTGTTTGCTTAAAGGTTTTAGAGACACCATCTCTATGGTGAGAAGTGTGTTGTGTACACGAATCATAAGTGTTTGGAAAAAACTAAATGATGTTTTAAATCTTTGGCAACTTAGATGGTTGGAGTTGCTTGAGGATTATGTTTTGATGATTGAATATCATCTGAGGAAGGCTAATGTTGTAGTTGATGTTTTGAGTAGGAGGGTTGTGGTGGAGTTGAGGGTGATGTTTATGAGGTTGAGTGTGACGCGTGATGGAGGCTTGATTGTCGAGTTGCAAGTGAAGTCATCCTTGTCATAGTTTATTAAAGAAAAGCAACCTTATGATGATGCGTTGTTATCGCATGTTATGAATATCATGGATGGAAATTCAACGGGTTTTCATTTTAATGATGATAAGGTGTTGTGTTTGAAAGATCGGATGGTGGTGCCTAATGGTGATGAGTCGAGGCGTATCAGTTTAATCGAGGCATATGCTAGTCCTTTTACTATACATTCCGGTAGTACTAAGATGTATCAAGGTTTGAAAGGAAAGTACTGTTGGGTGGGTTTAAAGAAAGATGTGGCAGATTTTGTTGCTAGATGCATGGTATGTCAGCGTGTTAAGGCAGAGCATCAGTTTCCTTCTATGTTGTTACAACTGTTGAGGATGCCAGAATGGAAGTGGGAGAGAACCACCATGGATTTTGTGTGTGGGTTGCCGTTGACACACACTAAAAAGGATTCCATTTGGGTGATTGTTGATTGGTTTACGAAGTGTACACATTTTGTGCTTGTGCATACGATGTATGCTTTGGATAAGTTGGTGGATTTCTATATTTCTGAGATTGTGCGTTTGCACGGTGTGCCTAAGTCCATAGTTTTGGATAGAGATCCGCGGTTTACTGTGAGGTTTTAAGAGTGTTTGCATCGAGCTTTGGGTACACGATTGAGTTTCAGTACTTCGTATCATCCTTTGATGGATGGTCAGTCTGAACGAGTGATCCAGGTTTTGGAGGATATGTTGAGGTTTTGTGTTATTGAGTTCCAAGGAACCTAGGAGAGACAGTTGCCTTTAGTGGAGTTTGCTTATAACAACAGTTATTAGGCTAGTATACAAATGGCACCGTATGAGGCTTTGTATGGTAGGAAGTTTCGTACGCCCTTGTGTTGGGCTGAGGCCGGGGAAAAGTATGTTTCCTTGCCGAATGTGTTAAAGGATACAAATGAGAAGGTGAAGCTCATTTTTGATTGCTTGAAGAAGGATTCAGATTACCAAATATCCTACACGGATTTGAAGTGTAGAGAGATTGAGTATGCGGTTGGTGATCGCATGTTCTTGAAAGTGTCACCTTGGAAGAAGGTGATGCGGTTTAGACATAAGGGTAACCTTAGTCTGAGGTTTAGTGGACCATATGAGGTTGTGGAACATGTTGGTCCTATTGCTTATCATTTGAGGTTTCCTCCTGAGTTGGAGAAGGTTCATGATGTGTTTCATGTATTGATGTTGTGAGGGTATCGGTCGGACCCATCATATGTTATGTTGGTGGAGGATATGGAGTTGTGACCGAGGTTTTCCTTTGATAAGGAACCTATTGAGATCTTTGATTCGTGTAGTAAAGTTCATTGTGGTAAAATGGTTGTACTTGTGAAGGTGTTGTGGCGACACCGTTGTGCTGAGGAAGCCATGTGAGAGAGTAAGGCAGACTTGATGGCATAGTTTTCGTGCTTATTTTCTTCGGGAAAAGTTTCAAGGATGAAATTTACTAAGTGGGGGAGAGTTGTAATGCCCCAACTTTGGGCCTAGCGATTTATAGGCTTATTAGACAGTCCGGTGGATCAGGTTAAAAATTCGAGTTAGACTCGGGATTAAAATCAAATAAATATTTTTGAGTGAGAACATATTTGTGAAAAATATCTAAAAATCATTATTTATTATATGAACATTTTTGGTAAAGTCAATTTTGAAAAATGGAATTCAAAATTAGACATTTTGGCTAGTGACCGAAATGTAAAGATTAAAAACTATTTTTTGTGACTGTTTTGTAAAAGAGTCAAAACTTTGAATCTTTAAGGAGCTATTTTCCCAAATTCTAAGATCATACTTTTATCCCTTAATTGGCTAGTTTAAAAGGGTTTTGAGAAAATATAAATATGTTGGGCGAATTAATTTTATAATTAATTGCTTAAACAAATTTTACGTAACCAATTTTCTCTAAAAGGATTTTCTCTCAAATTTTCTCCAGCTAAACACTCATTTCTTCTTCAAAATCGTTAGGTAGATTCTTTTTTTCTTTAATTTTTTCATTTCCAATGAATTCTTGATGGTTTACTATCAAAACCTTATTGTTTTAATCTTGTTTTCTCATGTAAAACTATCCAATTAAGGGGAAAGCAATCTATTAGAGGTGAGCTTCATTTTATCCTCAAATATAATGTTCTTTACTGAAATTCCCAAGTTCTTGACTCTTTATATATGTTTTCTAATGTGTTTTGATGATTTAATTGATGAAATCTTGTGATTTTCAAGTTAGATCAGTTTTGAGGGCTTATTGATTGATTTTAATCATGATTTAGATGTTTGATAATGTTAAAATAATGGTTTTAACATTAGAATCTTGTAACTATGTGAATCTCTAATTGTTTAGGTTGCTAGATATGGGTTTTTGAAAAGTTCTGGCAGTTTTATGAGGGCTCGAGGTATAAGGCTGATATTAGATTGATTTTTGATGTTAATTGATGATAATAAATGGCTTAGATTGTTAGATTGTGGCTGGGATAAGTTTGGAAGAAGTGTGATGGCGATTGATAGCTTTTAGCAGGGCAATGTTGAGGAATTGTTTTGATGGGATTTTGAATGAATTATGATGCATTCATCCTCTGTTTTTATGTGGTTAAAATATGGGAGGTCGATCCTATAGCTATTGGTGAAGCTTTGGAGGCTTCATATGCTTGAATTCGCGTCAGCGATTGAGTTTCACGAAGTTGGTGAGTGAGAACGTGGATTTCAGCTTTGAAATGGTTTAAAGATGGTTTATGGGATTTTAAAGTTAGCTTGAAATGCAGGTTTAAACTCGGACGTAAGTACAAAGGGTTTTCCCTCTCAGTCGTGCTTTTATAAAATGGTTTTATGCACTTGTTTTGAATGGCATGGTATCTACTGTTAAAGCATATTTTAAAGTATGTTATATACTAATTTTGATCTTGAAATGATGATGGATGCATGTGGTAAGTGATCCATGTAATTATGAGTTATACTTGTTTTAAAAGCATGATTTGTTGCTTTGGAAATAGTTTGAATTGATGGATATAAAAATAGTGAGGTACATGGTTAATTGTGAATTATATTGGCAAGTGATGTGGTTAAATGTTATCAGATATAGTTGGCTAGCCATAGGGTTTAAAGTGAACTATAATAAGTCGCCTCATGTGGCTTAAAGGTAGCTCCCTTATGGGAACCGCAATAGCTAGGGATACAATGCTTAGAGTTATCCCATTGGTGGATTTATACATCATAACCGTTGAGGTGGTAATTGTTCTGATGGTCCGGTTCGAAGATGTATGTAGAAAGTGGTGGCGACACCACTTGAGAAATCCGTGTATCGAATGAACTATTTTGGAAATAGAACTTGGTTTATGATCACTTGAAAGCGAATATAATTGTTGATGGATTATGTTGTATAATGTTGGTTTATACATGTTTTAATCTTTAAGCTTTGCATATGGGATGTTATACATGGGAAGGCTTAAATTAAGGGTTAGCAAATGGGATTATGCTGTTGGTCCATGATACATGTTGCATATGGTTTAATATGCTTGTTTTTGAAAGTGTTAAGTGCATGGTTTTCAACGCATGATGTTTTATAAGATGATTGAAATGTTGATTTCAATGTGGTTTTGGAAAATGGTTTTAAATTGCATTAATGGTGTGTTGTTTGAGCAATCCTCACTAAGCCTTGTGTGCTTACGCTCTCTTTTTCCATCAGTGCTGAGAATTAAAGGTTTGAAGTCAGCAAGCAAGCGGAGGATATCCAAGTACTTCAGCTTTTGAACGTATGATTCCAATCTAGACTTGTAGTAATAAAGGCAATGGGGTTCATTATTGTTTGTAAGTGTGTTTTTTTAAACTCCATGTTTGTGCAAGTTTATGTTGATGTTTTTGAGTTGTAAAAGGCATTATAAGTTTGGTGATTGTTTTGGCATGATGGTTTATGCTTTGTTTGGGGCTTTAGGGAAATATAAGCATGTTGGGTAGAAATCATGTCTATAGGACTACCTTTGTTGTCGTAATGCCTATGCTCTTATATTGTTGTGGTCGTTGGTTGATATGATGTTTATATAACTACTGTGGTATGATGCTTGAGTGTTAAATGATGTTTGGGGTTAATTCGGATGCGTTTGGGGAGGTTTCAAAGTGTTTTGAATGTACATATTTTGTAAACCTACAAGAAGGTTTTGAAACCAGCCAGCATGTTTCGAAACTATGGGGCATTTTCCTCCAGGCAGATTTCGAAACCAGCCCCTAGATTTCGAAACCAGCAAGCCAATTTTGGCTACTGGAGTGCAAGTTTGGAAACCACCTTGAATGGTTTCAATATTTATCGTAGGGACCCATCTGTTATGTTGAAAAATAGTTTCTAAAGTTATATTTTGGCCCCTGGTTGTTATGTATGCAATTCGATGAGTTTGGATGATCTTTTTAAGCTGGAATTTGACTTGTATGCATGGAACCTGACTAATTAAGGATTGGTAAATCTAATTTTAAGTATGTCCTTATAGTTTTGCAATTTTATATTTTGGTCCCTAAATATTGCCAATGCTTAATTAATGATACAAATGAGCTTGGTTTGAGACGAAATTTCACATGTATGTTTTAAATGGACTTAATGAAAGATTGGTAAACTCAAAATGGTATAAGTCTCTATAGTTTTCCATAATTGCAATTTGATCCCTAAATTGTAATTGTGTGTAATTGGATATCATTCGAAGCCCGATTAAGTTGAGTTCTCACCCATTGCCAGTATGCACACCGAGGTTATAATGTTGCATCTAGACAAGATAAAAGGAAAAAATGGACGTATTTCGAGTTAAATCTTTATGGGATTGTTTCAACAAACCTAATGTAGCTTGCACTGTTCGGCCTAGCGACTAGGCTGGGTCAAGGGGGTTACATAAAAACAATCAAATATCAGCCAACTAATAGGGAATATCAATAAAGAACCTTAGTTTAAGAGAGGAAAACGAAATTCACCTTTGAAGAAGCTCCCATCAAAATTGATGTAAGATTTTCCTTGAAATCAGCTTGTGAAATTGATGAAATCTTTGATAAAATCTTGTGAGGTTTTGCTGGAATCAAATGTTGAGTTCTCCTTAGAAAAAACAACAAATAATTTTGGGTAATCATGTTTGGAAATTGAGGGAGAATAAGAAGAGAAAATTAGAAAGAATAGGAAAATGATTTAGAAACCAATTAACCCTCAGTTCCTTACTCAATTAAGGTGGTCATTTTCTGATTAAAAACATTTAGAAATGATAGCTCTCTAAGGATTCTTAGTATTGGCCCATTTACAAAATAGTCACTAACTCAAATTTGCAAAGTTTACATTTCAATCACTAACTCAAAAATCCATTTAACTAGATTAAATTGACCTTTAATTAAAACTCGAAAGTGTTTAATATAATAATTAACATCCTTTAAAAATTTAACCCTTTTTTCAATTAGTAAAAATTCCCATTTTTACCTTTTAATTTTAGCCAAAACATATTTAATTCATTAACCGATTTAACCAGTCCGAACCGAACCCGAACAAATCCTAAACCTTCTAACCCTATTTTTTGGGTGTTACACTTTATATTTTAACAAACTCAATTTTCTTTTACTTTAAAAAAACTACTACCGATGGTTAATATTTTCTCTAAACCAGAGGTTTTCCAAAATTTTATTACAACTAAAGACCATTGTTTTCACATTTTCAACTTTCCTAAAATGTTTTCAATGATGAATTGATATTTCGATCTTATATCTAATCTATTTTTCATTCAAATTGTAACACCCCTTTTTGGCATGGTCGAGAACCAGGTCGGAGCATGTTACTAGTGTTCGATACAATGATCATATTAGTATTTTAATCTTTGTTCAGTGTTTTAATAAACCAAACCTCATGCAATGTCTAAAACGACATTCTAAAATGATACTAAGTCTATACAGTAAAGCAATGATTCGATGTAACTCATTAGTCTTGAATTTAGGACCAATTTTAAACTTTTACAAGTTTTAAGGACTAATCTATAAATTTAGTAAAATAGGGGTCATATTCTGAAAGTAACTATACCACACCGAAATTCTACCTATAATCGGTGATCATACAAACTTTATGCCAATCAGACTCCATTTACTTATTCAATTAGGCCAATTACCATTCAGTGACCAATATACAAGTTTTAAAATTATTATCAAACTATTAACATAAATACTTGTCACCGTAACGATACTCCAAGTGGTCGTATCGGTACACAATGCACATTTTTATAAATTATCAGATTCCAATGACCAAAACCCGTGTCGATACCACCTTTGCCGTATCGGTACGAGTTCATCTATTTTGATACATCTATGAGTCGTATCGATGCAATTTTTACAATCAAATTCCAGTGTTGACTTTTCATACAGATACGCTAAAGTCCATATCGATACTCCATGTTGACCAGCATTGACCTGGTACAATTATGCAACACCGTATAGATACACCATCACCTATATCGATACACCTTCCACTATAACAACAGAATTGGTCTGGTTTTTATCCAATTTGACCTATCGAACAATGTCCAAATGCAATGAAATTTTACTAGCGAGTTTAAAACTCTATAGTCTACTAACATGCAAAATTTCATGGTCATATGAATTTGTTTAGTAGGTTTTCACCTATGAGCCAAATATGCAAGTTTTGTCACTTTTAGCCAATACCAAAATCACTTATAGGGCCTTAAACACTTATACAAAACATAGGCAATACATACTTACCAAAAGGGCTAAAAGTAACTAGTTTAACTACTTAGCCACCATAAGGATAATATACATTACTTTAGCCTTGTAGTGACTTGCCAGAAACCTTTGACTTCATCGATCTCGCAACGATAAATCCTTTAACCTGAAATGCATTAGACATATAATGTCTAGTGAGGTAATCATAAACAATATCAAAACAATGAAATGCATTCCAAAACATGCTTTATCAATAACAATGCAATGATTTCATGTTCAATGACAATTATGACATATTTAAATATTATTCCTTGGATCAAACCAAAATAGTAGATATGTGAATTCTTACGCCTCGCCAAATCAGTGAATGGTCTAGCCCCTACATCTTGCCAAAAGACCAATATCACAAACATCCCTCTGCCTCGCCAAAATAAAGGCCATAGCCAATGACTGTAGTCCACCCGTACCAACGAGGTCATGAATTCTATGGCATGCCAATTGTATCTGATGTCCTTTTGAATCCAAGGTTCAATAGCAATAGCAATAGCAATATCAATAACCAATATTTACAATAGCAATGTCAATGATCGATGTTTCAATGACAATATTTCAATAGCAATGACAATACCAATTTCAATATCCAATGGCAATATCTATGACAATGACTATAGAAATATCAATGACAATGTTCAATGGTCAATATGCTAATTTCGATGCTTCAATATGGTCGATGTCAATAGTAATGATTCTATGATCAATAGTTCAATGCAACAACTTACTAATGCTTATCGATATAATCTCCTAAAAGATTTGATGCAATATCCTTAGGCACGATGTTAGCTAGACAAAAATCAATTGAAATCGGGAAACAACCTAGCTTATTCCTGAGACTTCAATTACACTCACTTGATTTTCGAAGCTCCTAAGCCTCTCAGATGATCACTCCCTTGCTCCTAGCTTTTGTTGGAGATGATGAATTATCTTTCTCCAATTCTTGAGCTAGGTAATAACAATAGAAGATTATTAGAATTGGTAGTACGATATTGAAATCAATATAATGATATCAAATTCAATATCTAAGCTCGGAATAACAATTAGCTATTAGATTTCCATGGACTAAAGCCTTGAAAACTCTAGGTTACCATAGATGGTCAAAACTTTAGCTTGAAATTAAACATAATCTATCCATGGAATCGATTAATTGTTTGAGGGCTACAACTTACCCAACTGATGACTATTCGATGGAATCAATGATTTGAAGAAAGCTTAAGGTTTGCTAAAACCAACAATGGAGGTGCTTGCTTGCGGGAAGAAGAAAACAAAGAGAGGTGGTTGCTTAGCTCTTAATCGGGTAAGTCTCAAATCTTATTTTTACTTTCCAACAATCTTGATAGCAAAAACCTTTCCTTCAAATGAAGGAAAGTAATCTGGGCAATCCACGTAGTGGATGATAAGGCTTGGGAGGGGCTAATCGCAAGGTTAGTCCCTCAATTTTCTACACTTTTTACTTTTGCCCTCAAACTTTTGATTTATACAATTTAGTCACTAGTCAATGTTTCAATAAATCCAATAAGGTCATTTGTCAATGAATTGGCTCAATTTGAGTCCAATATCAATGTAATTGACCAAATGGTCAAAGTCTATGCAATATTTGGACACTTCTGGTGTAAGGTTTTCGATTACCGGAACCTAATTCTGACTAGACAGGTTTTTGGGGTGTTACAAACTCTCCATCTTAAGAAATATTCGTCCTAGAATTTTACCTGAACTGAAGAGATAAGGGTATTGCTTCTTCATTACTTCCTCTGGTTCTCGGGTTTCTTCTTCAATGGTGTGGCTCCTCTATAGCACTTTGACTAAAGGAACGGATTTATTGCGAAGCCTTTTAATTTCCTTTGCAAGGATCTGAATTGGTTCCTCCTCATAGGACAAGTTGGATTTAATTTCTATATATTTAGGCTCGATGATCTACGAAGGATCAGAGCGATATTTTCGAAGCATCGATACATGGAATACATTGTGGATCTTGCTCAATTCTGAGGATAACATTAACCGGTATGCCACAGGGCTAACTTTCTCAACAAACTCGAATGGTCCAACGAATCGGGGACTAAGTTTTCCCTTTTTTCCAAACCTCAGAACCTTTTTCCCCAGTGAAACCTTGAGAAAGGCTTTCTCACCAATTTTATACTGTATGTCCCTTCGTTTAAGGTCAGCATAGGCTTTTTATCGGTCTAAGGCAGCTTTTAAGCGATCATGGATGATGGTAACCCATTCTTCGGTTTCCTGAAGTAGGTTAGGGCCCAACACCTTGCCTTCACCAAGCTCAGACCAATACAATGGAATTCTACAACGCCTACCATACAATGCTTCATACGGTGCTATCTTAATGGAAGCTTGATAGCTATTGTTGTAAGAAAACTCGATGAGAGGTAGGAATTTCTCCTAAGACCCACCGAAATCAATGATGCATGCTCGTAGTATGTCTTCTAGAATCTGCACGAAAAGGTTCAATAGCGATACACATTTTCAATGGTTCAATGGAAGAGACTTTTTGATGATTACCTGAATTACCCTTTCTAATAGGTTGTCAGATTGAGGGTGGAAAGCAGTACTAAGATTAGCTCTGGTACCAGAGCTCCTTGCAATGTTCTCCAAAATCGAGAAGAAAAATGGGGATCTTGATCAGAGATGATATATTGTGGTACTTCGGGGAGTCGAATAACTTCTTTGATGTACAAGTCAACCAACATAGAAAGACCGTAGTCCATTCTAACCGGTAAGAAATGCACTGACTTGGTGAAATGGTCCACAATGACCCAAATTGCATCATGCGTAGCAGGAGTTAAAGGCAGACCACTAACAAAGTCCATTGTGATCTTCTTCCACTTCTACTGCGGTTGATCAATGGGTTGCAATAGTCCAGTAGGGACATGGTGCTCAGCCTTAACACGTTGCCACGTAAGGCACATGGACAAGAAATTAATTATGACTTGTTTCGTGCCTGGCCACCAATAGAGTTCTCGAAGGTCCTTGTACATCTTTACAGAACCCGAGTGAAAAGAGAAATAACTCGAATGAGCTTCCTTAAGAATATCAATACGAAGAGAATCATCATTGAGTACGCAGACCCGATCACGAAAACACAAGAGTCCTTCAGAGCTAATTCTGAAGTCAAGATTATCTTACAACTTAGAAATAATAGATTGGAATTCAGAGTCTTGATCTTGCAATGCTTTGATTCTTGAAACGGTAGTAGACTGAACTTGAAGCTCAGCTACAAGACAATGATGCTTCTGAAGTCAGAAATGAGCATTCATAGCTCGAGGAGCTACAATATCATGACTTTACAATGAGTCGATGTACTAAACAATGCATATGATTTCAATGTTCATTAACAATAATTACCAGGCAGAGGTTTGCGGCTAAGTGCATCAGCAACAACGTTAGGCTTGCCTGGGTGATAGTCAAGGACAATATCGTAATCTTTAAGGAGTTCCATTCATCTCCGTTGTTAAATATTCAAATCCTTTTGAGTCAGCAAATACTTGAGACTCTTGTGATCGGTAAAGAGGTAGCACTTCTCTCCATAGAGATAGTGTCTCCAAATTTTCAATGCAAAGACAACCGCAACCAACTCTAGATCGTGAGTGGGTTAATTTATCTCATACGGCTTTAGTTTTCTCAAAACATAAGCAATGACTTTTCTTTCTTACATCAATACACATCCTAACCCGAGATACAATGTATCACTTTAGACTGTATAGTTCTTTCTGGACTCGGGTTGGGTTAGGACCGGTGCGTGAGTCAAGACTTGTTTCAATTGATCAAAGCTTCTTCATTGTTCTTCGATCCAAAAAAATAGAGCTTCTTTCCTCAATAGCTTAGTCAATTAATCAAGACTTCACCAATATTCTTCAGTTGATGCCAATCAAGAATGGATTGGATTTTCTTCAGATCCACTTGGATACCCAAAGCCGATACAATGTGCCCAAGAAAGGCAACTTCAGTGAGCCAAAACTCACACTTGGAAAACTTGGCAAACAATTGCTTCTCCCAAAGGGTTTGAAGCACGGTGCAGAGGTGATCTCAATGTTATGCGGTATCCTTAGAATAGATCAGGATGTCATCAATGAATACCACTACAAACTTATCAAGGTAGGGCCTAAAAAACTGATTCATTAAATCCATAAAAGTTGTCGGTGCATTAGTTAGCCTGAAAGGCATTACCAAGAACTCGTAGTGACCGTATTTTTCTCAGAATGTAGTTTTGGGTACATCACATTCTTTGACTCTCATCTGATAATACCCGAACCTGAAACAGATCTTGGAAAATATAGAGGCAACCTTGAGTTGATCAAATGGGTCTTCTATCCTTGGTAATGGATACTTATTCTTGATGGTTACCTTTTTCAACTGTCGGTAATCATTGCATAGCCACATAGAACCATATTTCTTCTTTACAAAGAGGATCAGAGCTTCGCAAGGAAAGGAACTTGGTCTAAAGAAGCCTTTATCAAGAAATTCTTGAATTTGTGCATTTAAATCCTTTAGCTTGATAGCTACCATTCGATAAGGTGCAATGGAAACCAGAGCCATTTCAAGTTGCACATTGATGCCAAATTCACTCATGGGTTAGAGGTAAACATGAAAGCTCATCAAGAAAAACATTAGGGAATTCACACACGGTATCAATGTTTGGAAATTGAGATTCATCCTTGGCTTCCAATGTCAAAGCATACTGTGAAGGGTTTCTGGAATTCATCAAGATACAACTTCCTCTTACTACAATCTACCCAAGCTTGATGTTCAATGAGTCAATCTAAACCCAATATACCATCAAACTAGTGGATCGATGATGCCAATATATTGGCCGGAAATGGAATCCCTTGAAATATTAAGGGACGGTTCTTACATACAAGGTTCACAGTGACACAATCACCCAATGGATTAGTTATAGAGATTCTCGATGCTATAGGTTCAAAAGACATCCTATGCTTCTTAACTAATACGGTACTTATAAAGGAATGAGTAGAACCAAGATCAATCAATGCATATAAGGAATGATAATACAACTCAATGATACCTGCAATGACATCAGGTTCATCCTCCTCCTCCCTTCTCCTCACATGATACATTTGCACTTTGATAAGGTGCAATGGAAACCAGAGCCATTTCAAGTTGCACTTTGATGCCAAATTCACTCATGGGTTAGAGGTAAACATGAAAGCTCATCAAGAAAAACATTAGGGAATTCACACACGGTATCAATGTTTGGAAATTGAGATTCATCCTTGGCTTCCAATGTCAAAGCATACTGTGAAGGGTTTCTGGAATTCATCAAGATACAACTTCCTCTTACTACAATCTACCCAAGCTTGATGTTCAATGAGTCAATCTAAACCCAATATACCATCAAACTAGTGGATCGATGATGCCAATATATTGGCCGGAAATGGAATCCCTTGAAATATTAAGGGACGGTTCTTACATATAAGGTTCACAGTGACACAATCACCCAATGGATTAGTTATAGAGATTCTCGATGCTATAGGTTCAAAAGACATCCTATGCTTCTTAACTAATACGGTACTTATAAAGGAATGAGTAGAACCAAGATCAATCAATGCATATAAGGAATGATAATACAACTCAATGATACCTGCAATGACATCAGGATCATCCTCCTCTTCCCTTCTCCTCACATGATACATTTGGGCAGGGGCCTTTGATTTCTGTCTATTCAATGTCTTTCCAGAGCCACTAGGTCTCCTTGCTGCTCTTGATGATCCTTGTCTTAATCCTTTGCCCTGAAAGGATTGAGTAGGGGAAGCGATATTGGCCAGTATAGTTGTGGACTTGGTTACATTGAGAGGACAATCTCAGATGAAATGGCCTTGCTCACCGCAGTAAAAATAAGCTCCTAATTGCTTGCAACATTGTCCTGTTAGATGCCGGTTCTGACAATAGTTGTAAATAAGATATTGAGAGCTTTGATTTGAGCCTCCAATGCTATCAATTGAGGCCGCCTTAGCAAAAGACTAAGTCATAGTTTGTGGCTTCTCGATGTTTCCTGAACAGGAAGGTCGCGGATACACATTCTACTTAGGGCCTTGGTATTTTTCCTTCTTATTCCACTTGGGAGGTCAAGAATCCTCTCAGAATCTCTTGTCTGACCTACCCAACCCATTGGTCCTCAACGCTTTCTGTGTTGCTTCGTTAGCTTTGACTTAGCTCACCAAGTCTTGGAAATTAGTGATGCCCAATGTAGTGAACATAGAGCACAGCTCGTCACTAAGCCTAACAATAAACATTCGACACTTTTCTTTCTCTTTTTTGATGTACTCGAGACCATACCTACAGTACTTGTAGAAATCATGGATGTACTACTCGACAAGTCGTCCACCTTGCTTGAGATGGAGGAAGATACTGTGCCTCTTTGCGAGATAGAACTCGCTGATGTACTTCTTTCAGAATTCTCGAAGAAAGAATTCCCAAGTTACATTGTCTTCGAAAACTGTAAGGATAGTAGTCTCCCACCAGTGAAGTGCCTCGTCAGTAAGCAGTGCGAGAGCATACTCCAACTTGTGTTCATCCGAACACTACAGTTGTTTGTTCAAAATTACCAGCATGTTATCCAACCAATGTTCAATAATTTTAGGATTTTCTTCATCTTGACTAGTGAAGGTGTAGGTTCGGTGCTACAATAGCTTGTTAATAGGGACTCGATCATATTGAATAATGGGTGCGGTGGTTTGCACAACCTAGTCAGCTCTCATTGAAGTCATGAATTGTTTCAACATGTCACCCATGTTGCGATAGCATTTCGCTTGAGCAGTTTATGCTTCCGGTTCAACATTTTGAGGTGGGAGATTTGGTGGATTCACAAGATCTCCCCCTTATCTCCTCGTCATGAGTCGAGGAGCAAGTAGCAGGCTCATTGATAAGAGCTTAGTTAGTTTTAGACATATCTATAATATAAAGATATTGGGTTAGTCGGTAAGTCACTATATACACAACAAATAACTCCTAGGTGGCAAAGTAATACAATAGTAATGCAATAGGCTTCAGTTTAGTCCTAGAATTGACTAAACTCTAGCTCTGATACAACAAATGTAACACCCCCTTCCTGGCATGATCGAGAACTGGGTCAGAGCATGTTACCGGAGTTCAATACAATGATCATATCAGTATTTTAATCCTTGTTCCATGTTTTAACAAACTAAAGCTCATGCAATGTCTAAAACGACATCCTAAAACAATACTAAGTCTATACAGTATGGTAGTGATTCGATGTAACTCATTAGTCTTGAATTTATGATCAATTATAAACTTTTACAAGTTTTAAGGACTAATCTATAAATTTAGTAAAATAGGGGTCATGTTCTGGAAGTAACTATAACACAACAAAATTCTACCTATAATCAGTGATCATACAAATTTTTATGCCAATCAGAGTCTATTTACTTATTCAATTAGGCCAATTACCATTCAGTGTCCAATGTGCAACTTTTCATAATTATTATCAAACTATTAACGGAAATACTTGTCACCATACCGATACTCAAAGGAGCCGTATCGGTACACCATGCACATTTTATAAATTATCAGATTTCAGTGACCAAAAACCCGTATCGATACAGCCTTGGTCGTATCGGTACGAGTGCATCTATTTCGATACACCTATTAGCCGTATCGATGCAATTTTTACAATAAAATTCTAGTGTTGACTTTTTATACCAATACGCTAAAGTCCGTATCAATATGCCCTGTTGACCAGCGTTGACCTGGTCTAATTATACAACACCGTATTGGTACACCATCACCTGTATCGATACACCTTGCACTATAACGATAGAAATGGTCTAGTTTTTCTCAAATATGACGTATCAAACATTATCCAAATGTATTGAAATTTTACCAGCGAGTTTAGAATACTATAATATACTAACATGCCAAATTTCATGGTCATGTGAATCCGTTTAGTAGGTTCTCACTTTCATGGTCATATGAATCCGTTTAGTAGGTTCTCACCTTTATAAGCCAAATATGCATGTTTTCTCACTTTTAGCCAATACTAAAATCACTTTTAAGGCCTTAAACACTTATAAAAAAATATAGGCAATGCATACATACCAAAAGGGCTAAAAGTAACTAGTTTAACTACTTTGCCACCATACTAGGAGTTCATAAGGATAATATACATTACTTTAGCCTTGTAGTGACTTCCAAAAACCTTTGACTTCACCGATCTCGCAATGGTAAATCCTTTAACCTAAAATGCATGAGAGGAAATTCATTACACATATAATGTCTAGTGAGGTAATCATAAATCAAAACAATGAAATGCATTCCAAAACATGCTTTATCAATAACAATGCAATGATTTCATGTTCAATGACAAAAAACATATTTCAATATTATTCCCCAGATTGAATTAAGATAGTGGATACGCTAATTCCTATGCCTTGCCAAATCAATGAATTGTCTAGTCCATTCACCTCGCTTAATGACCAATATCTCAAACATCCATCTGCCTCGCCACAATAAAGGTCGTAGCCAAGGACCGTAGTCCACTCGTACCAATGAGGTCATGAATTCTATGGCATGCCAATTGTATCCAATGTCCTTTCGAATCCAAGGTTCAATAGCAATATGAATATCCAATATTTATAATAGCAATGTCAATGATCGATGTTCTAATGCCAATATTTCGAAAGCAATAAATACCAATTTCAATATCCAATGGCAATATCTATGACAATGACTATAGCAATATCAATGACAATGTTCAATGGTCAATAACTTAATTTCAACGCTTCAATATGGTCGATGACAATAGCAATGATTCTATGATTAATAGTTCAATGCAACAACTTACCAATGCTTACCGATATAATCTCTTAAGAGATTCGATGTGATATTCTTAGGCACAATGTTAGCTAGACAAAAATCAATATCAATGGAATGGGGAAAGTACCTAGCCTATTCTCGAATCTCCAACTACACTCACCTTGATTACCGAAGCTCCTAAGGCTCTCAGATGACCACTCCCTTGCTCCTAGCTTTTATTGGAGATGATGGATTGTCTTTCTTTAATTTTTGAGCCAGGTAACCACAATAATAGATTATTAGAATTGATAATACGGTATCAAAATCAATATAACGATATCAAATTCAATATCTAAGCTCAGAATAGCAATTAGCTATTAGATTTCCATGGACTAAAGCCTTGAAAACTCTAGGTTACCATAGATGGTCAAAACTTTAGCTTGAAATTAAACATAATCTATCCATGGAATCGATTAATTGTTTGAGGGCTACAACTTACCCACCCGATGAATATTCGATGGAATCAATGATTTGAAGAAAGCTTAAGCTTTGCTAAAACGAAAAATAAAGGTGCTTGCTTGTGGGAAGATGAAGACAAAGAGAGGTGGTTGCTTAGTTCTTAATTGGGTAAGTCTCAAATCTTATTTTTACTTTCCAACAATCTTGATAGCCAAAAGCTTTCCTTCAAATGAAGGAAAGTAAGATGGGAAATCCATGTAGTGGATGGTAAGGCTTGGGAGGGGCTAATCGCAAGGTTACTCCCTCAATTTTCTATACTTTATACTTTTTCCCTCAAACTTTTGATTTATACAATTTAGTCACTAGTCAATGTTTCAATAAATTCAATAACGTCCTTACTCAATGAATTGAATCAATTAGAGTTCAATAACAATGTAATTGACCAAACGGTCAAAGTCTATGCAATATTTGGACCCTTCGGTGTAGGGTTTCCGATCGTCGGAACACAATTTTGACTAGACTGGTTTTCAGGGTGTTACACAAATGGTTTTTAAACTTGAGTGAATTGGTGTATTTTTTTAACAATGTTTTCATGTTAGAATATAAGGGGAGCTCATTTTAGTTGTACTCCTATCACACAAAGTGAGCTATGGTTTCTTATTGACATCTCACACGCTTTGTGTCCTTAATCTATTATTTTTTATTAATGTTTGTGATTAAAGTGAAATTAATTGAATTTAATTGGTTTATAGTGGTTCAAGAACAAATTATGTTTATGTTGTTCAAACCTAAAAAAATTATAATGGGTACTAATGATTTCTTATTGTTTGGTAAAATCTATAAATTGGTTTTACAAGTTTGGACCGGGAATTAGTTTAAGTGTCTTGCTGAGATAGTTGTTCTTCATGAATTGAGATTGATGTTTGGTTAAGTGAAGCCTTTGATATTGGTTGTAGTTTTGAAGAGTTATTGATGTTTTACGAAGGTTTATGAATTGATAATTGTTTGTGGAGGGATGATTGAATATTAGAAAGGATTGGTGCAAGCTAAAAGTGTTTTTTTGGTATTTTGGTGTTGTTTCGGCATGAGAATTTGTTAGGTTTTGAACAGATTTGGGCGACGAGGTACCCGATATCATATGGGTGGTTGAGTGTTTCTTGATGTTTCTCTGTGGATAAAGGTTGTAGAGTATAGTTTGTAATTGTGTGTCGAATCAAGTCTTAATAAACGGTATGTAGATAAATAGGGAGATAGGTTTTGCGACATGTTTTGTCGAAATGGTTTGAGCTTAAATGTGTAAATTGATGAGTTGCCTACATTTTTGTGATGAGGTTTGTTTGACCCTTTGCTTATTGTTCCATAAAGAGAAAGTTGGAAACTGTTGGTCCTACCATTGGTAAAGAATGTTTCTGAATAAGTCTCTGGCTACTAGGTGTTGCACATCGAGACGATTGAATTTGTGAAGTTATGTAGCGTAAGTGTAATTGAGGAAGTTGTTGGATGAAGGAAGGTTTGTATTTGTTTTGTTCCCTTCCTGTAAACTTCAAGGAGGAAATTTCTTTTAGTGGGGGAGAGTTGTAACACCCTGAAAAATGGGCTAGAAGATTCGGGTGAATTATCAAAATCGGATTGGAATTTTTTGTTAGAGTTTAGCTAATTAATTAATTTTGAAAAATAATTTGGGTAATTAAATTAATTTCCGATAAATTTATCATGACAAGTATTTTTGAATATTTAATAAATTTAATAAAGGATGAAATTGAGTTTGGATAATTTTAAATGGGTTGTTTTAATATTAATTAAATGATGACTATTTTGCAAAAGGTTGTAATATATTAATAATGGTAATTTTATAAAAAAGTGACTAAAATAGTATTTTAATGGAATTATTAGATTAAATAAAAGAAATATCTTTTCCCACTTGTTTTAACTAAAAGAAGTTGAAGGTGATAATTTTCTAAAAGATGAGAAAGTCATTTCTAAGTTTCTCTCATTTTCTTCCAAACAAAACTTAGGGATTTCATGATTCCTTAATTATTTCTACTTCAATTTCTTCTCCAATTATTTCTAAACAATTGTGGATTAAGGATTTGGATTTATACATCATCTCCACTATTTTTCTTGTTGTAAATCAAGAATGAGTTCATCTTCAAGTTTCTTTTTCATCAAGCAAGGTGAGAAAATGTTCTTTAATGATTTTCTACGTGATTTTAATTCTTAATCTATGATTTCTCGTGCTCAGGGATAATTAAAACAAATTTCTAATGGAATTATTGGATTTTAATGGATTTTCTCATAAATCTGGATTTGATTCTAGTAATCTATTGATTTCTGTGGAGTTTTATTGTTTTCTACATGCGTAATAATAATCTAAAGTTGATTTTGCAATTTAATTCCCGAAATTAATCTGTAACACCCAAAAAACCGGTCTAGCCAGAATTAGGTTTCGACCATTGGAAACCATACACCGTAAAGGTCCAAATATTGCATTGAATTTGACGATGTGGTCAATTACATTGATATTGGACTCTAGCTAAGTCAATTTATTGATTAAGGACATTATTGAATTCATCGAAAACTGTTTACTGACTAAATTGTAAAAATTGAAAGTTTGGGGGCAAAAATATAAAGTTTGGAAAGATGAGGGACGAACCTTGCGATTAAACCCTCTCCAATTTTAATCACCACTTACATGGAGTGATCAGAACACTTTCCTTCATATGAAGGAAAGCTTTCGACCTTAAGAAATGAAAAAAAAAGAATTAGAAAAGCTTAGCCGATTAAAAAAGAAAGAAACCAATCACCTTTCTTTCTCCATCTTCCCAAGTAAACACACCTCCATTGGAGCTGGTTTTCAAAGCTTAAGTTATGTTTGATTTATTGATCCCGTCGAATGATCATCTTGGTTGGGTAAGCAATAATCCTATATTGATTTGTTGATTCCATAGATAATCCATGGTTAATTTTATGTTAAAATTTTTGAATTTTTGAATTGTCCATGTATTTTTCTAGGCTTTAATCCATGGTTGTTTAATAGATAATAGCTATTTCAATTTAGATATTGGTTTTGAAATCTATCGTAATTCTTATTCCTCCATATTTGTTAGCTCAAGAGCAAAAAGGGGAGAAGACAAATCCATCATCTCCCAAAATCTAGGAACAAAGGAGTTGTCATCCGAGAGCTCAGGTGCTTTGAAAAAATCAAGGTGAGTGTAGTCAGATTCTTGGGATTAAGATAGGAGCTTTCCCAATTTCATTGTTATTAAATTTTGCATAGTGAACCCTTTTGTTAAAGGATATTACATCTAACCTATTAGGAGGAATCATATGTAAGCTTTGGTAAGCTACTACATTGAAATATTGTTCATAGAATCATTGTCCTTTCCATTTTCATCATGGAAGCATTGAATTATAGAACATTGACCATTGGATATTGATAGTGTTATAATCGTAGACATTGCTCATCAATGTAGGCATTGTATACTCATGGATATTGATATTGCCATTGAATACCGATAATGTTATTGACATTGCTATTGAAACATTGCCATTGATATTGTCATCACATTGATATCAACATCGATATTGTCACCGATATTGCTATTGTTAAACATTGACCATTGATGTTGACATTGAAACATTGGTCATTGATATTGATATTTAAGCATTGATCATCAACATTGTTATTGAAACATCGACATTGGAATTATTATTGAACCTTGGATTCGAAAGGACACTGAATACAATTGGCATGCCATAGAATTCATGAGCTCATTGGTATGGGTGGACTATGGTCCTTTGGCTACGACCTTTATTGTGGCGAGGCGGAGGGATGTTTGTGTTATTGGTCAATTGGCAAGGCGGAGGGACTAGACCATTCATTGATTTGGCGAGGCGTAAGAATTCTTGTATCCATTATCTTGATTCGATCCAAGGAAGTACGATTGATAAAAGTCAAACATGTTAATGAATATTTTCATAGCATTGATATTGTTATCGCATTGATATTGTCATAGCATTGATATTGTCATAGCATTGATATTGCTATAGCATTGGCATTGTCATAGCATTAATATTGTTATAACATGATTTGGCATTGCATTATTATCCTATTTTAAAGGTGGCTAAAAGTGGTAACATATGCATATTTGGCTTGAAAGGTAGAAACTTAGTAAATAGATTCATAAGGCTATGAAATTTAGCAAGCTAGTAGATTATAGTGTTATAAACTTGCTGGTAAAATTTCATTGCATTTGGACATTGTTCAATAGGTTAATTTGGTATAAAACCATACCAAATTTGTCATTATAGTGCAGGGCGTATCGATACAGGTGAGGGTGTAATGATACGATATTACATAATTGGAACAAGTCAACGCTGGTCAATAGGGTGTATCGATGTGGACTTTAGCGTTTCGATACGAAAAGTCAACATTGGAATTTGTTTACAAAAATTGCATCGATACGGCTCATTGGTGTATCAAAATAAGTTAACTCGTACCGATACAGCCAAAGCTATATCGATACGGCTCATTGGTGTATCAAAATGAGTTTTGGTCATTGTAATATGATATTTATAAATTGTGTATGGCGTACCGATACGAACTCTTCGAGTATCGGTACGGAGGCAGTTAATTCAGTTAAAAGTATTGGTAGCAGCTCAAAAAAATTGCATATTGGTTACTAATTGTTAATTGGCCTAATTGAATGAGTAAATGGACTCTGATTGGTATGAAAATTTGTATGACCATTGGTTATAGGACGTATTTCATTGTGGTATAGTTACTTTCTGAATAGGACCCCTATCTTACTAAATTTACAAATTAGTCCCTAAAACTTGTAAAGATTCAAATTGGTCCTAAATCTAGTATTATAAGTTATATTGAATCATTGTTGCACTGTTTGGATCCAATACTATTTTAAGACACTGAATCAAACATTGCATAAGTTTTAGTTATTAAAACACTGATTAAGGATTAAATCACTGTTCCAATCATTGTATTGATCTTAGGTAACATACTTCGACTAGATTTCCAACCAGGCCGAGAATGGGGTGTTACATTTGTGGTATTAGAGCTAGAGTTTAGTCAATTCTAGGACTAAACCTACGCTTACTATATTGTCATTGCATTGCAGTTACCACCTAGGAGTTATTTATTGTATATTATGACTTACCGACTAACCCAGTCTCTTTTCCTTATATTGAAAATATGTCTGATTCTAATGTAGCTCACAACTCCTCAACTTACGGAGAGGAGACAAAGAGGAGACCCTTTGAGTCTGTAAGACACTAGAATAAGAATCATTAGGCCTTGAATTATCAAGGTATATTGTTGAGATTAAAGAAATAGAGAAAACACAGCTAAAATATATGAACAAACCTTGGCCTCATCGAAGTTTGAAAGTCTGTACCATCCTTTGTGGTTGTAATTTCAACATCTTAAACCCTTATTACCTAGTCTGTCCAATAGTGGACTCACACCCTCACCGACAGGGTAAACGATAACCCTAAAACTTGTTAGGCACCAGTTATTAAATTATTGTATCGATACTACCATTGATTCATCATAAAGCTATATCGAGCATTGATATTGGATTATCGAGTCATCATGTTTGACCCTGTTACAGAAGTTTTTTGGATAAGTTCTAAAGGTCAAAAGATCCTCACAACTTGATGAACCGGGATGATCATTCTTCTAGTTTTGATCACCGTAACCAATCCAGTAGGTGATTGTGTCACCATAAGTCTCATATGCAAGGATTGTTCCTTAATGAGTCAAGAGATTTCAATTTCTTCCAATTTATGGGCACTTTTGTTTTACGAGCTCGATGTTGCATTGGGAATGGTTGGCTCAATGAACATCAAGCATTGGTGGATTATTGCAAGAAAAACTATATCTCTGAGGCCTTGGCAATGAGAGAATCATCCCTATGAACTCAAGAGACCTTTCGTTGTATTCATTGACATTGAAAGTCAAGAATGAACCTCAAAAGTAAGACGCTGGCACCGTGTGTAAGTTCCCCGATATCTTCCTTGATGGACTTTTAGGTTTACCCTGACCCGTGATGTAGAATTTGGCATCGAAGTGCAATTTGGAGCAGCCCTGGTTTCAATTTCACCTTATCATATGGCTATAGATAATCTTAAAGAGCCGAAGGCTCAAATCCAAGATTTATTGAACAAAGATTTCTTTCAAACGAGATCCTCACTTTGAGGAGCTCTGGCCCTCTTTGTAAAGAAGAAAGATGGTACCATGAGGCTATGCATCGATAATCGATAGTTGAATAAGGTGATCATTAAGAACAAGTATCCATTGCCAAGGATAGACGACCTATTTGATCAACTCAAGGATGATTTTGTGTTTTCCAAGATTGATTTAAGGTATGGATACTATCAGATGAGAGTCAAGGAATATGATGTTTCCAAAACTACTTTCTGTACAAGATACGGTCACTACGAATTCTTGGCAATGCCCTCCGGGATAACCAATGCACTGATAGCTTTTATGGACTTAATGTATCAAGTTTTCAGGCCCTGTCTTGATAGGTTCATAGTGGTATTCATTGATGACATCCTGATCTATTCTAAGGTTGCTGTAAAACATCAAGATCACCTCTGCATCGTGCTTCAAACCCTTAGGGAGAAGCAATTGTTTGCCAAGTTTTCTAAGTGTGGGTTTTGGCTCACTAAAGTTGCCTTTCTCGGGCACATTGTATCGGCTTCGGGTATCCAAGTAGATCCAAAGAAAATCCAAGCCATTCTTGATTGGCATCCACTGAAGAACATTGGTGAAGTGAGAAGTTTCCTTGGTCTCCCTTGTTATTATAGAAGGTTCGTCAAAGGATTTTCTACAATAGCAGCTCCATTGACTAAGCTATTGAGGAAAGAAGTTTCGTTTGTTTGGACCGAGGAACAAAAAAGAAGCTTTGATCAATTAAAACAAGTCTTGACTCACGCACTGGTCCTAACCTAACCCAAGTCCGAAAGGGATTATATAGTCTATAGTGATGCATCACATCTCCGGTTAGGATGTGTATTGATGCAAGAGGGAAAAGTCATTGTTTATGCTTTGAGAAAACTAAAGCCACATGAGATGAATTACCCCACTCGCGATCTAGAGCTGGCTGCAGTTGTCTTTACATTGAAAATCTAGAGACACTATCTCTACAGAGAGAAGTGCTACCTCTTCACCGATCACAAGAGTCTCAAGTATTTGTTGACTCAGAAGGAATTGAATATTTGGCAATGGAAATGGATAGAACTCCTTAAAGATTACGATATTTTCATTGACTATCACCCAAGCAAGGCCAACGTTGTTGCTGATGCACTTAGCCGCAAACCTCTGCCTGGTAAGTATTGTTAATGAACATTGAAATCATATGCATTGTTTAGTGCACCAACTCATTATAAAGTCATTGTATTGTAGCTCCTCAGGCTATTAATGCTCATTTCTGACTTCAGAAGCATCATTGTCTCGTAGCTGAACTTTAGGTTCAGTCTACTATAGTTTCAAGAATCAAAGCATTGCAAGATCAAGACCTCAGATTCCAATCTACTGTTTCTATATTACAAGATAACCCCGACTTCAAAATTTATTCTGAAGGACTCTTGTGTTTTCATGATCGGGTTTGTGTGCCTAATGATGAATCTTTTCACACCGCTATTCTCAAGAAAGCCAATTTGAGTCTTTTTTCTGTTCACCCAGGTTCTGTAAAGATGCACAAGGACCTTTGGGAACTTTATTGGTGGCCAAAGATGAAACAAGCCATAATTGATTTCGTGTCCAAGTGCCTTGCGTGCTAGCATGTTAAGGCTGAGTACCGTGTCCCTACTAGACTATTGCAACCCATTGATATACCGCAGTGGAAGTGGGAGAAGATCACAATGGATTTTTTTAGTGGTCTACCTTTAACTCCTACTAAGCATGATGCAATTTGGGTCATTATGGACCGTTTCATCAAGTCAGCACATTTCTCACCGGTTAGAATGGATTACGATCTTCCTAAATTGTTTAACTTATACATCAAAGAAGTTATTTGACTCCACGGAGTACCACAATCTATTATCTCTGATTGAGATCGTTGTTTTGCTTCTCAATTTTGGAGAACATGGTAAGGATCTCTGCGTACCAGAGTTAATCTTAATACTACTTTCCACCCTCAATCTGATGGCCAGTCAAAAAGGGCAATTCAAGTAATCATCAAAAAGTCCCTTCCATTGAACCATTGAAAATATGTATCGCTATTGAACCTTTTCATATAGATTCTAGAAGACATGCTACGTGCATGCATAATTGATTTTGGTGGATCTTGGGAGAAATCCCTACCTCTCATTCAGTTTGCCTACAACAATAGCTATCAAGCTTCCATTAATATGGCACCGTATGAAGCTTTGTATTGAAGATGTTGTAAAACTCCACTGTGCTAGTCTGAGCTTGGTGAAGGCAAGGTGTTGGGCCCTGACTTACTTTAGGAAATAGAAGAACAAGTTACCATCATCCATGATCACTTGAAAGTTGCCTTTGACCAACAAAAGGCCTATGCTGAATTAAAGCAAAGGGACATTCAGTATGAAGTTGGTGAGAAAGTCTTCCTTAAGGTTTCACCGTGGAAGAAAGTTTTGAGGTTTGGAAAAAGGGAAAGCTTAGTCCCCGATTCATTGGACCTTTTGAGGTTATTAAGAAAGTTGGCCATGTGGCTTACCGATTATCATTACCCCAGAACTAAGCAAGATCTGCGATGTATTCCATGTATCGATGCTTTGAAAATATCATTTCAACCCTTCACATATTATCGAGTCTGAATCTATATAAGTTCAACCTAACTTGTCCTATGAAGAGGAAAGGTTTAGATTCTTGCAAAAGAAGTTAAAAGGCTCCGCAACAAATCTGTTCCATTGGTTAAGGTGTTGTAAAGGAGTCACACTGTTGAAGAGGCAACCTGGGAATCAGATGAGACAATGAAGAAACAATAACCTCATATATTCGGTTTAGGTAAAATTTGAGGACAAATTTTTCTTGAGGGGGAGAGTTGTAACACCCCAAAAATCGGTTTACTCAGAATTAGATTTCGACGATCAGAAACCTTACACTAGAAAGGTCCAAATATTGCATTGGTGATCAGAACACTTTCCTTCATATGAAGGAAAGCTTTCAGCCTTAAGAAATGAAAAAAAAAGGAATTAGAAAAGCTTAGCTCTTACGCGATTGAGAAAGAAAGCAATCACCTTTCTTTGTCTTCAACCTCCAAGAGGGAACCACCATTGTAGCTCAAACTCAAGCTTAAGTTTTCTTTGATTCATAGATCCCGTTGTATAGCCATTGGTTGGTTAAGCAATAATCTCCTATTGATTTGTTGATTCCATAACTAATCCATGGTTAATTTCATGTTCAAAAATTTTGAACTTTAGAAGATTGTCCATGGGATTTACAAGCTAACCCTTATTGTTCCATAGCTTTAGTATGCAATTATATTGAAATATTGTTTTTAGAAACATTGTCATTGCCATTGTCATCATCGAAGCATTGAATTATAGAACATTTACCATTGGATATTGATAGCGTTATTGTCATAGACATTAGACATTGATGTAAGCATTGTATAATCATTGATATTGATATTGCCATTACTATTGTATACCGATAATGTTATCGTTATTTTCATTGAAACATTGTTATTATTGTTTTTGGCTACCTCACTAGACAAAGTATGCCTAATGCATTCCATCTCATGCATTTCAGGTTATAAGGATCATTGCTTCAAGATCGTTGTTCGTTGGAAGTTTTGGTAAGTCACTACAAGGCTAAAGTAATGTATATCGTCCCTAATAACTCCTAGAATGGTATCAGAGTAGTTAAACTAGCCACTTTTAGCCCTTTTGTTGTGTATGTATTGCATATGGCTTGTAATAGTGGTAAAGGTCCTAAATGGTGTTTCGAAAGTGGCTAAAAGTGGCAAAATATGCATATTTAGCCTAAAAAGATAAAAACGTAGTAAATGGATTCATATGACTATGAAATTTGGCATGCTGGTAGATTATAGTGTTATAAACTTGCCTGCAAAATTTCATAAGATTTGGGTATTGTTTGATGGGTCAAATTGGATAAAAACCAAACTAAATCTATCATTACAGAGCAGGGCATATCGATACAGGTGATGGTGTATCGATACGTCTATGCCTATTTGGACCAAGTCAAAGCTGGCCTACTAGGCGTATTGATACGAACTGTAGCATATTGGTACAAAAAGTCAACACTGGAATTTGGTTGTAAAAATTACATCGATACGGCTCGTAGGTGTATCGAAACAGATGAACTCGTACCGATACGAGCAAGGTTGTATCAATACGTGTTTTGGTCACTAGAATCTGATAATTTATAAAATGTGCATGGTGTACTGATACAACCACTTTGAGTATCGGTACGGTGACAAGTATTTCTGTTAATAGCTTGATAATAATTCTAAAAAGTTGCATATTGGTTACTAATTGTTAATTGGCCTAATTGAATGAGTAAATGGACTCTGATTGTCATAAAAATTTGTATGATCACTGATCATAGGTAAAATTTCATTGTGGTATAGTTACTTTAAGAATAGGATCTCTAATTTTACTGAATTTATAGATTAGTCCCTAAAACTTGTAAAAGTTTTAAATTGGCCCTAAAATTCAAGGTTACTATGTCATATTGAATCATTGTCTTACTGCGTAGACTTAGCATCACTTTGTAACACCAAAATAAACACTGCATCGTTTTAATTAACTAGAATTGTTGGATTATGCCTAAATCACTGTACCGATCATCATATTGATCATCGGTAACATACTCCGAGCTGGTCCTCGACTAGGCCGGTAAAAGGGTGTTACATAATCTAATTGCTTAATTTATATTTGAGTTCTTAGATGTAGTAATTGGTGGAATGGTGAATTTAATTATTTGATCACGTATTAGTATGCTCTATATAAGGTCGATGAAATGCGTATGAGAATTGAGAATGGTTTCGTACAGTAGCGTGTAAGTGTTAGTTAGCTAGAGAATAAAAATAGGGGAAAAAGTGCAAGTGCTCGAAACAGGGGTGTGGGCAGTATAGCGTGAATTTTTGGAGTAGCTATGCTGCCATTTTCACGGGCCATTTAATGGCTTTGTGAAAAAGAGTTCCATGGGTTTTAAATTAAAAGCAACATAGTAGTTGCGTGAATTAAAAAATGGATATACAAAGTAGAAAGCTTCGTCGTGTTCGTAGGGGAAAAGAGCCATTCGTATACAAGTTGAACAATGGAGTATTTTAATTAAGTGGTTACTTTAGTGTGGTCAAATTTATATTGACCCTTGCATTTTTCTTGTGGGACATGGCAAGTGTTTGGACAAATTTCGGTTAAGAATCGAGGCGTTGGTGTCGAGGCGTTGACGTCGAGACGAAAGCAAGCTGGTGAGTGTAATTATAAGTTGGTTCTTTAAATAAAGTTTGAACTAAATTTAGGGGGTTTGGTTATAGCCTAGCAAGCTTAAACTAAGCTCAGATGTAAGTTTTCCCTATTTATGCTTTTTGAATATCGGTTTGATATGAGACTTGATTTACATGTTTTGTTTAAAAGCATGGATTAATTTACTTACTATTTTATGCATCTTTTAAGTGATATGCAATGATTTATGAAGAATATAGATGCTTGTGAGCATTTAGAAATGGTTCCTAAATGGATGTGGTTGTTGCCTTTGGCAATGTAGTTTTGCATATGGAATTGTTTTGTTAAAATGCATATGAAAAACAGTATGCAAATGTGTTTAAAAGTATATATTGGCAAGTGGCAGTGGTTAAAAGTTATCGGATATAGTTGGCTAGCCATAGGGTTTAAAGTGCGCTATAAAAAGTCGCCTCATGTGTATCGAGGGGTTGTGCTCCACCATGGGAATCGTAGCCGTCAAGGGGTAATTGCGTATAATTCTCCCGCTGGTGGATCTATACTTCATAACCGTTGAGTGTAGTAGTACCATGCTCCGGTTCGAGGATGTATGTGAAGTGGTCAAAGGAGCCAGTTGGGAAATCCGTGTATCCGTTGTGTTTTTACAAATGAAAATGTTTGATTTTAGGTCACTTTAATGCCAATATATGAATTAATGTATAATGTGATTTATACATGTTGCGCTCTTGAAGCTTTGCTATTAAAAGAATAAGCATGTGAAGGCTTAAATTGAGGATGCATAGCTTTGGAAAGTTTAACAAATGATCTTTTAATTTCAAGGAATGCTCTTTAAGATTTGCAAATGAAATGATCATGCATACGGAAGCTTAAATTGAGGTTTTGCATATGCGATTATGCTTGCACTCCATGATACATGTTTATGCTTATGAGATATTATCTTTTGAGAGATATGTACAAATGATTTGGGGGGTTTAGCAAATGATTCTCTAAACACAAAGATTGATCCTATACATTTGTTTAAATGCTTTGGAAATTGTGAATTTGAAATGCTTTAATACGAGTTCCTAATATTGGTTTTGATTTTGAAAATACATTGACGTTTTACTCTTTTTGAGCCTACTCACTAGGCATTATATTCTTTCGCTCTCTTTACTTCCGTCAATGTAGCGATCTAAGCAAGTGCAGGATAGTGGATCAAGGCAAGGAGTGATTCCAAGATAACCGTATTTAAAGAGTATATTTACGGTATTATTATTATTTATAATAAGGCAATGTGGGTAGAATATTAAGATGGATTGTTTATTTAGGAAATGATAACTTGATTGATTTTATATTACGTTAGATGATGGTTGTATTTAATGATTAAGATGTTGGTATTATTTTAATGCCTTGTATATTTCGTTGTTGTGATCTAATAATTTAAATGGGTTAAATAGTGATTGGATTGGTTGTTCGTGCTCTAAGGGTATATATGGTCATGCGCTTTAATTCTTTAATTATTCCATAGCCTATGTGAAGGTCTTGACCATTTGGTGCTTAATGGATAATGCTTTATTTTGTTATGAAGCATGCCTCTAGATTACTTGTATAAATATGAATTGTGTTGAATAATTGGTATGCAATTATTTGAGCCTATGTGTTTAAAGGTGATATAATATTAGAAGCACGAGAATGTTGTTATAGGTAAATTGGATAAGTTCGAGTTGGGATTCGAATCCCCAAAATGCATTTTAGTGCAGCCTATGTATCGGTATGGCTGGTGATTAACTCGGTTAATGGATTTTATCGAGTTTAGATTCCTTGCACTTTGGTCATCGTAGGATGTTGCATCAATTGAATAAGTAAATGGTGTTCGTTTGACCTTCGTTTTAGCAAGCATGCTTTTAATGTATCTAATTGTTGTAAGAAGCTTTTATAAACGTGTTAGCCCCTGTATTTTGGTAGTTTTATGATTTGGTTCTTAATTTCGTATTTTGCTAAATTAGATGTTTATTTGTTATCCGTTGAAGCTGAAATTTGACATGTTGGTATGAAATATGATTAATTAACAATTTCTAACCTGGAACTTGTATAAGTCCATGTAATTCTTCGAATTTACATTTTGGTCCTTAGAATACTTCTATTTGCGTTTTAGTGCCTTGTTGAAGTTTGTATCCAATGAAGATTGAACCGATGCTTGTACGAACACCTTAGGTTTAAATAATGCGTCTAGACAAGTTAAAAGAAAAAAAATGGATCGTAATTCGAGTAAGATTGTTCGTGTTTGCTTCGATAAACCTAATATGATCTTCTTGGTTCGGGTCTAACAGCTAGGCCGGGTCAAGGGGGTTACAAAACTTGTTCTTCACATTTAGGCTATTGAGTTGCCTTGTAACACCCCTAAACCGATATAGATGATATTCCGAGTTAAGAAGCATCACCAACAATCAAGGACATTCAAGCATAATATTAAGGGAAGACTATCACATCAATCAAGAAGAAATGAGGATATGCATGAAATAATGTAATATTAAAATCTGTTTTACTTACAAAACTATGTTTTATACTTGTCTTCAGACCAACTAATTAACATGTTATGTCATACCAATTTAAAAACTAGTTCATTAATACACAAAGATATCACACGACGCAAGCAGACATCTAACAACTTACAACACTCATGTTAAACAACAAGACATATTCAATACATCACTTTAAGGATTAACTTAATCCATTCGAACATGAACCTAAATTTAAAACCTAATCATTAAGCAACCTATTAGACCTTAAAACATGTATTATGTTATTCATATATCTACTAAAAAGTTGTATCTTAGAAAATATTACATCTCATTTCCTTTTTAAAACATATAAGCATTACAACCATTATATTACACAAACTTGCTAACTTAGAAATTCACCCATTTAAGCATGATATGGATAACTACAAACTTAACATACAAGTAACCATTTCAACTCAATCAATCACTCGAACATGTGCATGATTTCATTTGAATAGCTAGCTATCATATACATGCCTCCATTCACATATCTCAATACATGTCATCCAACCATATAAACCAAGTATTAAACACTTATAACCAAATACTTATAGAGGCCATTTACAATCATTTTCAAGATAGCATATTGTTCACAAATATTTACATATCATAAAGACCTATATATGCAACTACATGCATTACAAGACATGTTGCCACCCATTTAGGAGTCTTAACAAAAGATTTTACAAAACATACTTTTAGAGTACTTGTGATCTAACCAAGTTCCCAAGATGACTTGCAATCCGAGCTTTACCCTATAACATAATAAAAGGACTGTATAAGTTTTCACTTAGTGAGGTAGTTTTAAGTAACATATGGTAACAACAATCAATCAATAAATCCTTACATTCATTCTATTGATCATGCATAACGATAATTTGATCAAGAAGCTAAGTAATATAAAGCAAGACAATCGAATTAGGAAATTGCTTATAGGCATGATTATTCAACAAATCATATGCAAAGGTATATCATTCACCCAATTGAAAACCATATACAATTACAACCTTCTTATTCTCCCAAAAGCATGATCTATATTCAAGAATATATGTATTACTTGTTATGCAAGTTATTTCAATACTTCCTTGATTTAGTTATAAATTTCATAATTTCTTATTAACATAGCCTTGAGAATCAAGTAACAGCCTAGGTACACGAATCCCCAACCAACTGTAGCCAAATAAAAGGGTACTCATAGTACCGGTCAATCCCCTCCTACTGTCGCCAAGTGACCACAACACTTCTCTCCTACTATTGCCAAATAAGAACCGTAGTCCAGGACCATAGTCCACCCAAACACGAGCTCTATGAACTCTATGGCATACCAACTATACCTAAGACTGAATTTTTCTCCACACTTAAAAGAGAGGTTATGAGCCCTTTTGTACTCCAACATGCTTTACTTCTGGTTGTTCCTTGCCTGTGAAGCTCTTTAAGTTACAAGTGGAGGGTTGGAGACTTATCGAGAAGGAAATTGAGTATTGGGGTGAGGAGTAGTTCTGAGAGGATATCTGTACTTCGTGCCCTCAATCTCTAAAGATAATTCATGGAGCTTAGCCTTTCTATAAGCATCAGTTAAGGCTCTTAGCTTATGGACTCTCACTCTATGTTTAATGTCCTCCTTCAGCCCACTAATAAAGTTTGAGAAAAAAACCTTCATCCAAGTGGGGATTTTGCTGAAACATAAAAGGTTTTAACTCTTCGAATCTTTCCCGATATTCTTTCACAAAAGTCTTTTGCACCAGTTTACTGAACTCTTCAATAATGTCATGGTAGGTCTTGTAACAAAACTTATGGCAATTGTCAACTTTAAAATCATGCCAAGTGGTTCTATGTTTCTGCATCATGTAACCATCAAAAAATGTTTCTGTCATTTTTTGTTGTTTTTTTCAGCTTGAAGTTGAATCTGTTAACAAAGTTATGATACCAATTGTAATAAACTCAAGGGAAAATTTGTGTAAAGAACAGATTTTTTTAAGAAAGGATATAAGAAACAGGAGTTCTAAGAGAGAAGAGAAAATAATTTATGTATTTTCATTGATAAGTTGCTCAAAACATTCTTTCTCCTTACATAGTAAAAACCAAAAACACAGTACAAAGCTACTTCCACAAAAGGCCAACTATTGCAACAACCAACTTGTAGAATCGTTAAAAAAAAAACTAATTGGGCTAGCTGAAGATAATTCCTGGAACAGGCTGATTACTTGTGTTTGGGCTTCTTTTTACTTTGACCCACATCACTTGATCCAGCACTCAGTTCTTTCCTTATCAAGACGTTATCGTTCTAATAGCTCGTTTTCCTCCTTTTCATCTTTAGATTCCTTCACTTTTATTATTCAAATCCTTAATGCCCTCTATTATTCTCCGAACACTCTTCACTTGCCTTGTTCTTCTTTGAATTCTCCTCCAGTCTCATGATTCAACATGACAAGTCTTTGATGTTGCTTTTTAGAACCAAACCATAATAAGCAGGATTTATCATGCTAAATAATCAAGAACAAGACTGCATGCGAAAGCGTACATGAATTAACTGATAGATTAAAAACCTTGAATTGATGTTGAAATCTCAAATCTTTAGTATTGATCTTCCAAGAAGATATGTTATATTTTGATGTTAAACTCTTTGACAGGGAAAAAGCGAAAAACAAGTTAACTTATTCCTTGGGACCACTACCACTTTGTATAACTAATTATTAAATTAGTTATTAGGTATTTATATTTCTACTCCTCATCTAAACATAAATACATCTTATGGTATATACACTTTTATTACTACGACATTTTAATACACATGACATGTCTAACATAATTAGTCACTTAAATTTGTGTTATACTTTATAATAGCATCATACATTATATATATGGGCCCACAATTATAGATTTTAATCCAACATTGGGTTCTTTGAACCTGCCCAAATTTATGACCTTCGAACGTTTCAAATTGGAATGTAAAATGCTTTAAACTTTGGAGTCTCGTCAAAAGTATGTCTTTTTTCTTTGCTTGGATTGCGTTAGCCATTCGTTTTACTTTCCACTAAGGCATTGGAAAACTGTATGTAATGTGCTGGGAACTCTAAAATTTCGAAGGTGCTTTCTTTTAATGGGTTTTGTCTTGTTTATTCTTTGGCCTTGATTTTCAAGCTGCGTTTATGGGTCTGTACCGGAAAAATTAGTTTGGTTTCAGTTTTCACATTTGTTCTTATTTATTATTATTATTATTATTATTTGGTTGGTTTTTGGGGATTGACCCAAATAATTGTTGAAGAAGTCCTGAAAGTATTTGAATCAGAGAGTGTTTTAATGGTGAGTGGGGAGTGTTGTTCGGTTGAAGGAAGAAACAAGTAAATATAGGATGACGAAGACATTTTACTTGTAAAAGCGAGAAATGATATCTTAAATGAATACTTGGTTCAGTGGCAAGGGAGACTTACTTTCCCATGCTATTCAGGGGTTTGGTTCCCACCTATGCCAGATCTTTTGTTTTATTTTCCTCCAACCAGTGTTACTACCTGATTAAATGGTTAATTTATTGAATTATATTAAAATTAAGACTAAATTTGTAAAATGTGTAAGTATAAGGACCAAATGTGTACAATTGAAAGTTTGATGGTCATATCGCAATCAATCTCATAGTTAAGTGGTCATTTAAGTAGATTACCCTAAATTTTAAATTCCAACGTACTAGAGGAATTAAATTACGTACATAAATTTTGGGGGTATATTACTGCATTGCTTACGTATGTTTTATAAGTGTACACTTTTGTTTACCAAATTTAAAAAAGTAATGGTGTGGTCACTTACGTTATTAATTTGTAAAGTTTTGGTCACTAGATGTTAAAGGTTGTTAGTCTGATGATGTGTCAGGTTAGTAAAAGGGGTTAAATTATAATTTGACCCCTTAACTTTAAATGAAATATTAATTTGACCTCTTAAATTTAGATAAAATATCTTTTTTGTCCCTTTAAACTTTAGATAAAATATAAATTTGACCTTTGGATTCGACCAAAGTCTCATGTCATCAACAACCACTCACCACCGCAACCGATCACCGTCAATCACCATTATTGATGGACATTAGATTTTGGACCCAAAACTCTCAATATTACAAACTTTGTTCCTTTCTCAAGAAATACTTCACTCAAAATTAAGCCTCAAAAGTTTAAACTTGAGTTGAGTTAGTCACTAAGAATCGGCTGCAATATGTATGTGAATGTAAAATTGCTTTCATTTCCCCTCTTACTCCATTAAATGAATCAAATTTATTACAGGAAAACTTGGAGTTAATGCTACATCTACCCCTAAATCATATTTTGATAAACAATACATTAATTGTACACCCAATTCTTACAATTTTAGGCCTTATTAGTTCTATGGGACCGGGGAGGGTGGATTTCGTTGATTCCCAAGAAAATAGAAAGTTTTTCTAGCTTCCACAAGAATTGTACCATGAAGAAATCCCAGCCCTCAAAATGTCGATAGTAGTACCTTCATTTGAAATCAATGTGCATTCTTTCAACATAAAAAAATAAAGGTATAGGACAAACAGTGCATCAGAAGAACTAAGGAAACAAGGAGCCAAAATCTCGTGCTGCATAATCTCTCCCTAATGAAGCAAATCAGAAGAACTCAAATAAGAAAACTAAGTCGTGATAAGCAATGAACGACGGCTGAAAGGACGACAAACAACGTTTGAATCATACAATAAGAGGAGGGGACTTCATTTCAGTGACGATGGCATGACGACGACTGATTTGGAATTTAGATTAGGATTTTTGAAATTTAGGGTTTTTTTATTTGGTAAAGTTGGAGGTTTTTTAAAAAGTTTAAGCTTATTTAAAAATTAATTAAAATGAATTAAAAATTTCTCGTGCTGCATAATCTCTCCCTATCCAAAACTCACCAAATGAGGCAAATCACAAGAACTCTGTAGTCACCTTATTTTATCCGACCTGATCTATATTAAGTATTATATATATATATATATGAGTTAGGATTCACTTACACTATGCAAAACTCAACTAGTTTTACACTAATTTATGGTCATTAGATGGGTAAAATAGATGGGTGAGATTAACTTCTTACTTTTTTCCAAGTGATAATCTTCACATATTCTACTTCTAATCTCATCTATCCATTTCACTAATCCAATGGTCATGGATTAGTGTAAAACTAATTTAGTTTTACATAGTGTAATTGGATCACATCCCTATATACATACATACCATATATATAATAAATTCCTTTCACCAATAAAAATCAGGTCCCCTTTATTAAACCAATCCATATACAAACTATTGTCCTTTTTACTTACCAAATTAAATTACATTGTCTACCCATTACATTTCACAACCCAAATACCAAGTAACCCAAATAGCCCACAACCTTAATACACTTATCAAATTTGCACTCAAAATTACATACACAACAAGCCAATTATGTGCCACTCCTTGCTCACTAAGGCTCCACTCTCATTGGAGGAATGAATGCCTTCTTTTTATAGGCTAAAAAAGACTTGCTCACTAAGGTCTTCATCTTCATTTTTTATACCTGAAAAAGGAGAAAAAGAAGAAAGAAAAGAAAACAACCATTTTTTTCACCACTACTCACCTACACAACTATCTTTCACCATTCAACACAAAAAACAGAGAGCCTTGCCCACCTTTCATTGACCATTATCTTCAACTATCACCAAGCCATCTCCTTTGGCTTCTATAACAAAAACAACCCATCATCAATGCACCATCACGTGAAAAGCTCTCATCTCTAAATTTCATTCGTCCTCAACACCGTTCCTTTACCACCTTCAACTAAGACCATCACCGAAACATCCCCATTGTCGTTTCACCATCACCCATTAGCTAAACCACCATCACAATGAATTCCATAACCATTATATTATTTCCAACCTAGTTGATGTCCAAAATATCAAACGCCAAACAAAGAGGTGGAGATGGAGGCTAAGATGTATATGAGGGCGGCGGTTGATGGTGGTTTGTGGTGGTTCACCCATTCTGGTGTGAGCGGAGAGCCACTGGTAGTGAGAGAGAGGTGACGCCATGGTGGGAAAGATCATCCCCCTTTTAGGTGGTTATACACTCATTATATATAATTGTCTGATGCTTTCTTGAGAAACCTCTTTAAGTCTTCCTTTAGAAGCCACCTTAAACCTTCCTTGAGAATGGACTTCTTGGAGAAGACAAGTTGATTGGTGGGTCTCATGGTATTTATTAGTGGTATAACAATTGTCTCCCTTGGTCAAAGGAATGCCATAAAGTGACAGTAGCAGTAGCAATAGTAGTAGTAGTTTAAGCACTTGTCCTAGAGGTACCTTATGATTTTGTAACAGAGATCATTTGTAGCAGAATGTTGTGGAGACAATAATGTTTCTTCTTGAAACACTCTATTTCCTAAAACACATATTGTATGATTTTGATAGATTTCAAAAAATGAGTGAGTAAAATCATTGGCATATATATATATATATATATATATATGACTTGATTAGGGTTAGGTTAAGTCCACAATTATTATTTAAAAACTCTTTTAAATAAATAACAATTTAAAAATAGATTTCTTATCTGATAAGGAATTCAAATCCAACTAAATCTAGATAACAAGATTATTTAATAATATTATTTATTTAATATTACTTCTAAAAATAAATAAATAAAATATTAAGTATACAAATTTAAATTCATTAAATTTGAATAAATAATCTTTTACAATATAATTTAAAATAATCTCATTATTGTAACACCTTAAAAACCGGTCTAGTCGGATTCGGGTTTCGACGATCAGAAACCCTACATCGGAGTTGTCTAAATATTGTATTGACTTTGACCGCAAGGTTAATTGTATCGATATTGTACTCCAATGGAGTCAAATTATTGTCTAAGGAGCTTATTTAATGTATCAAAAAATCTTTTAGTGGCTAAATTATAGAAATTGAAAGTTTAGGGGCAAAAGTATAGAGCATTAAGAGTTGAGGGACTAATCTTGCGATTGGCCCCTTCTCAATTATAATCCCCACATACGTGGGATTATCTGAAGGTATTCCTTCACCCAAAGGAAATCTCTTAATTATAATAGGAGTAAAAGAAAGAAAGATGGATAGAAATTCTAACCTTAATCGATTCCTAAACCAAGCTAACACCTCTCTTTCATCTTCATCTTCCTCCAAGCTAGCACCTCCATTTTGCGGTTATAAAATCTTGAGATTTCTTCGGTTTATCGATATCGAATCATTGATATTGATTGGGTAATCCCCCAAACAATCGTTGAAATCCATGAAGGATTTTAGAGTAATCTCAAGCTAGGTTTTTGTTATCCATGGATAACTCATAGATATTGTATATATAGAGTTTAGATATTGATTTTGATATCGTTATACTAATTTTGATATCGTAATATTGATTCTAACACAATCTTATTGTTTACCTAGCTCAAGAAATTGAAAGAGGGCACCCATGATCTTCACCGAAGCTAGGAACAAGTGGATTGTTATTCGAGAGTCATAGAAGCTTCAAATTATTGAGGTGAGTGTAGTCGGAGTCTCGCGATTAGGCTAGGTACCTTTCCCAGTTTCATTGTCATTGATTATAGTATGGCTAACACTATTGTCAATGATTATTGCATGGAACCACTTAAGTGGATTTTATTGGTAAGTTAAGGTAAGCCATTGCATTGAATATCGACCATTGATATTTCTATAGTCACTGTCATTGTTCATTGTCATTGAATTCGCCAATAGTCATTGAATTATTGAAGCATTGAACATTGAACATAGAGCATAGTCATTGTCATTGTTATTGTTATTGACATTGTATATTGATATCGACAAAGTTTTTGTCATCGAAATATTGAAAATGAAGCATCGACCATTGTTATTGTCATTGAGATCATTGAACATTGCCATTGATATTGATATTTCTATTGAATATTGACATCGAAACATTGCTTATTGATAAGAGCATTGAACAATATTATAGTTATTGAACATTGATTATTAATAATGTCCCAGACCTTGGATTTGAAAGGACTTTGGATACAATTCGCATGCCATAGAATTCATAAGCTTAGTGTATGGGTAGACTACGATCCTAGGGCTATGGCCTATAATGATTTGGCGAGGCGGATGGATGTGTTGTGATATTGGTCATATTGGCGAGGTAGAGGGACTAGACCATTCATTATTTTGGCGAGGCATAGGAATTCGTGTATCCACTATCCCAAATCGATCCAAGGATTATTATTGAAATATGGACTTATTGCTATTGAATATCATCATTGCATTTCTATTATCGACACGTTGCATTGTCATTATCAAGATATGATTTGGAATGCATTTCATTGATAAAGTGTTTAGTTGTGACTACCTCACTAGGCAATGTATGTCTAATGCATTTCATTTCATACATTTCAGGTTAAAGATTTCACCGCTGGAGATTGGAGAATATACGCTGTTGACAAGTCACTACAAGCCCAAATAATATGTTTTGCTTCTACGAACTCCTAGAATGGTTGCAAAGTAGTTGAACTAGTCAATTGTGGCCCTTTTGATATTTGTGTATTATGCATGGCATGTAAAAGTGTTTAAGGCTCTAAATGACTTTTTGGTATAGCTTATAAATGGCTAAATATGCATATTTGGCACTAAAAGGTGAAAACCTAGTAAATGGATTCGAATAACCCTAAAATTTGACATGCAAGTAGATTACAACATTAAAATATTGTTGGTAAAGTTTCATTAAATTTGGAGATTGTTTGATAGGTCAATTCAAATAAAAACCAGCTAAAATATTGACATTACAGTGTAGGGTGTATCGATACAGGTCAAACTGTATCGATACGACCTTGCATATTTGGACTAGGAAAGCATGAGTTAACCAAAGCGTATTAATACAAGTTGAAGTGTTTCGAAACAGGTTTTGGCAGTAAGGTTGGCGCATTTAAATGCATCGATACGACCTTGGGGTGTACCAAAATGGGTCATGGTCAAAGTTAACGTTAGTCGACCCGTACCGATATAGGTCAAGCTGTATCGATACGAGTTCTTGAATTGCTGGAATTAGGTTCTTACCCTTGCATGCGGTACTGATACGGTCCTCGACCGTATCGATACGTGTTTGGACAGTTTCATTTGGAGTTCAATTCATGTAGACTCGTACCGATATGGCACCAAGGTGTTTCGGTACAGTGGTAGTTAATTCTATTAAAAGACATTAAACATAGTCTGAATAGTTAACAAGATGGTCACTGATTATTGTATAGTCTAATTGAACGGGTAAATGATATCGGAATGACACAACAATTTACAAGCTTACTGTTAATGCGTTGAATTTTATTGTGGTGTTTTTAATTACAGAAAAGGACCCCTAAATTATCAGATTTACAATTTAGTCCCTAAAACTTGTAAAAGTTTTAAATTGGCCCTAATTGACGAATTATTGGATCTCGTTGGATAAATTGAGCTAATATTGATACTGGGTAATGATTGAAAGGTATAATAATGATTAAGAGTTATGTATTGCTGAAATTTTATCGCACTGATCATCATTTTGTTCACCGGTAGCATTATCCGACCTGTTTCTCAACCAGGCCGGGTGGGGGATGTTACAATTATCGTAAATTACTATTGAGAGTAATAACCACAACTATTCTTATCCATTCATAGTGTGCGACCCTATAGGTTTAATTAACGTTGACTATAATACCCCTAAAACTGGACTATGAGTTTTTACAAGGTAAACACATGCTTGGAGAAGTTATCTTTGGATTATTAAGGACTCAATTTGGATCAATTAGATAAGTAAGTCAATGGAATTGAAGGTAAAAAGCTAATTGAGCTAAAAAAATAATGATCAAATGAGTAAGGTAATTATATTTCAAGGATTATGAAGGAGTATACATGAGTATTAAGAGTTTAATTTAGTATTTGAATTAAATCATTAAGGATTGAACTGTAAGAAATAAAAATGAGCTTGTGACTAAATTGTGAAAGATGAGAAACTAGCATTGAATGACTAAAATGGATCAAGAGAGAAACTTACCTTTAGCATGGGTGATCATTACCACTTTTGGGAAGTGGAGTCCAAATGACAAGAGGTGGCATTTGGCGGGGTTTGATCTTAGACATGTGGATAGTAAAAAATGAAAAGGAATAGGAGAAAGAAAATGGACAACCGACTATGCTAGGGGGAAGAGAGAGAAGCTCTCATCTTCCTCTTCATTCCTCTCCATCTCCATTGTTGAAGAAGCTTGAGAGCTAGCTTGGAAAGCATGAAAATTGCTAGAAATTAGTAGCTTGGAGAGCTAATTGGGTCTTGGTTATTAAGATATCTTGGATGAAGAAGGTATTGGTTTTTAACCTAACTAATTGTTTTTGAATCTTGAGAAAATGATTTGTTGCTTTGATTTGTGAATGAAAGCCTGCTGGAATTTTGAATTATTGATGATTGAATTGATAATGAGTTGTGGGATGAAGTAGTTAAGTTTAGAGTACTTAACTTATTGAAAAACATAGATCAAATGCAATATGCCCAAAGGACCCTGTTCTGGCAATAAGTTTAGAAATTCATATAAAATTTAATATGCTGAGTTTGATGATGAATTTCATATGTATAGAACCATGTATGAGTCTAGTTTAATCTTCAATAAACAATGATTGATTTTGAGTTCATAATCAAAAGTTATGAATTTTTAAGTGAAAGTAGTCCCAAAAATCTAGAGGCGGATTCTGTTTTGGACAGTTTCGGTTTTGAAACTTCTAAAAATTCTCCATATTGCTATAAAACTTATTAAATTATGAGGTTTATACCGTTAAAACTGTGATTGAATCTAGTTTGTAAAGAGCTTTAAATTCTAGTGTACACTCTATTATGGAATGACAGTTTTTTGACGATAGCTCAAGTTGCCAAAAGTTAGAAATGGAATTGAAGAATGATTAGTATATGTATGGTTAATGGTTGAATGAAGATATTGGTTGTTCATATTGAGTAAATGAGTGATGAAAGTTATGCATATTAATGATTGCACTTGTGTTTATTTGAATTAAAGATATGGAGAAGGAAGCACGGTCCAATGAGGGAAATTTCAGGATCATAGGACTTGGGAAAATCAAGTATCGAATGGAGAAAGCTTGAAGGTGTTTGTGGATCAGGATATTCCGTAATTTCGAGATATAAGGTAAGTGTAACTATACCTTGTGTGAAAATGATGTGTACCAAAACATCATTTAAATGGATGCATAAGATTTAGATTTAATTTCAGTTTAAAACTTATAATAGCTAAAGAAAGAAGAATGATTGTAAATGAAGGTAAACAATCAATGTATGAATGAAATACGGATAATTGTGTGAAAGCTTATGAAGAGCAATGGAAAGACTCAATATAAGGATTGAGCTATGCTAATGGTTACATGGTAAATTCAAAGTAATAGATAATGGTATAGAATGAATTGTTAATGGACACTTAATCTAGAATAGTTGTATTACGATAGGTTCCAAAGAAACCCTATGTTCTTTTCTCTTAATATGTTTGGTCTAATAATACAAAATGGTGAACTTACAGGTAAGCTCAAGGCAAGACAATTGTTTGATCTTTGATTGATGATATGGTGAAATATGGTATGATTCTATGATTTTGATAGTGCTTCTTTGCTTGAATGTATAGTGTACTTAGTTAATAACATGCTAACTAAGGCTGATATGTTATGATAATTATGGTATGGAAGATCTATGAAGGCTTATGCTTGAATATGAAGCTATATCTTGTGTTATGAATTGATAAACTTTGAGAACACATATGATATTATATGATATAAGTAAATGGAATAATGAGTCACACTCCTCTTGAACATTCAAATATGGAGCTAAGCTCACTTCAATAATATGATAAGATATGAATTATAAATGCCTTGGTTTTGAGTCAGTTATAGGTATAGTTGGCATGCCATAGAGTCCAATTGAGCTCGTATTTGGGGAGGATTATGGTCCATGGATTACAGTCCTTATGTGGCGACAGTAGGAGGGATGTGTTTTGGTCATTTGGCACAATAGAAGGGTTGACCTGTACGTTGTGTACATTATGTTTGGCAACAGTTTGGTTGGGGATTCAAGTACCTAGACTACTTGACTACCAAGGTTACAAAATTTTAAATAAGATTGAATGAAACTCTTAACAAATTAATAAATTGATTGATTGATTGCATGACAAGTAAGACTTGATAAGTACTATTCGATCCATCCTCTTTGATATGATAATGTACTTCAATCATGTTGGAAATCAATTATAATATGGTCACTTGATATCAATTGATATATGATGATTTGTTACCATGAATATATGTTTAAAAGGGTTGCTATGGAGATCGAATATTGTGTGATAATTAGTCTATGCTTAAAGTAAATTGGTAGCTTTGATAATTTCATGTTACCTTGCTATTATAATCCTTGTTATACGTCCTTACTACCTCATAGTATGCTAAAAACAATGATGTGATTAAGAAATGAAAAGAATGGAAATGGTATATGACTGTGAAATGAATGATAATTGTTTGTATGCTTGATTCTTAAGGTATATATGAATGAATGATATGGTATGCTAAATAAATTGAACTGAATTTGACATTATAATGAATGAAATTGATTGTTTATTGTGATCCTTAACATGAAGATGTGTATGCTAAGAAATTAGGACACTAATAATAGGAAGTTAGTTAAGGATTTAAAAGACACATTGTTGCAAGTACTAGATTGTGGACGGTTATGATTTAAAGTGGATGGTTAAAGGACTATTTTAGTAAATAAACGAGGACTGAACTGTGATTTTGAAATATAGATTGGATTGGTAACTTATTGGGACTGTTTTATGAATTTAATGAGTTGTTTTGGTTTGTTTCGATAAAGGAAAATATGAACAGTTTAGCAAATGTTTAAGGATTGTTTTAGTGATTAAATCAATGGTTGTTTTGCAAATGTTTAAGGATTGTTTTGGTGAATAAATCAGGGGTTGTTTTGATAGATAAAAACAAGGATTGTTTTGTGATTTAAGTGGACTGTTTTGCAAATTAAAAATGTGGATTGTTTTGTCAATTAAGTGGATTGTTTTACAAGTCAAAGAATGGACAGTTTTGTGAAGTGGACTATTTTGCAAGATAAAAGCATGGACTATTTTGTAATTTAAGTGGACTGATTTGCAAATTAAAAATGTGGACTATTTTACAAGTTAGAGTATGGACTATTTTACAAGGTCTGTTTTGTGATTTAAGTGGACTGATTTGCAAATTACAAATGTAGAATGTTTTACAAGTTAGAGTGTGAACTGTTTTGCAAGTTAAAAACAAGGACTATTTTGTGATCTAAGTGGACTATTTTGTAAACCTAAAATCAAGGATTGTTTGGTGATTTAAGGGTGTGTTTTGGTGATATAAGTAAATTGTTTTGCAAGTTAAAATGTGGATTGTCATGTGAAGCATGAAAGATATAAAATGAAAACTTAAGTTATATGGTTCTTGTGAATCAAATATGAATGAGCTTAAATAAAGTGTATGTAGAGATATTGGAGTGATTTTTGGCAAATGAAAGAATCAATTAAAACTAAATCATAAGAACTTATAAAATTAATATATCTTCTTGTATCCTTGTATGTTTGGATTGGTTTTGTTACCTCACTAACTTCTTTTAATCTTACTCGTATTTGATTGATTCATCTTTCAAGTAGTTATCATTTAGTTAGCGAGGATCGTGTTAACTTCCAGCAGCAAGTCATACAAGGCCTAAGCTTAGAGTATGTTTTAAGTTTAAATTCCTAGGTTGGCAAAACATGATTAAGATTTATATTAACTAAGTAGCTAGTTAACATGTAATTGCATTCAAAATGATGACTTATAGTACCTTATGAAGAAGGTACAAGAATTGTAAAATTAATGGACATGCGTATGATATGATTGCTTGCTATGATAGGTGATGGTATGCTTGAGATTGAGCTGGTGTGATCATAGTTGTTTTGCTATGCTTTGTGATGATGTCTCTGACTAGACTAAACTATGATTGTACTGTTAATCTATGTTGTTCTTTAGGAATCCTAAAATTATAAAATAATAGTCCTTAAAGACCATGATTATATGTTTATGAACTTGTATCTCGGGAAGCAATAAAGATTATAATGAATGAACTATATGAAACATAAATTATATTGGTTTGCTATTGCTTATATCATAGATAAGGAAAGATGTGCATCTTTGGACACCAAGGCTTAATAATTTAGGAAACTGAGTTGAGATGAATGAATGTTTATGTCTAAAATTTTGGTAAGTGGAAAATTGTATGTGCTTTCATAATCAACATAATGTATGATAAGGCTATGTTTTAAATGAATGAATGGATAAGTAAGACTATTGTTAATACAAGTGTATAGACTATTGTTAATACAAGTGTATAAATGTTTATGATCTTGTGACTGTGATATGAATGTTATAGTTATACCTTGGATAGTTGAGTAAAGATTATTACCATGTGAAAACTAACCTAGTAAGTAAGATTATGCTTTGAAAATGTGAAATCCTTGTAATGTTTTGTAATAAGGATTTGAGATAAGAAAAGAAAGTTATTCCATAATGTCTTAAAATAATATGAGAACATATTGAATGTCTTAGCAATACTGAAAATAAGATTTGAAGTTAAATGATATAAACATGTAGTCTTAAAGACCTTTAAATAATGGTTTATAGTTATCTTGAATGATCTTAAGCAATCATCTACATGTCTTAAAATGGATAGAAGTATTCAAAGTTGGTAATTGGTTTAAGAAAAATAAAGTTTATGAAGAAGTATCAATCTTATGGGATTGTAGAAATAATATGGCCAGCTTTGTGTATTGAAGTCTTAATACGGTTTATGTTATGAGCTAATAGTTAAAGTGAACCGCTTAAAGTGTGCATACTTGTTTGTATATGTAATGAAGTTCAAAATATGAATTATGAACCTTCTAAAAAGTTTTAAATTACCTTAATTTCAGAAGGCAAGTTTAGCCGTGTAGTGTTAAACTATCTCTTGGATGATTGAATGTTTGTTCGGTAACACTTTTTAAACCGGATTAACTCCTAAATCGGGTAGGAGGTGTTACATTGCGTGGTATCAGAGCTAGAGTTTAGTCGATTCTGGGAGTAAACTGAAGTTTTTTACATCATCTTTGTCATACTAATTTCATTTTCCACCTAGGAATTTAAATGTTATTCAAGAATTTGACTTGCAGGCCTGACATGATCTTCTTCTATTCCTAATAGCATTATGTCTATTAAAGACATAATTAGTGTTGATGAAGAACACTCTATGAATCCTTTGAATATGGGAATTAAGGTAAGAATTTAACAAGATTCCATTAGACTCCTGGATGTAAATATTTATAATGATTGAGATTAATTTCAAAGACCTTTCAAAGGGTTTTCTGGCACAAAGAAGTAATTAGAAGTTAAATATACTAGAGGAAAGAGAAACCTCATGAAATTGTCTTGGTACTAGTTCTGAATTGAGGAATCAATTTGAAAGTTTTTTTATTGTTTTAGTATAGAAAATGTAAGGAAAATTTGAGGACAATTTTTTCTTAAGGGGGAGAATTGTAATACCCCTAAAACCGGATTGGAAGTTTTTACAAGGCAAACACATGCTTGGAGAAGTTATCTTTGGATTATTAAGGACTCAATTTGAATCAATTAGATAAGTAAGTCGATGGAATTGAAGGTAAAAGTGCTAATTGAGCTAAAAATTAATTATCAAATAAGTAAGGTAATTATATTTCAAGGAATGTGAAGGAGTATACATGAGTATTAAGAGGTTAATTTAGTATTTGAATTAAATCATTAAGTATTGAATTGCAAGAAGTAAGAATGAGCTTGTGACTAAATTGTGAAAGATGAGAAACTAGCATTGAAGGACTAAAATGGAAAAAAAGGGGAAACTTACCTTTAGCATGGGTGATTATTACCACTTTTGGGAAGTGGAGTCCAAATGGCAAGGGGTGACATTTGGTGGAATTTGCTCTTGGACATGTGGATAATAATAAAAAAGGAAAAGGAATGGAAAAAGAAAAGGTAATGTCGTCTATGCTATGGGGAAGAGCGAGAAGCTCTCATCTTCCTCTTCATTCCTCTCCATCTCCATTGTTGAAGGAGCTTGAAAGCTAGCTTGGAAAGCATGAAAATTGTTAGAAATTAGTAGCTTGGAGAGCTAATTGGATCTTAGTTACTAAGATATCTTGAAGGAAGAATGTATTGATTTTTAACCTAACTAATTATTTTTGAATCTTGAGAAAATGATATTGTTGCTTTGATTTGTGAATGAAAGAATGCTGGAATTTTGAATTATTGATAATGAGTTGTGAGATGAGGAATTTAAGTTTAGAGTACTTAAATAATTGAAAAACATAGATCAAATGCAATATGCCCAAAGGACCCTATTCTGGCGGTAAGTTTAGAAATTCATAGAAAATTTAATATGCTTAGTTTGAGGATGAATTTTATATGTATAGAACCATGTATGAGTGTAGTTTAATCTCCAACAAATGGTGATTGATTTTGAGTTCAGAATCAAAAGTTAAATATTTTTAAGTGAAAGTAGTGCATAAAATCTAGAGGCAGATTCTGCTCTAGACGATTTCTGTCTTGAAACTTCTAAAAATTCTTTTCATTGTTATAGTTAAATTATGAGGCTTATACCGTTTAAACTGTGCTTGAATCTAGTTTGTAAAGGTGTAAAGAGCTTTAAATTCAATTGAAGCTTAGTTTCTTGTAGAAAAATGATTTTGGCTCCACATTTAAGCAAACGACATCCAACAACTCTTCTCTTCTCAGGTTTGCCCAAACCTCTAATATTCTATTAAAAAATATTTAAAGCCGATATAAATAATTCTACAGTGGACACACTCAGACGTCACTGAACAGAAAAAGAACATAACAGAAATAGGTAAAAGAAGTCGTCTTTCGGTTTCATCACGAACTTCAATTTCTTTAAAACGATTCACCGCTGTGGCTTTATCTTCTTCAAAATCGACTCCAATGCGCTATGCAACTTCAAAAGTGATCTCGGCTTCTATCAATTGATTATTGGTTTGCTAGGAATCGACGGAATCATGGGAACAATCCTTGTCCGAAATAGATTTTGATCTGCTTCTAGAAGCCCTAGCTTTGTCTAGAATATTTGGGAATTGGACCCACGAGTTCATTTATCAATTCCAACTCTACGGCCCACATGCATTTGTTTTCCTTTGCTTAAGCGTTTGGACTTACGACGGATGTTGGGTTTGCCATTTATGTTTGTGAGCCCAGTTCCTTTAAAAGTGGAAGGAGAGCCAACAAGCCCTTCAGCCTGCAGAACGGGTATGTCTTGAAGGGCCATGAGGGATCCGCTAACGTTGTTATCTGTACTATTAGCTTGGTTCTCGGGAATAACCAACTCATTATTTTCCCCACATGCGCCGAAATATGGTTTTCAAACAACATGGGATTTGAGGCGATAGTATCCACGTCATCATCCTCTAGATTATCATCCATCGGAGAAACAAAACAGCCAGGGATATCTATTCCTCCGTTTTTCAGCAGCGCCGGCAGGGCAGCTCCCGTCCAAAAAAAACAATTTCTTCAAAGATTTCTGAAACAGAAACGCCAATTCTAACTAGTTTGCCATCTACATATAGATCAAATTCTTCAAAGATTTCCGAAACAGAAACGCAAAAAAGGTTGGATAGAAGAAAGCCTATCAACCTCCGCTAAAAATTCGGCGAAATCAAATTTAGTCATGTTGATAGTGTCATCATCAATTCTGATAACTGTTCCCCATCTGCTACCAATTAATTTAAAAACATCACAATGCCACACAGATAACTGAACCTCAGCCAGTTTAATCCAACACTTCTGCTTGAAGCACGTCTTGCCCCTGACCATAAGGCCAACTGAATCAAACCATTCTCTTAAAGGACTATATTCTGCCAAAAACACTCTAACTCTTTCTTTGAAAGAAAACGGAGAACACAAGATGAACCAAACCAGGGACAGACATTAGCATTGATGCCCTCTGAGAGCAGCGCTTGTTGGACAACCTCAGCGTTGTACATACTTCTGACTTTTACCTCTAAGCAGTAATCCAACCATTCCACGTCTTTGGATGGAATAATAAGGTTAAATTCTAAATAAATAAAATAAAATAAAATAAAATAAATAAACAGAATACAGTAAATAATAAGAATTTAACAGATTTGAAAAACCGAAAATAGAATTGTTGCGGCTTATTTGAAACAGAGTTTCTCTAAGATAGATTTAACCACTCCTCGATGTTTGAATTCTTAAGTCGTCAGTTTCTCAGGATACAATGATCTTCGACATCAACACTACTGAAGAAATCACGAACAGTACTCTAGCATTTGACTATCACCAGAAACTGAAGGGAAGGCCATGCATTTATAGGGAAAATTAGTTAAAGGTGAGAATCAAAATATTCCGAAAATATCATTCATCTAATTTATTTCGAATATTTTGCGTGTATAGCAAACATTATCTTTTTAATATTCGAATCTAAGAGAACCGAATATTATCCCTTTAAATTTGGGTTATTCACAAAAGATATGCTATCTTAAAAGAAAAAATTAATTCGAAGTGGTAAAATATTTGCAGGCCCACAAAAGGCTCGACCAGTCCAGACATTCGCATCACCCACGTCATGCAAGTGCTCCCCAACCTAAATGGGATAGGATTTACACACCCCTGCGCACGAGGCACAATTTCCATTCAAGTCATTCAATGATCATAAATTGGGTAAGTGTATATAAACACTTCCCATTCCATTTATCTCACCATTTACGTGGGATATAGGAGTTTCATTTCCTTTTCTCAATTTACGACTCCTTTAATTTGAGTATCAATTTCTCATTCAATACTTAACCATTTTGAGCATATGAAATACCGTTGTAAAGATCTTATAGAGTAGAATATAACAAAATCGTTTGAGCATGACTTGTTATTTATGGCTAACTCCTGTGAAGATTAAACTCGAACTACATCTTTGATAGGATCATTTTCCACTAGAGAGGGTTGTTTCAAAGGAGGGCATGCTTGTTCGGAAACCTTTACCGCATCGGCTAAAGTCGAAGAAACCTTTAGAAACGCCACTTCATTGTCACGAGGAGGCGGAGACTTTTTTTTGTTACCTAGGCCAAACGAAGACCCAGTCGATGTTACCCCCAGAAGGACCTCTTTGTAAGATCGCTCGTCTCTGACCTTGTCATTAAAGAGCTTTTTCTGGGGAATAACCATGGGAGAAGTGGTAGTGTTTGACCTCATCTTCGACTCTTCTCTTCTAGCTTCAAAGACACTGATGGAGAAGCCATCCATGATTCTACCATTACCCTGTGAAATCGCCCTTTTTTCTCCTACATTGTCAGTAAATCTCACAAAAGCAAAAGTCGATCTTTTTCCTCGTTTCTTTACATTCCAATACGCTATATACACGTCCCTAATGTTCCCGTAGCAACTAAAAGCATCTCTTTGAGTTTTGGTGTGGATGCGCTTGTTGACATTGTCCACAAAGAATGTAGAACCAAATCTCGTTCTTTCCCCCACAATGGAGGGTTTCGACAAAGAATTGTTTCTTCCATTATAACCCCGGCCGACACAAGAGTTTCTCCCATCACCTGATCTTGACGCTCTCGGTAACCAATGAGAAGAGGAATTTCGGTTTGAATCTCCCTTGATATCTACTCTGCTACCATTGACGAAAGCTTCGTGCTCATTCTCCTGCTACTCAGTGTACTCTTTTCTTTCTATTAGGTTTTTGAGGTTTAATAAGGCACTGATCATCGGTTTGTGTATGATTCATTTGTTCAATGAAATCATACATTTTTCAAAAAAAGTAACATTTAAATATATTCAATCTTTTTTTATATTTTGAACTAATAATTATACTAATCAAATTAAACTCAATATTTTTTTTGAATCACGGGCCAAGTAAAATAATAATAATGACTTTAGAGAAAAATTGATGTTGGGTGATATTAAGTAATAATAAAAATGAGTTTGAAATATATAAATTTTTTACCTATTTTATTTTTTAGGCTTTCTTATATGCAGCCTATAAGGACCAACAAGATTCATATCATTAATACTTATTTTACTTTTCAATAGAATCTACTAAAATGAAATTAATTACATTTCTTAAAAAGTTGTATTTTATTAATTTTGAGTGTTTAATGTAACTAATGCTCACCTAAAAGGTTTAAGGTTTAGGGTTTATGATTTAGGATTTAGGTGGTTATAGGGGTTAGGCTTTAGTATTTTTGTTGTTTAAGGGTTTAGGTTTGTCTTGTTTAGGGTTTAAGTTTTAATGGATTTAGGGATTATGTTTAAGGTTTATATTTAGGGTTTATGATTTAGGATTTATGTGGTTGTAGTGTGTGATTTAAGATTTAGGTTTATGAGGTGGGGTTTAGGGCTTACTAGGTAGGGTTCAAGTTTAAGTTTTATGAGATGGACTTTATGGTTTAAGGTTTAGAGTTTATGGTATATTATTTAGGGTTTAGGGTATATTGTTTACGATTTTGGGTTTAGACGATATTCAAATGTCATAAATTTTATGTTGTTTTTAGGATAATTAATAGAATAATATTTTTTGGTTCAGTATTAATTCTATCTACAATTAATTATTTCTTAGTAGATTCCATTAAAAAAAGAAATAGACATTAATTATTAGAATCTAGTAAATTTTAAACATAGCTCTCAGGGCTATGTATAGCAAAACCCTTAATTTTACGGTACCATAATATTTTCAATTTGTTTATTTCATCATATCATGTTATATAAAAAAGTTATTTTATTAAGTTTTGTTTTAACGATTCTTATTTGTAATAATTAATGACATTAAATATAATTGATGTTCATCTTATGAGACTCGAGTTCGAGCATATTTGTTTGCAAGGTATGTGTTTTATCAAAGGATTAAAAATATATGAACACACACTACCTTATAATCGGCTAATTTTTTGGATATTGTTGTTGAAAAAATATTTTTGAATCTATTGCACTCTTCTTTGTATTTTCGGATCTATTGCACTTTCTAGAGTGAAAAGTGAAATTGGCAAGACTACATGCGATTTCAGGCAAATAAAGGGGAAGAAGTCGGCTAGATTACATGCCGACTTTTGACGTCACTTTAACAAAAATCATTGGTTGCCCCATTGATAGGATAAAGATCACAAATCAATAAATAAAAACAAAATCACATCAAACCTTGAAATAAAAAACTCAACAACAATATCCTTGCAATTATTTCATTATAGTCACTAAGACTATTTAAAAACAATACAATTGATAATTACTTTAGTAATTTTCAAAAAGTATTAAAAATCAATTTTAAAGTTTTTATCTAAATTCATGTAGTACTTGATAGTTACATTAAGACTTTATATATGGGTCGAGTAGATCAAATCTCAAAAAAAAAAAAAAAACTTTTATATTTTTTTCATTCAATTGGAACCAAAATTTTACTCAAAATACCAAGCATCTTTCCACTTAATTTATAACAATATCAAAAAAGCTCCAAAATTACTCACTTGAGAAATTTTATAATAACAAATTAAAATTTTATTTCTCATTTATAATCCCTTATGCGAATCGATAATATACGATAAGTTTTAGAGGTTGTTATTGAATCAGCCTAGCAAATTTTAATATTAAAAAAACTTGCTTAGTCTTGAGAAATTGAGCTTTTGATGAATAAATAGGGTAGGACAGCTGTGCGACAGGTTAAAATGCAGCTACTATACGATGACACATGTTTTCTCAGTTACAGGATATCAACTAATTCAAATAGGTTTTGGTTCAGATTTTTAGTTGGCTGATGAAATGTTTTACCCTTAAACTGGTTTTTTTCTAACATTTTAGGTACCGCGTTAATTGTTTCCCTTTAAACTTAGAAAGTGGAATATGCTCGTAATATTTTAGGTTCCCTACCCACTGAAACTCCTTTTTGGTAACATTTTAGGTGGTGAATGAAATGGTTTACTCAACTTAAAAAGTTCAATATCTCGGTAATAATTTAGGTTCCCTAACGCCAAACTGAATGTAGGTAACATTTTAGGTGCCGATCCCAAAACTGAATTTCATTAACATTTTAGAGTCAAACTGAAACTTAGGTAACATTTTAGGCGTCGATCCTGAACCTGAATTTTATTAACATTTTAGGGTCTAAACGCCAAACTGATTTTCATTCACATTATAGGTCACGAACCTCAAACTCATTGCCTGTAACATTTTAAGTGCTGAACCCCAATCTGATTTTTCAATAATATTTTAGGTGTCGAAGCTGAAACTCGTTTTGGGTAACATTTTAAGTGTCGAACCCCAAACTGAATTTCATTAACATTTTACGCTGCAAACCCCAAACTGAATACCAATAATATTTTTGGTGTCGAACCCCAAACTGATTACCGATAACATTTTAGGTGCCGAATCTCAAACTGAATATCGGTAACATTTTTGGTGCTGAATCCCAAACTGATTACCGATAACATTTTAGATGCCGAACCTCAAACTAAATACCGATAACATTTTAAGTGTCGAACCCCAAACTAATTATCAATAACATTTTAGGTGCATAACCCTAATTTTACCCTTACAAATCTTCTATAAATATTCCTACACTACCTTGTGTAGAAATTCTTTATTAAAAATTATTATGGCAAGATTTTCTGCAACCGTTTTCTTTTTAGGAACGTACCTCTACACTTCATTCAACAACAATATCAAGAAGAATGATTTGTTTGAGTTGATTTTCATGGAGGTTAGCAAATCAACAAGGAAGAAATGGTCTTCATTGGAAGCCAAAATCCCGTCGATGAGGTTGGCCCTAAAGCTCATTACATGCTACAGATATGTAATGCAAGCGACCTTCACAAGATGTTTAGGAGATACAACCGTGTAGGGGTACCAACATCAAGCTGTATGTAAATTTTGATGAAGGTGTTAGTTCATCAAGAATCTCATGAGGTTCTCATCCTTCCGCAAACAAAGACGTTGTTTGTGTACGTAATTCCAAGAGATGACATGAGAAAGAATAAATAATTGAGGAATTTAACGTCACATCTGATATATCTAAAGACTAGGACAACACAAAAATAGACTCTTCTTCCGTTCATTTTAACTTAACTAAGATAGCTATTTAAAAAACTAGTGTTTCCAGTTCGATGCCTGTAGATTAAAATTAAACTAAATTGGTTGAAGAGATGGTGTATTGAAGGTATGATTGGTGAAAGGGTAAAGTTAATGGAAAGAATGGAGGAATCGGTTGGAACAACTGAGTGAGAGAAGAAATAGGACATTAATTTTTGGTTGTGATATTTTGCTTTGATATATGTACTCCACGTTAAGTAGTGGAACTGGATCCTAGGTTTCGCTACTTTTAATGGAAACAGAAGTGGGAACGGCAACCAAAAAAGTAATATCTTTGAAGTTGAAAACATAAATTCTTAAAATTCAAAGTTCAAATATTTGTTAAGTATCGAAACTTATATATCTGTTCCAAGACGTGATCGCAATGACTGCAACATAAGACAATTTGTTAGTATCGAAACTTACACTTAAAATTCTGAAACTTTTGGAAAAACGTTTATGCAGAATGGTCAAATTTATTTACTCCAACAAAAATGTTGAGTAAAAGTTAGAATAAATGTTGCAACTACCATCCTAGGGCAGGTACTACCAATTTCAAAACACGTCTATGTCCACTTAATCCCCTTCCCATTGAAGAAGTTATTTATCTCGAAGCTCGTAAACCTTGTTTCCAGCTGCAACAACGGTCTTAAGAAGGTAAGAAAGTTCATAAGAAGCAATTTTTGTACTTTTAGACATATAGATTCCATGCAATGTTTTAGTTATGTCATATTTAGTTACATAGGCGGCGTAGTATACTCATCGTGGAAGTTTCGATTACAGTAGGTGATGCTAAAGTTGGAGGAGATACTGTGGAGAGTTAGAATAAAATTGTTGGCATGACATTTGAGTCACTGGAAGAAGCATGGGAATTTTATGAGGAATACGCAAATCAAAATGGATTTAGTGTATGCCGTGGAATAACTCGGGTTAGAAATAGAAATAAATACCAGCAAGAGTTTTGTTGTTTAAAACAAGGGCAAATGAAATCAAAAGTAGACAAGGCAAAGCGTTCACACGCTCACGTGCACATACAATGAGCGGTTGCACGGCTAGATTAGTGGTCCATGCAAATGCAAAAGTTGCAGATAGATGGGTAATAACATTGTCTGATAACGAACATAACCATGAACTTTGTCCACCATCTATGGCACCCTTCCTCCGTTTGTAACAATCTGTGATGGAGGCGGATATTGTAGAGGCTTCAGCATTTGCAAAATTTCAGTGTCGGAACATCAAAAATTATGAAAATTTTCATGCAAGAGTCTGGTGGTTATCAAACTGCTGGTTTTACTAAGAAAGACCTAGTGGTAGTTGTGGGTGCAATAGTGGTTGCAATAAAAGGATAACAAGGTAAATAAATGATTAATTGTGGTAGAAATAACATAGTGTAATAAATGATAGAGAAATATGAGAGTAAAGCCTGGATCTCCATGGTTCAACTCGGCAGAAAGATCATGTGCACTTTAAGGGAAAATGATGGCTCAATTAGCGATGTAGTGGTCATCTTGAGTATTAGCTTTCATTTAATCTTCAACCATTGACTCGGGAATGTAGATCGACTTCAACTTTCTTTGTAATTCGAGACTATAGCCCTTCGAACAAGTGGATCAATTTTTGTTGCATCTAATCAGTTTTCGTTGTAAAACTCGTTAATCTGACTCGTCACTGCATCTATCGATGCCAGTGACTTGTTATGCTCTTACTAAACCCCCATTAAACCAATTCAAACCTTGTTTGAAAGCCAAACATTATTTGCACTCACCCACACACTTTAGCTTTAATGTCGAAGTCTTCCAAAAACATCGATACCGACTAATCCTCCAAAACCAGTTCCTGATTCTCTACAACTCCATAACAATTCATTATCACATCAAAATACATTTCAAAAACTTCCAGCAATTAACACAATACTGATCACACATCTGAAATCATTCTAACAACCGGAAATTCATCTGAAACCTCGCAAATACCCTTCCAACCATTAATTCAGCCTACAACAATTCTTACCCTGAATTCCTCCTAAACACAATCAAATAATCTCTCATAATAATAACTAACATCAAATAACCCAATTAATATCAATTCTAACCATTCCCTTCAATATCACCCAACCTAAAATAACTAATAGATTTAATTTCAGGATTAAACATTAAAAATCAATAATAGATTATTAATAACCATTAATAATAGATCAAAAACCAATAAAATTACTTAGTTTTTACACAACAAATCAAAATTCACCCTTAAACTATCAAAAAATTGATTAACTCAATTAAAATCACATTTTCATATCAGTTAACAAAATAAATGATAGATTAGGACCACAAAACATGTGAAATATCAATAAGAAATCATAGTTCACCTTGCTTTGATGGAAAGTGAAATTGGAAAATCTCCTATCTTGGATTTGGCGTGAAAATCACGTGGAAAGATAAAGAAATCTAAATTTAAGGTTTATTTAGTTTGTAGAAATCATTTAGGAAAGATTTGGAATAGAAATTGATTTAGTATCAAATTATTATTGAAAAAGTGTTTGGGAAATTTTAGGGAAGATTGAGAGAGAATTTGATGATCTTTTCCTTTCAAATGAAATGGAAAATAGTTGTCATTAGTTTTACCAAATCAATGCGGAATAATTCAATTAAAACCAAATGGAATATTTTCTCCTTAAACCTATGATGGAGGAAAAGAGTACAACATGACAATACTAAAAGGACAAAACACCAAACCAAAAACAAAGAAACAAAACACCAAGGTAAAAGCACATTATCCAACATAATCGGTGCCTAACTCCACAAAATACCTTGCACATTTAACACATAGCAACCAACATGTGACGAACCAAACACCCCTTATGTTTGCATTACCAACAAGAGAACAAGTCCATAGCACCATAGCATTACCAACTATACCCACAAGCACGCCCCAAGTATTCAGAACTTAAAATCAAAAGAACCAATGCAAGAGTACCCAAAGGTAGTCCAACAACACTAGAAGTAACCATGAAGTCTCAAATTCCTATTAGCGTGCAAACATCACGAGCACAAAACAAGAGTTTATCACCATCAAATGTTCACTTAGAGAATAGCATGAAACCAAGAAGCACGATCGCCCCCTAAGCCATCCCATCCATCATCTCATTAGCATTACACAATACATTGTTGAAACAAATGCACGGAAAATAAAAACCACCGAACAACCGCAACATATCTCACATTGCTACTCCTTATGCTCCCTTCTCTCTATTAATTTCACAATATCCTTCATGATTGCCTAATCGTTACCTATTGTTTTAGCCCCCCAAATATTTCCCCAATTCTATTGTCTCACGAGCCTCCCTTCAGATCTCTAGTTGTCGCATGAAAAATCAAAATCTGTGATGGAGTCATTCGCGATCCCGGATTATTGTTAAGTCTTCTTTTTGGGGATTCCTCGTCCCTTCTTTTGCAGCTTTGCTTCAACCAACACATTCCTTGATAAATTTTAGACATTTTTAGGTACCCATTATACAGCTCTGTATCGACTACCGACTCCCTAGGCTTTGCAACGTTCAGCCTTATCCCATTAGTCTCTATTGACAGTTGTAGAAAACTCATTGAACAATCCACTAACCCCTCTTCATTCCATCCCTAATGACAATATATCCTCATTATGCGGTACAATGCCAACCTCTTCATCTGTCAACCACCCACCCGAGCCCGTTGATATATCTAACACGTGTTCATTTGATCGTCTTGTCTCTTCCCATAATTGATTTTGTTGCCACAACAGGGTGTTACTATTGTCCATGTTTTGTTCCAAATTCAGATTCTTCCTAGCCACAACCTCCACTATATGAGCCCCCATGTTCTCCTCACCTTCCATCAACCATATGATTGAGCACCCTAGTGTGGCACCTCTCATTTTAGGACCGATTGAGCACCCTCCTCGTTATCCATATGATCCTCCTCATCCAAGTTTGTATCTATTGATTTACTCTCTACATTGCATTTACAACAACAATGCTCTTCCATCATCGGCTCAAACTCCATAACCCAAATATAAAAAAATTAGCCATCCACGTTTAAATCCAAACTTTCATCAATTCGTTCAAAAGTATCAGCCTAAATCAAAATTCGCCCCCGATCAAACGAATTTGGTTATAGTGTCTTCTCATCACATCGCACCAGCGACCCCCAAACTGCAGCCACATTTGCTAAAGAACCCTCAACTAGGCATACATCGGTATACCACATATTGACAACCATACTCGTCGTGTATCCGAATCCATCATTGAGTCCCAATTATGAACTTTCGTGAACCATTTCCTTAATTCTTCCTGCTTCAAAATTTCTTGGCAGTCCTTAGCATTTGTAAACATCAGTAATACTTTCACGCCCGCAATGCACATCACTGAGAATCTGTTGAGATTAGCTGCCTGTAATTCCTTCAAAATTATTTCTCATATCAAAAATTAATTTATCAAAATCCCAATTAATTATCCAAAATTAATTAACCAAATCGTAACATAAAAATCCTAACCCGAACTCAATAATTCATCCGATTCTCCCAGCTCGATTTTTGAAATATTACATAATAGATCTCTCAAACTTTGATTTTTCTTAAGATAGTAGTGAGTACTTAATCAACTAAAATAATTAATGTTTGAAGTATGGTAGTCGATGTAAGAAATTTAAATTCAGTACCAATAAAATCGTTGATGTATTTTTACAATTATTGAATGCTCAAAGGTCTTTAAACAAAAAGAAAAAGGGGGAATGAGACAAAAATGTATTGTGTGTTAAGGTAGGAATGTAAGGAAGCATGGGCTATGTTTTGCATGTCTACTTTTTCTATTGCATCATTGGGCCTACTCTCATTATATGCAAGTAGATTCAAGGATTGCTTTTGACCTCCTATCTATTTTTCTGTTTTAATTTAGGAACGTGAGCTCTGACCCGAAATCAAAAATCTGGTTAGTTCATTTATATCTGGGATTGATTCAATTACAATACTAATAGCTTAATCTAATTCATTCATTTTAATGAGTTATAATATTGTGGCTACAAGATCAAAATTGTTTTTCGACTTTATAATGTTTATGCACATAAGGTCGATAATTTTTAATAGTTTGAAAATTTTAATGATCAATTTGTAATAGTTTGGAAAGTTCAATGATCAATTTGTAACAGTTTGATAAGTTTAATGACTATTTAATCATTTCTAAAACTTTAGTAACAAAAAAAAACACTTTTATTTAATTTAGTGATCAATTGTGTACTTTACTATTTAATTTATTGGCTCCAGTAGAAAAGAGGATTATGTTTATCTTAATGAACCTGGATTCGAGCACCAATATATGAAAGGCGTGTGTTATTAAAAAGGATGTAGTACACAAATGGTCACTAAACTATCCCAAAAATACAAAATGGTCACCAAACTTTCAAACAATACATAATGGGCATTAAACTTTAGTTTTTTTTACAAAATAGTCACTGAGCCGTTAACTGTTGTTAAGTTAATGACGTGACAGTTACAAAAATTTGAATAATAACACATTTAATCCTCAATATTTACAAATTCAGTCAATTTAGTACTAATTTAACCCTTATTATAGATTTCTAGATAGATTGAATGTGTGAATATTGAAGATTAAATGTGTTGTTATACAAATTTTCATAACTGCAATGTCACCCAGTTAACAATAGTTAATGGCTTAATGACCATTATGTAACAAAAACTAAAGTTTAATGCCCATTATGTAACTTTTAAAAGTTTAGTGACCACTTGTGTACTTCACCCTAAAAAAATCATATTTTACACGATTTTCATACAAATCATTCATCCAAATAATAAGCTATAGATATAAATGGGAGAGTCTAAAGAAAGGCGTGTTAGCATACACCTAATAAATGGCGGGACGATAGAGCCGTTAGATGGGAAAACTTTTGATTTTGACCGTTAGATTTAGATTCCTATAAAAACACACAGAACTGGAAAGAGGTTGTTGCTGGTAAGTTTCGAAACTTCGTAAGTAGCATCGAAACTTTATGGGGATAACAATCTTGTTGCAACGTAAAATGTTACAATAACACATAACTATTAAGATGAGCGGTAAAGTTTTAGAACTCTGAGAAATGTACTGGAACCGATAGATAAATGTTTAAACCTAAATTGTTAGTAAAGTTTGTGATAATAAACGTTGGAAAAAGATGTCTCAAAATTTGATATAGGGTATCAAAACTTTTAGTTTTGAAAGTAGCATTTTTGGCTTAGCGCATAACATTTAACGTTTTTCTCCTAATATCGAAACTTTTGTACATGTACCGAAACCTGTAGAAAATGTGTAAACTAGAAATGTTTAAAGTCCCTTTAACAATACATGTTTGTATAGTAAGTTTCAGAACATAAATATCAGTACTGAAGCCTATCGTATAGTATGTTGGATGGATCAAATTAGATGTTGAAATCGTAAATCTAAAGAAAGTAGATAACATATTAGGTTGAATCGCCAAGTATCAAAATTTATCAACGAGTATCGCTGCCTAAACTAGATGATTAAAATATTTTTGGTTTAACAATTCATATTTCCAGTTTTTTGTAGGTCTCGCAACGTACTTAGTTGTTTCGGTACTCGTAGCGATTAATGCACTCCCTAGAATGAGAATCAAACCTTTATTTCTTTAATAACATTTTAGTGTAATAACTAATTTCCCCACTAAAAAGCTAGAGAATCCTCTCCATTTGTAAAAACGTTCAGCCAGTGTAAAGGATTGAAACCTCAATTTAGGTCTGCGACTGAATCTATGCAATCATCTCCATTTCAAACAAAGCAAAGGTAACAATCGAAACCTTATATTTGTTTATTTGCAAAATACTTGAAATCTAGGGTCTGTGTGATACATGCATGAGAGCAATAATATTACTTATCTTGGAATAGAAGTTGAAGTTATTTGATGCAAGCAACAAGGGCCAAAACAATCCATGCATTGGCGGTGTAAAGTGGTGTATTTTAGATAAACTAAAACTGTTTTGCAAGGCTGGAGCATCAGCTAAATTGAGATGACTTTTCAAATGGGATCTAGGCTTTTTTGGGTTGAGTTATCTTCTAATGAATTGATTTTCATTCAGTTGCCTTTCCAACGCATCTTGAAATGCATCAATAAGATGTTGGGAACTCAAGATACGTCCATTTTAATGAAGACTGTGCAGGCAGAAAACTGGATACGAGATTTATTACAAGATTTTGTAAATTCAGCCCAATATCTCCTATGTGACGGCCTAAGACTTCAAATCCAACAAGGAGTTACATTTATCCCATTATTATATTAGTTTTCATATTATTTTATTATTATTTTTAATGTTATTTTATTAAGAATAGAGTTTGATTCTATTTAGGAATTCCTACTAGTTTATTCATCCTTCCCCTATAAAAGGATAAGAACTTCTTCATTGTAAATCAGATTTGAGATTTGAATTTTAATAAAAAGGCATTCTTTGAGTACATGTTTGGAAGTATCGATAAACTAGTACCTTCGAAGTCATCTTTAACGTTTTAACTAGTTTGTGCAAGGAGAATCTTCACACTCTGGGTTGCCTAGTCAATTGCGATTAGGAGGCCCGGTAAAAGCCGAATCACAGAGGTGGTCTATTCAATTGCGAGTAGGAGGGTTTTGCGGGACATCTATCAATTCCACACGCCATCTTCATCTTCTTCTTCAAGCCATTGTCGCCATTTTCTATAATCAAGGCTGAAATTTTAGTTTTGATTTATCTATCCTTTACATAATCCTTTCCATTTTTTTTACTTTTATTCATATTATGCATATCATTTTATGCTTGTAAGTCTTCTTCTAGCATTGATAATAGTTTTGAAGATGAGAATGAGTTGCCTTACGACCAAAAGAAGAATGATAAAGACTCTGCCAATAAGAAAGAACTCGTAAATCATATTGCAAAAGGAGACTCGGAACAAGAATCCTTTGAGACGACCTCTCTTCCATGGTACTTTGATGACCTTCTGCCAATCACCGGTTTACATTCGAGGATGAATCTTTTTGAGGAGGGGGAATGATACATGCATGAAAGGGGTAACATTACTTATCTTGGATAAGAATTTGAATTTTTTTGATGCAAGGAACGAGGGCCAAAACAATCCATGCATTGGAGGTGTAAAGTGGTGTATTTTAGATAAACTAAAACTGTTTTGCAAGGTTGGAGCATCAGCCGACTTGAGACGAATTTTTGAATGGGATCTGGGAATTTTTGAGCCGAGTTGTTTTTTAAAGAATTGACAGTCATTCAGTTACCTTTCCAACACATCTTGAAATGCATCAATCTGATGCTGGAAACTAAAGATACATCCATTTTAACGAAGATTACACATGTAGAAAACTGGATACGGGATTCATTATAGGATTTTGTAAATTCAGCCCAATATCTCTTATGTGAAGGCCTAAGACTTCAAATCGAACAAGGAGTTACATTTATCCCATTATTATATTAGTTTTCATATTTTTTTTTATTATTTTTAGGAATATAGTTTGATTCTATTTAGGAATTCCTACTAGTTTAGTCATCATTCCCCTATAAAAGGATGAGAACTTCTTCATTATAAATCAGATTTGAGATTTGATTTTTAATAAAAAGTTATTCTTTGAGTACATGTTTGCAAGTGTCAATAACTTGTGCCTTCGAAGTTATCTTCAACGTTTCAACTAGTTTGTGCAAGGGAGAATCTTCCACACTCCAGGTTGCCTAGTCAATTCCGATTAGGAGGGTCAGTTAGAGTCGTATCACAAAGGTTGCCTATTCAATTGCAGGTAGGAGGGTTCTGCGGGACATCTAACAATTCCACACGCCGTTTTCATTTTCTTCTTCAAGCCATTGTCGCCATCTTCCATAATCAAGGCTGAAATTTCAGTTTGATTTATCTATCCTTTACATAATCTATTTCAATATTTTTACTTTTATTCTTATTATTCATCATCTTTTTTTTGTTTCTTTAATTTTTGATTCCTATTTCCAGAATGTTCAAGAAATGTCTATCTCTTTGTTCTTGAAATTCAAAGAAACAACCACACCATTCTTGATCAAGTCTAGCGCATAGGATTGCTTCCACATCCATGCCAAGCACTCCTATCATCGTGTTTCAAAATTTTGGCATGGAATTGCATTTCTTGTTGGAGGAAATCTGTTTAAACTGAATATTATTCATCGATTCGGGATGAAATTTTTGTCCTATTTCATTTTTTAAATGTTACCCTTTCCATCTCTTTGAACCTAAAAAGGTTAGATTTGTTTGTAATGAGGATGGGTTTATTTATAAGTGAGTTGGTTTGTTTCTGCACTGATTCATGTGAAGATTTAATCTTTAGGATGACAACTTCAAATTTGAATCTCATTTTTTATGAAGTTGTTGATAAAGTTGCTAATGAATTTGTTGATAAAGTAGCTAATGAAGTTGCTGATAAAGTTGATAATGAAATTGCTGATGAAGTTACTAAGGAAGCTGGTGTTGAGATGTTGGTCATATGTGATAGGCCGTATGCACAAAAAACATGTCATCCCTTCATTAAGTTTAGTAAATTGATATTTACGTATTCTTATGCATCTTAGAATGAATGGTTGATTTTATACATTTGTTGTTTTAATGTTTTACAGTCAAGGTGAATATGTAAGGATAAAGCAAACTGAGGAAATAGTGACTAATACGGTAGGTTTCAGTGGTTTATGATGTTTGTTAAAGGCGGATGTAAAATGTTAAATTCATTTTAATTTTCCATTTGTAGGTTAGGAAAGAGTTAGGCGGGAAATGAGAGAACATGTCGAAGGAAGAAAAACAACCTTACATTGATGAAACAAAGAAGAAAAAGGCATCACACAAAGACTATAAATCAGGCGTTCCGAAGAAGGTAATAGCAATATAAAGACATTCTTTGTTTGATACAGTATAAGTTTATATTCAGATTGATGTAACTATTGTTATCTTATTCCCTGTAGACATATTTTGATACAAGGCGTAGTCAAAAGCAATTGTACGATTTCATAAAAGAAATGAAGACAATGAGGATTGATCTTGATCTTGAAGAAATTGGTTTTAGGTCGTTAGTTTTTAAAATAGTGCATTCTTCGCTGGGACCCATATGTGGAATTGATGGAAAGTTTTGATGTTAAAATGAGTGTTATTAAGTTTGAAGGACACAACATTGTTGTATCAATTAAAGATGTAGAAGTTATATTGGGCCTGAAGAATAAGGGTGTTGATATTCATGAAGTGTTGCCGAGGGAGAATGGTAGAGAACTCGGTGTAAAGTATAACCTCAGCCCATTTGTAACTTATGAAAAAATCAAGCGAGATATAGTGTTTGGTGGTTTTGAAGGGGATGCTTTGAAAGCAAGGGTGTTGATGTACATTATTGTAGTTTTTCTATGTCCTACTGATGAGATACACCCATCTGCATATTTTTTTAAGTTGTTGTGCAATGATTGCTTATGGTAAAGTGAATTGGGCCAAGTATGTTTACGATATGCTTATTGAGGCAATAAGCTGTTTACAAAAGTCAGGAAGGCACGTTTACCTAAAAGAGTGTATTGCAATCTTAGAGGTAAAGTTAAATTACCATTAGTTATGAGAAATCAGTGGAACTAAGTTTTGTCATATTAATGTTGTGTTGTGAATGATATAAAATTCGGGTTCGATTGTATGATTATTGGTCTGGATTTGATAGTATAGTCTGTATAGCTTCTAATGGTGGTGTGGTTCGCATTCTTTACTGGGTACAGTCAGAGGTTGTGTCTGTTTATTCCCGCTTGAAGAGCGAGCGAGTGAGCTTCAAATAGAACAAAGGTATCTATTGGATTATTATTCATATAGTATTCAATTCTAATCATGGTTAATTATATACTTTCACTCTGAAGATTATTGCCTAGAAGCATCCATCACCTGAAACTGTTGAAGCACCTAAAGTCAAGGAATCTGTGGAAGTCATGGAAGCACCTAAAGGCAGGAAAGCTTCGAAGATACGTAAGGTAATATGTTATGAGTCATTGTATTAATCATTTATTATGTGGAAGGTGAATCTTTAATATTTATTTAATTTGGAAGGTTGCTTTCGCAGAATATGATGTTATGAAATGCAACGAGGGAAATAATGTCGAAGATGCTTTAGCAAGTAATTTTCGATGTAAATGGGATAAATGAGGTTGTCAATATGGGAATTGAGAAGCAAATTAAAGTTGAGGAGAAATTGGACAATATTAGGGGTTGATGATAAGATGTTGGGAGAGAAATTAAGTAGTCTTTCTTAAGACGTCGTAGAAGTGCGAGCCGACATGACTTGTTTGAAGAGCTTGGAAGAGAATATGAACAATATTGATTTCAAAATGAACAGTTTTGGAGTCAAAATCGACGGTGTTCGCAAGGATGTCAAAGCAATGCAGAATGAAATAAAAGGTGCTTTGCAGAAGATGTCAATGAAAATGGAGAACGATAGGGCCTATATTATGATTGAAATTAGTAGGATTGTTTCCCGTAAATTCATGGAGACGTCACCACCGAGAGATGGTGTTTAGAGCCTTTATCCTATAGACACAGACACTGTTACTCCTTCTTCCAAATTCAAAACACCCCAAGGTGGACCTAAGAGCATAGATTTAGATGTAAACTATGATTGTCCAGAACCAATGAAGGCAAAGGTAAAAGCTAACTTTATTTAAAGATCATTTTTTATCTTTTTCATGTACCTATAGGCTTGACTAGTTAATGTTCCATTGTAGGACAAGCCTGTTGCCGTACAAGTTAGTCGAAAATCCCTTCGACTCTCAAAGTGATAAACATTCAATTGCATAAAGTTTAGAAAATTAATTAGGAATAATTTTCATGTAATTATCATTCTCAGTGGTAACTGTTGGTTGTGTGTACCATGTACTTTAATAATAGAAAATGGAGGTTGCCATATGCATTGAATATTGGGCCTTAAGCCCATCGAATTGAACATTAGAAATAATACAATTTTGGTCATTAAGGCCACCAGATTAAATGTTGTCCCTTAATGGTTATGATTTTATTTTATTTTACATAATTTATGATTGTCGTTGTTATTATCATATCTTTCTTGTGAAAGGTTGAAGAGTCGATCAAAGTTTCGTATGCCTACTGTGATTATTTAACATTAATTTGTCATATTGTGAAATGTAAAATCAAAGACGTAATACAATGTTTGTATGCAACCATGTGGTCATTAAATTCGATAACATTTTTTTCCACTATTGAATATATTGATTCATTATGACACAAAGAATGTTTACGAGATACGGTTAGTCTAATACGTATCGCGTATGGCTTGAAATTATATGAAACATTTGGAACCTATTTTCTATCTGGTCATTATTGTTTTTTAAATTGGAAAGATTATTGATATGGTGTCCTTGGTCGAGATTGGCAAGGAGTCGAAGTGAAAAATTAAAAGTCGACCCTTTATGCCTTGTCAGGGATTCAGATTGCATTCGCGGTCGCGTTTTTGGCGGCGTTGCCTTTATCGCGGTTGCGGACATAACAATGGCTGTTGCGACCACTACGGGTATCGCGATCGTAATTTTTTTAAATTCTCACAACTTATTGTAAAGCATAATAGCCAGTTACTAATATTTGGTGTAGGAAAAGAGAGTTTTAGTGTTTGTTATTTTTTTTAGTTTTGGAGAGGATAACAAGGAAAAAAGGGTTTGGATTAACTGTTTTTTTTATTAAAAATAAGATAATTTTAGGTTCGATTGTTTCTTCTTTTTATTTCATACAATTTTGTCACTTTTACATTTTATTTATTTATGATTTATGCTTTTAATTCTATATTTGTTCCAATTATGCCCTTTATTGAATTTCTATAATTTATTTAAACTTTTGCTTTTAATTTAGTTTTAGTTTCATCCTTAAGTATTTTTAATTTGGTTTTTAGGCTTTGAGTTCATGCAATTTAGTCCTTAGTTATTTTTACTTTATTTAAATTCAATTTGTTTTCATCATGTTTGCATTTTAGTCCATGGGATCCATTTAGCCTCTATATTAATGTTATACAGTTTATCATATATATTCCTATACAATATATTTATATTTACTTATGGATATTTTTATATTTTATTTTGTAAATAATAAATAATCATAACACAATGACAGAAATCTCTAAACAAAATCTCACTTTCATTTTTAGAAAATCATATTAATAAAAGTTCATAAGTGTTAGAAAACACTTTAAAAGTGACTTTTTGTAATTATAATTCACCACCGCCATGCCGCTCCGGTCGCCTCTCGCCGCCAATACATGCACCAATCGACTCCCCTCAACATTCCCTTTCTGTCTATTGGAATGGATTCTTTAAAATTGTCTCCAAAGCCCCGAAATCAACCTTGAACAACTCTACTTCTCCTTCACCAATCTTTTTTTTCCACCGTTAGATCAGGACAAAGTCGAAGTATGTGCTTCCCCTTCTATCAATGTTCCCTTCAACCATTGGGATTTCCCAACAGACCGTTGGAGATTCGGAAATCGAAAAACCTAAAGGTCATTTTCTCTTTTAAATTTTTGTTTTTGTTTTGTTGAACTTTGGGAATAACGGGAATAGTGGCCCATTACCGCCGCGATTGGTCGTTACCTGTTAAATAGCAATTGTGATCCACTGTGATTGGTGTGATTTCATTTCAAACCGCTATTTTCGGCAATAGAGATTTCGAAAGGTGGTGTTACCCTAAAATAACGGCTACTATTGCAGTCGTGGACCGATATTTGAATCTCGGTGGCTTGTTACGTTCATGTATATTTTTTATTACCATCTTATACAATGTTTATGTCATATTTATTTGTTGATAAATTGTTTTTGATTGTAAATAACAACCATTATTAATTTTAGAATACTCTTAAACAAATGGAAAATGCCACAACGTCATGGTTTGCTGGGTTTTTTGGGGGGAGTATTGAAGTTTTATGGGAACATGATTGGCTCTGATATTGTAAGACAAAATCTGTTAAAGGAAAAATGTTAAGTTGTTTCAGGATATGCTAAATTTTAATTAGTTGATGACACAATGTTTGTAGATATTCATCCCCATGAATGATAACAATTTGTACTGGTACTTGTGTGTCATTCATATGGCACGACGGGAAGTTTGGATACTATATAGCTTACGGCTAGTATCATGATTCAATATAGGGAAGAAATATTTATGAAAATGGTGAGAACACATGCATTTGTTGTGTCGCCATGTTAGCATTGGATGTTATTAACATGTAGGCATGAACTTTGTACTATTTGTTCATTATCATTCAAATACGTTGTTTTATAGAATTTGATGAGGATGAAGCCTTCGTCAAGGTGTTTGGCAAACCAAAGGTTGCATTTGACAAGCTCAAAATTCAACGTCCTCAAGTCAATATTCAAGAAAATGGTTATTCAGCTTTTCATATTTCTTTATTGTTATCATGAAATTGGTAATTAAATATGACTAGAACTGCTTCGAACTTGATAGATGGGACTGTGGTATGTTCGTGATTGCATGGAAGGAATACGATTAGATACCCAAATCAGTTATATGCCGTATATCGTAATTGAATGATTATCATTACTATTTCATTTATAATCAAACTTTGAATGCTTATCGTCCAGTATTTTATACCAACATATTTTTTTTATTTTCTGAGTATAGAAATTTGGAGAATGTGACAGGATGCGTCTGCTATACGAGCTCATTACAAATACATCAAAAATGATCAGGTTACCGCTACACATTGCGATGGAATAACATAAGAAAGTGATGAAGGGAAAGAAATCAAAACCTCTAGGAACTATTAATCGACCAAAGTATGCGCCTGGAACCTCTAGGGCATGAGTTAGGTCCATTACTAAACTGTTATCTTTTCACAATTACATCACATTAATTCGATTTTGAATCATAGTTATTGATTTCTATTATGGTCTAACAAGATTGGGTTTTTGGTAAATTTCTAATTTGAGTTATGCTATCAAGAGTTGGTCCCTATTTTTGCTTGGAATGACAACATATTATGCTTCGATTCGTAACACTTGGAGAACTTCTTGTGAGAAATTATCACTGGTCCCATCTTGACGGACAATAAGTTTAAATTTTAAGATATGTTAGTGACAACGAAGTTCATTCCTATTTAATTGATGCCATATAATGAATGCAAGCAGGTTTGGGTTGATGTTCAAAAAGTGAATGGTCGATCTTGGTTCGTGCTGAGTAGAGGGGATATATCGACATCCCCATTTTTTGAACAAAAAATTTGTTGTATAATCTCCACCCCACCAATTGTACAAAATTCATATTTTTTTTAAAAGTCTAAAACTCTATGTAAATGTTTGATACTAGTCGTATTACTACAACTCACACATTTAACATTTATGGCACGTTTAATATTATTTTATTACTGAAACTCACACATTTTTAACATTTATGGCTGGGAAAGCAAAAATTGAAAAATAGGTTCGAAACTATGGATACGGGTTTGAATAATAGTAAAGCAAAACTTAAACTGAAATCTTTAGGAAAAACATGTTACATTTGAGGTTTCATGTGATAAGTTCGAGACTGTATTTGCAAATGTTCGTTACTTGTCGTATTTCTATGAAGCCACTTTCCGCGAGTTAAATGACATTTATGGGATGTTTAATATTACAACTGAAAGACAGTTTCGGGAGGGAACCACAAATTTAGGTTAATTTTGAAACTATGGATGCCAGTTTGGAACTTGTAAAGCAAAACTTAAACTAAAATCTTTAGGCAAACATGTTACATTTTAGGTTTCATATGATAAGTTCGAGACTGTATATGCAAATGTTCGGTACTCATCGTATTACTGAAATGCCACTTTCTATGAGTGTAATGAACGTGTGACGTATAATATTATAACTAAAAAGATAGTTTCAGGCGGGAACCAAAAAATTAGGTTAGTTTCGAAACTATGGATGTCGGTTTGTAGACTTGTAATGAAAAACTTTAACTAAAATCCTTAGGAAAACATGTTACATTTTAGGTTTCACATGATAAGTTTGAGATTGTATATGCAAACATTTGATACTCGTCGTATTACTGAAAAGTCGTTTTCTGTGAGTCAAATGACATTTATGTGATGTTTAATATTTTATTTTAAAAAACTGTCACTTTTTTGGTTTTAAAAGAAGAGGGACAGTCTCACCAATGAGGAGTTATCTGAAATAATTTCAAGAGGTTGAGCAGGCAGTTTTCTTCTAAACTTTATTATTCCATTTTCTTCAAGGCATCCATGGCATCTTCTAGTCTCACCATTGATGAGTTATCTAAAATATTTTCAAGAACTAATATGAAGACAATGAAGAAGTGTTAATTGATGTCAAAACACTGTAATGCTCTAACGTAGGAATATGGCTTTATTGAATCTTATACTGAAAGAAAATACACAATATGCAACTACTTAATTGCAAGCAAGCATCACAAATATCGTTCTTATAGTTTTATAAGCGAAGATCAATCAGGTCGTAATGATGGCAAATTCACGTTAGATTTTTTGCCTCATCACAAAGTGGAGATCTTAGATGCTTTGGATACAAGTTTAGTGTTTTGCAAAGGTCATCCAGAATAAAACCATTATATTTGTAAATCCACAGCAAGGCAACGATAAGTTATGCCAAGTCCACACCTCAAACCTCCAAAGCCTGAATATCCGCCAATAAGGATCGGCATGATTGTTCTAAGATCAAGCCCTTGGAGTTCAAAATCGTGTCACTTTTCGATCATTGCAATTACGATTACATTAAAGGTGTTAAAGCTATATGTTGCAAAATCTTTTATTCCAATGGTTGGACTTGGCATCGCTCGAGTGATTATAAGTTACCAGTCGATAAGTATTTCGAGCAGAATTCATGCACAATATCTCTGTGTGGTGGGCTGCATTGGTTGACATGAATGGGTGAAAAATATAAAATACTTGCTTTTCACCCTGAAACTGGGCATTGGGAATCGATAACGGTGCCTAAGTCATTCAATTCCAGAATTTTTAGGTTGGTCAATCTCGGAAAGCATGAAGGGAAGCTGGCAATAATGTCAATGAGACGAGATGTTGCTCAGTTAGAGATTTGGATGATGGAAAACTATGCACAAAATTTATGGAACAATAAATATAGTATTGATATTTTAGTTTGTATGGATGAAATCAACTATGCAAGGCCTATGCCATTTTACAACACCAATACTATTGTGATGCTTGCTGCTGATAGAGCAATGTTTTATAATGTGCAACATGAAAGCATTTCTCGATCTGTTGTAGTTGACCACCTCACATTTGTATCATTTATTCTATTAGATTATGATTTGATTATGTAATGTGATTATGTGTATTTTGTTTACTTTGTTAAATGTTATGTTCTTAAATTTAACTGGGCTATGTTTACAGTTCTTGTATTTACAACCTATTTCGGTACTCTTAAACATGTTTCGAAACAATGTTCTTGAGAATTGAACCAAAAATCTTCAAATTATAGTTAGAATTTTGGGTTGGTAGGTTGGGTATCAGAATTTGACAACTGACTTTAGAACTGTCATATAAGAATTTCTGCAATATTCTTGCGAAGTATAGAAAATCTACCAGTTTCGGAACAGTTAAACAAGTTTCAGAACACTATTCTGCCCAATGCAACAACTAAAAAGACTAATTTGCAATTGACGTATCGAAACAGGTTATAGAGATTCAAAACTGATAGTAAAAAGATGCTTATTTATTGGGAATATGTGTCTTGAAATTCGAAATCTATTGAACCTCCAATTTAATGATTTACGCATTCAAAACTCTTAAATACAAGTTTGGTATTAATAGAATTAAAGACCAACTGAAAATGTGAGAACAAGCTATAAAATTTTAGGTTTGAAAGTAAAGAGTTTCGAACCAACTACAGGTGGTTTTGATACTTCCACACGAAACGATTGCTTATTAGTTGGTAATCTTTTAAACAATTAGGGTTGACCAATGAACAACCATATTTTTTCCTATAAATACTGCCACTTTGTGTTCTAATCTTCATTCTCATCTTTCTTCATCTCCTAACCCATCCTAAACTAAAATCTTGAGATCAACATGGAAGCGTTACCTCGTATTCGAAGGGAGTTCCATCCTGCTGCCTTGTAGAATCCTAAACTAGCCCCTTATATGCTTTTTGGTAAACATCCCTCTGTTACATTGTCATTTAGGCCAAATTTTTTGTTTTCATATAGTTTATAATTACCATTATTTTTTTAGTAATCAAAATGTGGATGAATGTTTGTTTCATTATCAACTTCAAATGACTGCACCTGCTGCCATCCCTTATGAAGGATAAACGTCGATGAATGTTTGTTTTTGTAGTTTACTATTAAATTTGACGGGGACTTATTCCATCCCAACATCAGTGAGGTTGGCGTCATTAGGCTAGACATCCTCCGTGAAATGTGGAGCTCTACAATGACCGTTGTGCAGATTCTTGTGCGTATACTGCGTTTGTTGTGTGCTTCAAACCCAAACAAGCCTCACCCGAATTTTGAGGGTGTTGCTCTGATTTACAGGAATATTCCTCAACGCTTTGCAAAGTATGCCATGTAGATTATGGGTTGAAATGCATTGGTCACATCTGGTTTAAGATTAATGTTTAATGTTTATATACTGGCCACATCTTCTTATGTAAAGTTGTTTAATATATCAAAACCTCTATTCATGCTCTGAAACTATAACTCTGAATGTTCAGTCGCGAGTGTCACAATTTCTGTTAATATTTTAAGTCTAAAACCTACCCTATTGAAACCATTTAAAACGAGTTCTGGTACTAATTTTATTAGTATCGAAACACTATTGAGAAGTTACGATACTACATTTAGGCCATTTGATTGATTACTATTCGAAGTTCTAAATACCAAAATTTATGATCTGAATTTCGATATTGGTGTTGGCAATCATAAGTTTCATGCGATAAGTTTGAGACTATAAATGCAAATGTTCGGTACTCGTCCTATTATTGAAAAGACACTTTATTTGAGCAATTAAGTTAAATGACATTTATGGCACGTTTAGTATTATAACTAAGAAGATAGTTTCGTGTAGAAACCACAAATTTTAAATAGTTTTGAAACTATGGATGTGGGTTTTCGATACTTGTAAAGCAAATCTTAAACTGAAATCGTTAGGGAAACATGTAATATTTTAGGTTTCACCTGATAAGTTCGAGAATGTATATGCAAACGTTCAATTCCTGCCACTTTGGACAAAATTACCCTTGAAGTAATGAGTTTTCTTAATTTGGATACTTTGTAGCATATTTAAATGGCGTAAATTTATTAAATAATTTTATTTCATATTAATTTAATATTTAAATGGTTTACACATATTTAAAAAGAATTTTAATATTTAAACAAAATAACAAAATCATTGCTATGAAAATTTTTGATAAAATGTTTAAATACTCTGTAAATTTTCTATAAAATTTTGGTAAGAAAATAAAATAGACACATAGCATATTACAAAGAGAACCTTTGAGTATATTTCGTAGAAATCCTCGTAACTTAGTGTTTCATGATACGATCATCATATTCTATTTATCATTTTTTCTTGACTTTATGCAATTTTATTATTCATTTTATTATTTCAATCATCCTTTAATATTTGAGGAGTATTTTTATTTAAAAATTATTTTATATTGGTTTAATATTTAAATGTTGTTACCCATTAAATATTTATTTATTTAAATTTAATTATAATAATTTTAATACTAATATATATATATTTCTCATTTTGTTTATACTAATTATATTAGTAATATGCTAAGTATAATGGTATGAATCTCCAAGAAAATATATCACAAGGGCAATATAGTAAATTTTACCTCTAAGTAATCTTATATTTCCTGAACCAAACAATGTAATCTTACATTCCTACCAAATAAACCAAAAAGAAAAAATATCACAAGGACAATATAGTAAATTTTACCTCTAAGTAATCTTATATTTCCTTAACCAAACAATGTAATCTTACATTCCTACCAAATAAACCAAACAATGTAATCTTACATTCTATGAACAAAACAATGAGACCAAGGTTAAGTATACCAAATCAAGTGTTGATTGTGAACAACCACCTTGATGATATATATAGGGAAAACAATCAAAGTGCAACACACATCAAAAGCTTCGACAATCCGCCCTGCATTGGCCACCTTCTGATGTAGTTCTTAACACCAACAAACAATAATATTTGTAAAATCTTGAGACCAAGGTTTTCCGAATACTCTGTCTGTTGGTGTTCATCCCTACAAATGGCTAATCATAGCCTTCAAAATACCATTGTTTTTCGACACAAAAAACCTAAAAACAATTAGCACTCCTCTTGGATATATAAAATGAAGTCTCTACATAGTAGTCATCCCCATCAGTAAAAACATAAACCACAACATATAATATTGTAGAGATGAAAACTACAAAGGAAAGAATACACCACTCTCTTATTAGTGCATTAAACTAGGGACCTTGGGTACTCCTATTTATAATAAAAAAGGAATATCGAAGCCTAGCGTTTAAAATCCTATTTTTATTAGAAAAAAGGATTTTCACTAGGCTATGGGCCTATGTTTGCAGTTCTTATATTTACAACCTATTTTAGTACTTTTAAACATGTTTCGAAACAATCTTTATGAGAATTAAACCAAAAATCTTTAAAGTACAGTTAGAATTTTGGGTTGGTAGGTTGGGTTTCTGATTTTGAAAATCGGTTTCATAACTGCCATATTAGACTTATATGAAAACTATTATGCTCAATGCAACAATTGAAAAGACTTATCTGTTGTTGACGTATCAGAATGAGTTATAGAGATTCAAAACTAACAGTGGAAAAATGCTCATTTATTGGGAACATGCGTCTTTTGAAATGCAAAATCCATTGAACCGCCAATTTATTTTTTTACGTGTTCGAAACTACAATGATTACTTATCGAAACTGGTGCCAAAGTCATAAATGTAAGTAACGAAGTTCTAAACCTAGATTTTGAAACTCTTAAATAAAGATTCAATACTAACATAATTAAAGACCAACTGAAAATGTGAGAAGAAGCTTTATCATTTTAGGTTTGTAGTTTGGGTTACAGAGATTTGAAACTGACAGTGAAATGATGCTTATTTATTGAGAACATACGTCTTTTGAAATTTGAAATCCTTTAAACCCTCCAATTTAATTTTTTACACCTTCAAAACCATAAGTTGGGTTATGACTTATCAGAACTGGTTCCAAAGTCATAAATGTATGTAAAGGAGTTTTGAACCGTGGTTTCGAAACTCTTAAGTAAAGGTTCGGTACTATTTGAATTAAAGACCAACTGAAAATATGAGAACAACGAGTAACATTTTAGATTTGCATTTAACGAGTTTCAAACTGACTACACTTGGTTTCAATACTTCCACACAAAATGAAAGCTTATTGGGAACATGTGTCGTTTGAAATTCGAAATCCATTGAACCTGCCAATTTAATTTTTTACACATTCGAAACCGTAAAGGTTGGTGATGACTTATCGAAACTGGTTCCAAAGTCATAAATGTAAGTAAAGGAGTTCTGACCCACGGTTTCGGAACTCATAAGTAAAGGTTCGATAAAAGTTGAATTAAAGACCAACTGAAAATGTGAGAACAAAAAGTAACATTTTAAGTTTGTATTTAACGAGTTTCAAACCAACTACACGCGGTTTTAGTACTTCCACATAGAACGATAGCTTATTAGTTGGTAATATTTTAAACAATTAGGGTTGACCAATGAACAACCATGTTTTCCCTATAAATACTGCCACTTTGTGTTCTTGTAACACCCCCTTCCCGGCCCGGTTGAGAACCGGGTCGGAGTATGCTACCGATAAACCAAACGGTGGTCGGTATGATAATTTCAAATGATAATCACTGTTATCAAACTTAGAAAACAATATTAAACAATATCACAATTCCATTTAGTCTATTACGAGCCTACGATTACCCAATTAGGACCAATTTCAAACATTTTCTTGTTTTAGGGACTAAATCATAATTTTAGTATTTTAGGGGTTCTTTTCTAAAAATAGTCTTACTACAAAGAAATTCATCATACAAACAATGACCATGTAAATTTTCATGATATTCAGAATTCATTTACCCGTCCAATTAAACTATGCAAGACTGAGTGACTATTTTGTAAACAAGGCAAAACTGTGTTCTATAGCTTTTAACCGAATTAACTGTCACTGTACCGATACACCTAGGGCCGTATTAGTACGCAAAGACTAATTTCCAATTTTGAGATTCAAGGGTAACAAACCCATATCGATACAGTTGAGGGTCGTACCGACACTGGTTGACTTCGTATCGATACGCCTTGACCCCGTATCGATACCATTTTTGCACCCAAATTCTAGTAGCCAAAATTCGTACAAATTTGCCTAGGCCGTATCGATACGCCCCCTTTGACCAACGTTGACCTGACCAAATATGCAAGGCCGTATCGATACGCCATCACCTGTATCGATATGCCCTGCCTTGTAATGACAGATTTTTACTAGTTTTTATTCCATTTGACCTATCAAACAATGTCCAAATGCAATGAAATTTTACACACCTTATTTCAATGTTATTAACTACTTCTATGACAAATTTTAGGCTCATTCGAATCCATTTGATACGATTTCACCATTAGGGGCCAAAATGCATTTTTAGTCCTTTTTAAGCCCTACAATAAGACCATTTAGAATCTTAAGCACTATTACACCACAAACATAAAATATACATATCAAAATACCCTAATTTAACTAGTTTAAGTAATTTTCCACCCTACTAGGAGTTCATAGGTTCGGTATACATTACTTTAGGCTTGCTTGTGACTTGTTCAACGCTACAACTTCTCCGATCTCCAACGGTGAATCTCTTAACCTGAAATGCATGAAATGCAATGCATTAGGCATACATTGCCTGGTGTGCCAGTCAACATTAATGTCAATAACAATGCAATGCATCCCAATTTATGTAATAACCATAACTATGCAATAAATCAATAGTAGCAATGCAATTATCATGATCAATGACAATATTTTCATAATTCAATATTAACCCTTGGATCGATTCCGGATAGCAGATACGCGAATTCCTATGCCTTGCCAAATCAATAAAATAGTCCAGTCCCTCCACCTCGCCAATATTAACCCTAGGATCGTAGTCAACCCGTACACTGAGCTCATGAATTCTATGACATGCCAATTGTATCCAATGTGCTTTAAATCCAAGGTCCGGTAACAATATCAATAAACAATGTTCGGTAGCAATGACAATGTTCAATGTCCTTATCAATAGGCAATGCTTCAATATCAATGCTTAATAGCTATGACAATAACAATGGCAATGTTCAATGATTTCAATAATAGTGTCAATGACCGATGATTCATTTTCAATGTTTAGATAACAATAACAATGGCAATATCACTACTCGATGACAATGACTATGTTTCATGGTCAATGATCTATAGTTCTATATTTCAATGACAATGGAGATGGCAATAACAATAACGATGCCTGATGTTCGATCTTATACTTACCGATGCTTACCAATAATGTCCACTAAGTAGTTCGATACAACATCCCTTAACAAATAGGGTTAGCCATGCTAAATTTGGTAATGATGAAATCGAGAATGGCACCTAGCCTAGTCTCGAGACTTTGACTACACTCATCTCGATAATCTGAAGCTTTCAAGGTTCTCGGATAGTAATCCCTTTGTTTCTAGCTTCCGGTGGTGATGGTGGATGATTTCTCTCCACTTCTTGAGCTAGGTAAACAATAGGAATTAATTAGAACTAGCTATACAATATTGGAATCAATGTTGCAAAATCAAATCAATACCCAAATTCGATATAGCCAATAGCTATGAAATTTCCATAGATTAAAGCTTTGAAATGCCTAAGTTACCATAGATGGGCAAACCCTAACTTGATATCAAGCTTAATATTTCATCGATTTTAACAATAGGTTAGGGATTATAGCTTACCTGATCAATATCTATATAGAGGATTCAATAAATCGAAGAAAACTAAGCTTGAATTCAAAGTCCAATGAAGGTGCTTGCTTGTTCAAGTGAGAGGTTGAAGATGACAATTAAGAGAGGTCGTTGCTTGGATTCCCAATCGGGTAAGTGTAGCTTTCCCAACTCTTTCCCCTTTTTTACTACTTGACCGAAGGCTTTCATTCACTTGAAGGAAAGTTTTCAGATCACTCCACGTGTGAGTGATTTTAATTGAGGATGGGCTAATCGTAAGGTTAGTCCCTTAACTCTTGACTCTCCATGATCTTACCCCCAAAGCTTTCAATTTCTATAATTTAGTATGTAACACCCCCTTCTCGGCCTGGTTGGGAACTGGGTCAAAGAATGCTACCGGTGAACAAAGTGATGATCGGTTTGAAAAAAATTCAGCAATGCATAACTCTTAATCATTAGTATACCTTTCAATCATTATCCGATATCAATATTAGCTCAATTTATCCAATGGGAAACCATAATTCATCATTTAAGACCAATTTATAACTATTACAAGTTTTACTGACTAAATTGTAAATCTAATAATTTAAGGGTCCTATTCTGTAATTAACAACACCACAATGAAATTCAATGCATTCACAGTAAGCTTGTAATTTTTTGTGTCATTCTGATATCATTTACTCATTCAATTAGACTATACAATAATCAGTAACCATCTTGTAAACTATTAAAAACTGTGTTCAATATCTTTTAACCGAATTAACTACCACCGTATCAGAACACCTTGGTGTCGTATCGGTACGGGTGTACATGAATTTGAGCTCTAAATGAAACTATCCAAACGCGTATCGATACGGTCAAAGATCGTATTGGTATCACATGCAAGGGTGAGGACCCAATTCCCAGCAATTCAAGAACTCGTATCGGTACAGCTTGACCTGTATCGATACAGATTGACTAACATTGACTTTGACCATGACTTGTTTCGATACACCCCAAAGCTGAATCGATGCATTTAAATGCCCCAACCTTACTACCAAAACCTGTATTGATACACTTCAACCTGTATCGATACGCTATGGTTAACTCATGCTTTCCCAAGCAAAATATGCAAGGCATTATCGATACAACTTGACCTGTATCGATATGCCCTGCACTGTAATGTTAATTTTTAGCTTTTTTTTTTCATTTCAATTTACCTATCAAACGATGTCCAAATGTAATGAAACTTTACGAACAATATTTCAATGCTATAATCTACTTGTATGCCAAATTTTAGGGTTATTCTAATCCATTTACTAGGTTTTCACCTTTTAGTGCCAAATATGCATATTTAGTCACTTTTAGCATCACTTAAAAGTCATGTCAGGACCATTTAGCCTTATACAAAGCATGGACAATACGTACATATCCAAAGTTCCATGAGTGACTATTTTAGCTACTTTGCCACCGTTCTAGGAGTTTATAAGGACAAAGTACTTTACTCTAGCTTGCTTATGACTTGTCAATCTCCTGACTTCTTTGATCTCGATCCAACAACTCGGTCGACCTGAAATGCATGAGATGAAGTGCATTAGGCATAATTTGCCTAGTGAGGTAGTCACAACTAAAACACTTAACAATGAAATGCATTCCAAATCATGTCTTGACAACAACACTGCAATGAATCAATAGTAGCAATAAAATGATCATGTTCAATAACATTAATTCCATAATTCAATAATAACCCTTGGATCGATTCAGAATAGTGTATACGCGAATTCCTACACCTCGCCAAATCAATGAATGGTCTAGTCCCTCCGCCACTCCAATATGACCAACATCCATACATCTTTGCGCCTCGCCAAATCAATACAGACTGTAGCCTAAGGACCATAATCCACCCGTACATTGAGCTCATGAATTCTATGTCATGCCAATTGTATCCAGAGTCCTTTCGAATCCAGAGTCCGGTGATAATATCAATGACCGGTGTTCAATAACAATGACAATACTCAATATATTCAATGATTTTATCAATGAACAATGTTTCAATATCAATGTCCTATAACCTTGTCAATGACATTAGCAATATTTCAATGATCTCAATGATGATATCAATAGCGGTGATTCATTTACAATGTTTCGATGACAATAACAATGTCGACACCAATAATCTATGACAATGCCCATAACAATGGCAATGATCTATAATCAATATCCTATAGTTCCATGATTCAATGATGATGACAATGTTAATGACATTAACAATAATAAATAACACTGACGATATCTATGTTCAATGTTCATTAAAAATGACGATTACAATGACAATGCTCAATACTCAATGCGACAACTTACCGATGCTTACCACAATATCTGCTAAGTGGTTTAATGCTATAATCCTTAGCGATGAGATTATTAATGACAATTCCATTAACAACTAAATCAGGAAAGGCACCTAGCCTAATCCCGAGACTCCGACTACACTCACCTTGATAATCTGAAGCTTCTACGGCTCTCGGATAGCAATCCCCTTATTCCTAGCTTTCGGTGAAGATGGTAGGTGCTCTCTTCCAATGACTTAAGCTAGGTAAACGATATGATTATGTTAGAATCAATATTACGATATCAAAATCAGTATAACGATATCAAAATCAATATCTAAATTCAATATATATGATATCTATGAATTATCCATGGATAGCAAAACCTAGTTTGAGATTACTCCCAAATCCCTCATGGATTTCAATAATTGTTTGAGGGATTAAGCTCACCTGATCGATAACAATATTTTGATAAATAGAAATCGATGAAAGACAAAGATTGAGCTTAGGCTCTAATGGATGTGTGAGCTTAGATGAAGATGGTGACCAAGAAGGTGCTTGCTTCTTTAAAGTCAGGTAAGATTTCCACTCTTTCTTTCATTCTTTTAATTCCAATAAACCGATGGGTTTTCCTTCATATGAAGGAAGCTCGTAAACTTAGCCCACGTGTGGGTGATTATAATTTGAGGAGGGGCTAATCGTAAGGTTAGTCCATCAACTCTTAATACTCATTACTTTTGCCCCCAAACTTTTAATTTCTTAATATAGCTACTAAAAGATTTTCAATACGTTCAATAAGGTCCTTAAATAATAATTTGACTCAATTGGGGTCCAATATCGATACAATTGACCTTGTGGTCAAAGTTAATACAATATTTAGACAACTCTGATATAGGGTTTTTGATCGCCAAAACCCGAATTCGACTAGACTGGTTTTCAGGGTGTTACAACTCTCCCCCTTAAGAAAAATTCGTCCTCAAATTTTACCTGGATCAAAAAGATGAGGATATGGGTTTCACATTGTTTCCTCTAGTTCCCATGTTGCTTCCTTAGCGGTGTGGCTCTTACAGAGCACTTTAACCAATGGAATAGTCTTGTTACGAAGTCTCTTGACTTCCCTTGCAAGAATCTAAACTGGTTCTTCATCGTAGGACAAGTTTGGTTGAATTTCCACAGATTCAGGCTCAATAATGTGCGAGGGATCATGACAATACTTCCAAAGTATGGATACATGAAATGCATCGTGGATTTTACATAATTCTGAGGGCAACAATAAGCGATAAGCCACAGGGTCGACATTTTCAATAACCTCGAAAGGTCCAATGAATCGGGGATTCAATTTCCCTTTCTTGCCAAACCTCAGAACTTTATTCCACAGTGAGACTTTAAGAAAAGCTTTCTCACCAACTTCATATTGTATATCCCTTCGCTTGTGATTAGCATAGGCCTTCTATCGGTCAAAGGCAGCTTTCAATCGATCATGGATGATGGTAACCCATTCCTCAGTTTCCCAAAGGAAGTCAGGGCCCAACACCTTGCCTTCACCGAGTTTAGACTAACACAAAGGAGATCTGCATCGTCTTCCATACAGAGCTTCATACGGTGCCATTTTAATGGAAGCTTGGTAACTGTTGTCATAGGTAAACTCGATAAGAGATTGGGATTTCTCCCAAGAGCTTCAAAAATCGATGATGCATGCTTGAAGCATGTCTTCCAAAATCTGCGAAGAAGGGTTCAATAACGGTACATTTCATTGATGGTTCAAAGGAAGGCACTTGTGATAGTTACCTGAATTACCCTTTATGATTGGTCATCAGACTGAGGGTGAAAGGCAATACTAAGATTAACTTTGGTACCCAGAGCTCCTTGCAATTACTTCCAAAACCGAGATGCAAATCGTGGATCTCGATCTGAAATAATAGACTAAGGCACTCCATGGAGTTGAACAACTTCATTAATGTACAAGTCAGCTAATTTAGGAAGACCGCAATCCATTCGAACTGGTAAAAAATGTGCTGACTTAGTGAAATGGTCCACAATGACCTAAATGGCATTGTGTTTAGTTGGGGTTAGAGATAGACCACTGACAAAATCTATAGTGATTTTCTCCCACTTCCATTGTGGTAGATCGATGGGTTGCAATAAGCCGGTAGGAACACGATGTTTAGCCTTAACACACTGACACATGAGGCACTTGGATACGAATTCAACTATGGCTTGCTTCATGCCCGGCCACCAATAAAGCTCCCATTGGTCCTTGTACATCTTTATGTCCTCGGGTGTACAGAGAAGAACTCGAATGAACTTCCCCCGATCACGAAAACATAAGAGTCCTTTAGAATTCACTCTGAAGTCAGGGTTATCTTGCAACTTGGAAATGATGGCTTGAAGTTTAGGGTCTTGTCTTTGCAATGCTTGAATTCTCGATATGATGATAGACTAAACTTAAAGTTCGGCTACAAAACAATAATGCTTCCGAAGGCGGAAGAAGTATTTATAGCTTGAAGAGCTACAATACAAGTAATTTACAATGAGTCGATGGGCTAATCAACACATTAAATTCAATGATCAATAATATTTCTTACCACGCAGAGGTTTGCGGCTGAGCGCATCAGCTACAACATTGGCCTTGCCTAGATGGTAATCAATAACAAGATTGTAGTCCTTGAGGAGTTCCATCCATCACTGTTGCCGAAGATTTATTTCCCTTTGAGTCAAGAGATACTTGAGACTTTTATGATCGGTAAAGAGGTAACATTTCTCTTCGTAGAGATAATGCCTCCAAATTTTCAATGCAAAGACAAATGCAACCAACTCTAGATCATGGGTGGGGTAATTCATTTCATGTGGCTTTAGTTGTCTAGAAGCGTAAGCAATGATTTTGCCTTCTTGCATCAGTACACATCCTAACCCGAGATGTGAAGCATCACTATAGACAGTGTAGTATTTTCCAGATTCAGGTTGGGTTAGAACCAGTGCATGAGTCAAAACTTGTTTCAATTGATCGAAGCTTCTTTGTTGTTCCTCGGTCCAAACAAACGAAGCTTATTTCTTTAACAACTTAGTCAATGGAGCTGCTAACATAGAAAATCCTTTGACGAATCTTCTATAATAGCCAGCAAGACCAAGGAAACTTCTCACTTCACCAATATTCTTCGGTGGATGCCAGTCAAGAATGGCCTGAATCTTCTTCGGGTCTACTTGGGTGCCTGAAGCCTATACAATGTACCTAAGGAAGGCAACTTCGGTAAAATAGAACTCACACTTAGAAAACTTGGCATATAATTGTTTCTCTCGAAGAGTTTGAAGCACAAAGTGAAGGTGGTCTCGATGTTCAATAGGCTTCTTAGAGTAGATTAAGATATCATCAATAAACACCACCACGAACTTATCGAGGTAAGATCGAAAAACATGATTCATTAGGTCCATAAAAGTTGTCAGTGCATTGGTTAGCCCAAATGGCATCACCAAGAATTTGTAGTGACCGTATCTCGTACGAAAAGTAGTTTTAGGCACATCACACTTTTTAACTCTCATTTGGTGACATCCAAACCTCAAATCGATCTTAGAAAACACCGTGGAATCTTTAAGATGATCGAATAGGTCATCAATCCTTGGTAATGGATATTTGTTCTTGATGGTCACCTTGTTCAACTACCGGTAATTGATGAATAGCCTCATGGAACCATCATTCTTCTTCACAAAAAGAACCGGAGCTCCCCAAGGTGAGGAACTCGGTTGAATAAAGCCTTTACCAAGAAAATCTTGAATCCAAGCTTTCAATTCCCCCATCTCAACGGCTGTCATTCGATAGGGTGCAATGGAAACTGAAGTAGTTCCTAGTTGTACTTCGATACTGAATTCAACCTCACAGGTTAGTGGTAAGCCCGAAAGTTTGTCAGGGAAGACAACAAGAAATCCACACACAGTATCAATGTCTTGTAATCGACGCTCATCTTTGGCTTCCGATGTTAAAGCATACAAAGAAGGATTTCTTGAACTCATCAACATGATGCTCTCCTTGCCAAGGCCTCGGAGGTACAATTTCCTCTTACTACAATCTACCCAGGCTTGATGTTCACTGAGCCAGTCTAAACCTAATATAACATCAAACTCGTAGATCGGAAAAGCCAATAGGTTGGCCACAAAAGGAATCCCTTGGATCACTAAGGGACAATTCTTATATACAAGGCTTACAGTGACACAGTCACCCAATGGATTTGTTACGGAGATTCTCGATACTATAGGTTCACTAGACATCTCATGCTTCTTAACTAACTCAGTGCTTATGAAGGAATGAGTAAAACCAGGTCAATCAATGCATATAAAGAATGAGAGTACAGTTCAGTGATACATGCGATGACATCAGGCTCATCTTCCTCCCCTCTGCTCCTCACATGATATATCTGAGCAGAATCCTTGGATTCTCGCTTACTCGGCTCCTTGCTAGAGCCACTAGGTCTCTCTGTAGCTCCTGATGAACCCTATCTTAACCCTTTACCTTAGAATGACTGAGTAGGGGTTGCATTACTTGTTGGTGCAATAGTAGGGTTGGTGACACCAAGAGGACAATCACAGATGAAATAACCTTGTTCTCCATAATAGAAGCATGCTCCAGGCTGCTTACGACATTGACCCACTGGATGTTGTTTCTGGTAGTAGTTACAAAATGGATTCTGTGAACTTCAGTTGGAGCTTCTAGTGCTTTTAACTCAGGCTGACTTGATAGAAGATTACGTTATGGTCCGAGGTCTCTTGATATTCCTAGTGCGGGAAGGCTGAGGGTAAGCATTTTGTTTAGGGCACTGATACTTTCCCTTATTGTTCCACTTGGGAGGTCGAGTATCATCTCTGAATATCTTCTCAGACTTGCTAGATCCACCAGATCTCTGAGCCCTCTGTGCAGCTTCGGTGGCCTTAACTCGATTCACAAGGTCCTCAAAGTTAGTAATGCCCAAGGCAGTAAACATACGGCGTAGCTTGTTGCTAAGCCCGACAATGAACATCCTACACTTTTACTCCTCTTTCTTAATGTATTTTGCACCATATCGGCAATACTTGTAAAAGTCATGGATATATTGCTCGATGGGTCAGCCACCTTGCTTTAGATGGAGGAAGATGATTGCCTTTCTGCGAGATAATATTCACTAATGTACTTATTTTAGAATTCTTGAAGAAAGAACTCCCAAGAGATGGCCTCTTCAAGAACAGTGAGTATAGTGGTCTCCCACCACTAGAGTGCTTTATCCGCTAACAGTGCTAGGGCGTACTCCAGCTTGTGCTCATCAAAACACTGTAATTGTTTATTCAGTATTCCCAATGTATTATCCAGCCAGAATTCTGTAATTTAGGAATGTCATCATCTTGGCCAATGTAAGTATAGGCCCGAAGCGATGCCAGCTTACGATAGGGGTCTGAGCATACTGGAGAATAGGCTGAGTAGGTTGCACAGTTTGTTCAGCTCTCATCGAGGTCATAAATTGTTTGAACATATTGGCCATGTTCAGGTAACACTCAGCTTGACCATTGGACAACTTCGGCTCGACGTTTTGAGGTGGGGGATTCGGTGGGTCTCCCCGCTTATTTCCTCATCGTGTGCCGAGGGGAGCCGATAGTGGGCTCATCTATGTGAGCTTCGTTAGTTCCATCCATATCTATAACATAATGAGATCGGATCAGTAACAATGCAATAAGCTTCGGTTTAGTCCTAGAATCGACTAAACTCTAGCTCTGATACCACAAATGTAACACCCTTTTCTTGACCTGGTCATGAACCGGGTTGGAGAATGCTACCGATGAACAAAATGATGATCGGTGCGATAAAATTTTAGCAATGCATAACTCTTAATCATTATTATACCTTTCAATCCCTACCAGTATCAATATTACCTCGATTTATCCAATGGGAAACAATAATTCGTCAATTAGAACCAATTTATAACTTTTGCAAGTGTTAAGGACTAAATTATAGTTCTAATAATTAAGGGGTCCTATTCTGTAATTAACAACAACACAATGAAATTCAATGCATTAACATTAAGCTTGTAAATTTTTGTGTCATCCCGATAACGTTTACCCATTCAATTAGACTATACAATAATCAATGAACATCCTGTAAACTATTCAATAATGTGTTTAATGTATTTTAACCGAATTAACTACCACCATATCGAAACACCTTGGTGTCGTATCGGTATGGGTGTACATGAATTTGAGCTCCAAATAAAACTGTCCAAATGTGTATCGATACGGTCGAGGACCGTATCGGCACCGCATACAAGGGTGAGGACCCAATTCCCAGCAATTCAAGAACTCGTATCGGTACAGCTTGACCTGTATCGATACGGGTTGACTAATATTGACTTTGACCATGACCCCTTTCGATACACCCCATGGCCGTATCGATGCATTTAAATGTCCTAACCTTACTGCCAAAGCATGTATCGATACACTTCAACCTGTATCTATACGGTATGGTTAACTCATGCTTTCCCAGGCCAAATATATAATGCCTAATCAATACAGCTTGGCCTGTATCGATACGTCCTGCACTGTAATGTCAATTTTTAGCTGGTTTTTATTCGAATTCACCTATCAAACGATGTCCAAATGTAATGAAACTTTACCAACAATATTTCAATGCTATAATCTACTTTCATGCCAAATTTTAGGGTTATTCAAATCCATTTACTAGGTTTTCACCTTTTAGCATCACTTAAAAGTCATTTTAGGACCATTTAGCCTTATGCAAAGCATAGACAATACATACATATCCAAAGTGCCATGAGTGACTATTTTAGCTACTTTGCCACAGGTCTAGGACTTTATAAGGACAAAGTAATTTACTCTAGCTTTTGTGACTTGTCAATCTCCCGACTTCCCCGATCTCGATCCAACAACTCGGTCAACCTGAAATGCATTAAGCATAATTTACCTAGTGAGGTAGTGTCAAATAAAACACTTAACAATGAAATGCATTCCAAATCATGTCTTTACAACAACACTACAATGAATCAATAGTAGCAATACAATGATCATGTTCAATAGCATTAATTCCATAATTCAACAATAATCCTTGGATCGATTCAGAATAGTGGATACGCAAATTCCTATGCCTCGCCAAATCAATGAATGGTCTAGTCCCTCCGCCTTGCCAATATGACCAATATCCATACATCCCTCTGCCTCGCCAAATCAATACAGGTCATAGCCTAAGGACTGTAGTCCACCCGTACACTGAGCTCATGAATTCTATGGCATGCCAATTGTATCCAAAGTCCTTTCGAATCTAGGGTCCGGTGACAATATCAATGATCGGTGTTCAATAGCAATGACAATACTCAATATATTCAATGATTTTATCAATGAGAAATGTTTCAATGTCAATTTCATATAACCTTATCAATGATATTAGCAATGTTTCAATGATCTCAATGACAATATCAATAGCCGGTGATTCATTTGCAATATTTCGATGACAATAACAATGTGGACACCAATAATCCATGACAATGGCCATCACAAAGGCAATGCCAATGTTCTATAATCAATATCCTATAGTTCCTTGATTCAATGATGATGACAATGTTAATGACATTAACAATACTCAATAACAATGATGATTGAAATGACAATGCTCAATACTCAATGCGACAACTTACTGATGCTTACCACAATATCCGCTAAGTGGTTTGATGCTATAATCCTTAGCGATGAGGTTAGCAATGAAAATTTCATTAACAAAGAAATCAGGAAAGGCACCTAGCTTAATCCTGAGACTCCGACTACACTCACCTTAATAATTCGAAGCTTCTACGGCTCTCAGATAGTAATCATCTTGTTCCTAGCTTTCGGTGAAGATGATGGGTGCTCTCTTCCAATTTTTTGAGCTAGGTAAACAATAGGATTATGTTAGAATCAATATTACAATATCGAAATCTATATAATGATATCAAAATCAATATCTAAACTCAATATATACAATATCTATGAATTATCCATGGATAGCAAAACCTAGCTTGAGATTACTCCCAAATCCCCAATGGATTTCAACAATTGTTTGAGGGATTAAGATCACCATATCGATAGCAATATTTTTATAACAAGAAATTGATGAAAAACCAAGCTTGAGCTTAGCCTCAAATAGAGGTGTGAGCTTAGATGAAGATGATGACCAAGGAGGTGCTTCTTTAGAAAGTCGGGTGATTATAATTTGAGGAGGAAGATCATCAACTCAGCCCACATGTGGGTGATTATAATTTGAGGAGGGGCTAATTGCAAGGTTAGTCCATCAACTCTTAATACTCATTACTTTTACCCCCAAACTTCCAATTTTTATAATTTAGCCACTAAATGATTTTTAATACGTTTAATAAGGTCTTTAAACAATAATTTGACTCAATTGGGATCAAATATTGATACAATTGACCTTGCGGTCAAAGTCAATACAATATTTAGACAACTCCGATATAGGATTTTTGATCGCCTAAACCTGAATCCTACTAGACCGGTTTTCGGGGTGTTACATAATCATTAAAAATCTTTCCATAAATTCAATAAGGTCCATTTTCAATAAATTGACTCACTCAGAGTCCCATATCAACGTAATTGACCTCATAGATAAGGTCAAAGCAATATTTGGACCCTTTTTGGTGTATGGTTTCTGATTGTCGGATCCCAATTCCAACTAAACCAGTTTTTGGGATGTTACAATTCTCCCCTTAAGAAAAATTTATCCTCGAATTTTTACCTAAATCGAAGAGATACGGATATTGTTTCCTCATTGTCTCCTCCGGTTTACAGGTAGCTTCTTCAATGGAATGGCTCCTACAGAGCACCTTAACCAAAGATACGGTCTTGTTGCAGAGCCTTTTGACTTCCTTTGCAAGAATCTGAGCCGGTTCCTCTTCATATGATAGATTAGACTAAATTTCAATAGATTTTGGTTCGATGATGTGCGAAGGGTCGGATCGGTACTTCTAGAGCATTGATACATGGAATACATCATGGATTCTACTCAATTATGTGGGCAACAACAATCGATAGGCCACTGGGACTACTCTTGCAATAACCTCGAATGGTTTAATGAATCGGGGACTCAGTTTCCCTTTCTTGCCAAATCTCATAACTTTCTTTCAGAGTGAAACTTTGAGGAAGGCTTTCTTGCCAACTTCATATTGAATATCCATTCATTTAAGATCAATATAAGTCTTATGTCGGTCAAAGTCAGCTTTCAATCGATCATGAATGATGGTAACCTTTTCTTCGGTTTCCTGAAGTAAGTAAGGACCCAACATCTTTCCTTCACCGAGTTCAGACCAACACAAAGGAGTTTTACAATGTCTTCCATACAATGCTTCATACGGTGCCATCTTGATGGAAGCTTGGTAACTATTATTGTAGGTACCGTATGAAGCATGTATCATCTTGATGGAAGCTTGGGAAGTCTATAATCCATTTGAACATGTAAGAAATGTGCTAACTTGGTGAGACGGTCTACGATGACCCAAATGGCATCATGTTTAGCAGGAGTGGAAGGTAGACCACTAACAAAATCCATAGTGATCTTCTCTCACTTCTATTGTAGTAGATCGATGGGTTGTAATAATCCGGTAGGGACACGATGTTCAGCTTTAATGCATTGACAAGTGAGACACTTGGACACAAAGTCAATTATGACTTGCTTCATGCTGGCCACTAATATAACTAATGGAGGTCTTTGTACATCTTTACAGACCCCAGATGAATAGAAAATGAACTTGAATAAGCTTCATTAAGAACATCATTATGAAGTGATTCATCATTAGGTACGCAAACCCGATCACGGAAACATAGGAGTCCTTCAAAATTGATTTTAAAATTAGGATTATCTTGAAGTTTAGAGACAATGGATTGAAGTTTCAAGTCTTGATCTTGCAATGCCTTGATTCTTGAAATAATGGTAGACTGAACTTGAAGTTCAACTATGAAATAATGATGTTTTCGAAGTCGGAAGTGAGCATTAATGGCTCGAGGAGCTACAAAACAATGGTTTTAAAAGGAGTCACTTGCTATACAATACATGAGAGCATCAGCTACAATATTGGCCTTGCCAGCATGGTAATCTATGACAAGATCATAGTCTTTAAGGAGTTTCATCCATCTCTGTTGTTGGGGGTTTAGTTCTTTCTGAGACAAGAGGGATTTGAGGCTCTTGTGATTAGTGAAAAGATAGCATTTCTCTCCGTATAGATAATGCCTCCAGATTTTCAATGCAAAAGCAACCGCGACCAATTCTAGATCATGACTAGGGTAATTCATCTCATGTAGCTTAATCTATCTCAAAGCATATGCAATAACCTTGCCTTCTTGCATCAATACACATCCTAACCCGAGATACGATGCATCATTATAAACTGTGTAGTCTTTTCCAGACTCCGGTTGGGTTAGGACTAGTGCATGAGTCAACACTTACTTTAACTGGTTAAAACTCCACTGTTGTTCCTCGATCCAAACAAATAGAGCTTTCTTTCGCAAAAGCTTAGTCAATGGAGCTACTATTATAGAAAATCCCTTGACAAATCTTCTATAATAACCAGCAAGACCAAGGAAACTCCTTACCCCACCAACATTCTTCGGTGGGTGACAATCAAGTATGGCTTGAATTTTCTTCAGTTCTACTTGGATGTCTGAAGCCGATACAATATGCCCAAGAAAGGCAATTTCGGTAAGCCAAAACTCACATTTGGAAAACTTAGCAAATAATTGCTTCTCACGAAGGGTTTGAAGCATAATACAGAGGTGATCATGGTGCTCTACAGTATTTTTGGAGTAGATTAGGATGTCATCAATGAATACCACTACAAATTTATTGAGAAAGGGTCTAAAAACCCGATTCATTAAGGCCATGAAAGCTGCCAGTGCATTGGTTAGCCCAAATGGCATCACCAAGAATTCGTAATGGCCATATCTTGTACGAAACGCAGTTTTGGGTACATCACAGTCTTTAACTCTCATTTGATAATACCTAGACCTCAAATCGATCTTGGAAAACACAGAGGCATCTTTGAGCTGATCGAATAGGTTATCTATCCTTGGTAATGGGTACTTTTTATTGATGGTCACATTGTTCAACAGTCGGTAATCAATGCATAGTCTCATGGAACCATCATTCTTCTTCACAAAGAGATCCGGAGCTCCCCAGGGTGAGGAACTCAGTTGAATGAAGTCTTTATCAAGAAAATCTTGAATCTAGGCTTTCAATTCCTTCATCTCAATGGTTGTCATTCGATTAGGTGCTACGGAAACTAGGGTAGTTCCAGGTTGCACTTTGATACTAAATTTCACTTTACGGGTTGGAGGTAGACCCGGAAGTTCATTAGGGAAGACATTTGGAAATTCATACAAAGTATCAATGTCTACTATTCGAGGTTCATCCTTGGGTTCCAACGTCAAAGCATTCAATGAAGGGCTTCAGGATTTCATTAGGACAATGTGCTCCTTGCCAAGGCCTCGAAGATACAATTTCTTCTTGCTACAATCTAACCAAGCTTGATGTTTACTAAACCAGTCCAGGCCCAGTATGACATCAAACTCATGGATCGGTAAGGCCAATAAGTCGACCAGAAATGGAATCCTTTAAATCATCAAAGGACAATTCTTGCACACAAGGCTTACAATGACACAATCACCCAAAGGGTTTATGACAGAAACTCTCGATGCTATAGGTTCGCTGGACATTCTATGCTTCTTAACTAACTCGGTGCTTATGAAGGAATGTGTAGAGCCAAGATCAATCAATGCATACAAAGAATGAGAGTACAATTCAATAGTACCTGCAGTAACATCAGGCTCGTTATCCTCATCCCGGCTCCTCACGTGGTACATTTAAGAAGATGCCTTAGATTCATGCATGTTTGATGGTCTTCCTAAGCCATTAGGTTTCCCCGTAGCTCCTGATGGTACTTGTCTCGATCCCTTACCTAAGAAGGACTGAGCAGGGGAAGCGACATTTACTGGTGCAACAAGGGGACAGTCACAGATGAAATGACCTTGCTCACCACAGTAAAAACAAGCTTCAGTCTACTTACGAGACTGGCCCGCTGGATGCCATTTCTAACAATAGTTGCAAATTAGATTATGTGAACTTTTATTGGAGCCTCCAGTACTTTTAACTGAAGCCGTCTTGGCAAAAAATTGCATTACAGTCTGAGGTCTCTCAATGTTCTAAGAACGGGAAGGCTGTGAGTTAATATTTTGTTTAAGGCCTTGGTACTTGCCCTTCTTGTTCAACTTGGGAGGTCGGGAGTCATCTCTGAATCTCTTCTTGGATTTACTAGATCCACTCATTCTTTGAGCCTTATATGCAGCTTTGGTGGCCTTAACCCAATTCACAAGGTCTTAGAAGTTAGTGATGCCTAAAACAATAAACATAGGGCATAGCTCGTCACTAAGCCCAGCAATGAACATCCTGCACTTATCTTCCTCCTTCTTGATTTATTCTGCACCATATTGGTAGTACTTGCAGAAGTCATGGATATACTACTCAATAGGTCAGACACCTTGCTTCAAATGAAGGAAAATGTTGCGCCTTTCTGTGAGTTAGTACTCGTTAACGTACTTCTTTCGAAATTCTTGAAGAAAAAACTCTCAAGTGATGTTTTCTTCAGAAATGGTAAGAATAGTGGTCTCCCACCATTGAAGTGCTTCGTCAGCTAGCATAGCCAGGGCACACTCCAACTTGTGCTCATCCGAGTACTGTAATTGCTTATTGAGAATTCTAAACATATTGTCTAGCCAGTATTCCGCAGTCTCAGGATTGTCATCATCCTGGCCAGTGAAAGTGAGGCTCAAAGTGATGCCAGTTTATCAATAGGGGCCCGAGCATACTGGACAACGGGCGGAGTAGGTTGCACCACCATCTCGGCCCTCATCGATGTCATAAATTGCTTGAACATGCCAGCCATGTTCCGATAACACTCAACTTGAGCATTAGGCAACTCCAGCTCATCATTCTGAGGTGGGGGATTAGGATTCGGTGGGTCTCCGCTTACTTCCCCACCATGGGTCAAGTTGCCGGTAGCAGGCTCATCATGCCCGAAGGACTTACTAATGGCCCGAAGGACTTATCACCATGTTGGAAAGACTTACTGGTGGCCCGAAAGACTTATCACCATGCTGGAAAGACTTACTGGTGGCCCGAAGGACTTAACACCGTGCCCGAAGGACTTACTGATAACCCAAAGGATTTAACATCTGGGCCTCACGCTGCTATGGCTGCCGATTTTTCTGGACTCACACTACTAAGGTTGCCACATCATGCCCGAAGGAGTTACTGATGGCCCGAATGACTAATCACCATGCTCGAAAGACTTACTGGTGGCCCGAAAAACTTAACACCGTGCCTGAATGACTTACCGATGACCTGAAAGATTTAACATCTAGGCCTCACGCTGCTATAGCTGCCGATCTTTCTGGACTCACGCTACTAAGGCTGTCGCATCATGCCCAAAGGACTTACTGACGGCCCAAAGGACTTATCACCATGCTCGAAAGACTTACTGGTGGCCCGAAGGACTTACTGATGACCCAAAGGATTTAACATCTGGGCCTCACGCTACTATGGCTGCCGATCTTTCTGGACTCACGCTACTAAGGCTGCTGCATCATGCCCGAAGGACTTATCACCATGCTCGAAAGACTTACTGGTGGCACAAAGGACTTAACACCGTGCCCGAAGGACTTATCGATGACCCGAAGGATTTAACATCTGGCTTCACGCCGCTATGGCTGCCGTTATCTTTTCTTTCTTCAGTAAATTCTTTGCCAATTCTTCAAATACCTGTCTAAAAACAAGCAAAAATTGGCATGCCTCTATCTATATGATGCATGCAATGCCGTACTTTCGTTTTCTTCTTTTCTTTTCTTTTTATTTTCCTTCTTTTTCTTTTCTTTTTTCTATATTTTTTCTTTTCTTTTTTCTCTCTTTTACCTCTTTCTTCTTCTTCTTCTTCTCTTTTTATCATCATTTTTCTCTCACTCTCTTTTTTGTCTTCTTTTTTTATTTCTTCTCTTTTTTCTGTTCGCTCTCTTTTTGTTCTAAAGTCTTACACCCTGAAAGGTTGTTCCTCAAATTTCTTCATCTCTTTACTTCTTCACTGTATGCTCTTAAATCCTCATTTGATCAATCATTTCCAATCTGGATTAACATGCTTTCAAACCTTTTGCGCGGAAGGCTTTCTTGTCTTTGGGGTTATCACATATTTTCATAAATGATCTTTTAGTTCTTATATTATTCTTATAAGAACCCTTGTCATCTTCTTTGCTTGGCGTTGCCCCATTCAACCACGGGCTCTACTACTTTGAATTTTCTGACCCATCATACAGAGCCTTGATCTATTTCTAGTTACCAGGGTGAGCCAAAATGCTTTCATCCCCTGAGCTCATCATTGATCTTCTCGTAGCATTTCGACGAGAACTAACTCTCGGTCTCTATGCTTTAAATCTCACCATCATTCATTTTTAAAGTAATGCAAAAGGCAATTTACTTGTGTATATTTCAAAATAATGATTGTTTGAAAAGATAACAGCCATTTTGAAAATCACAACTTGGAAGGGATACCAAACATTTTGAAAACATTGTTTGGAACAAATGGTAAACATCAATTTTCTTTTCCTTTTTTTAAGGACCAAACATTTTTAAAAAAAAATTAATGTTTGAAGAATGATAAACAAAATTCGAAGTATATCGCCAAACATTTGAAAACTAATGTTTGGGGGAAATGCTAAACATCAAAACTTTGGGAGAAAATGTCAATCCTTTTAAAACATGTTTGCCCCCAAAATATCAAACACCATAGCACATCTGCTTCAAATTGCCAGAGATCAACTCTAATGAAGCGCATATTTAGAAGATCTTGACCATTGTGAAGATATATGCAAATGTATAGTTTCTTCTGCTTTAATAGGCTTTTGAGAGAAACAAACCTACCTAGTTTCTACCCCGTTTAAGGTGGCTCTCTTAATCTCACTATCTCACCATGCCCCATCCTTCCCTCATTTGGGTGTCAATCAAGCACTTCGAAGTTTGACGTTCCTTGAAGCAAAGTTAACCCTTATAGGCGGAATGAAATCTGAAGACATTCTCATTCAACTTGGATATCTATGGATGATCAGAATGGTCTTTGGGGGCTTGCAAAGTAGGCCTTTGGTTTATGGTTAAGTGAAACAGTATTTCTGTACTTGTGTAACTTGGAAATGTCCATTATTCCTTCCCTTTTTTGGATCACTCTAGACTGCCCGTTTTCGGGTTTTCACCCTAGAGTTCATTTTCTTTCTTTTTTACTGTAGGCTGCCTTGCATTCTGGCTATGTACTGATGTTCGTTTTCTGTTCAAGAATGTTTGATCCTCCCAAAACTCCTCGAAACTAAGATTTCTTGAATGAAGGACTATGGATACATTTCCGGGAATTCTTATGATTGGCACACCCAGATGAAATGTTATTCTTTCTTTCTTCTTTTATCTTCTTTTTTTTCTTCTTTTTCACTTTTTCTCTTGGATCGCTCTAGACTGCCCATTTTTGGGTTTTCACCCTAGAGATCACTTACTTCTTCTGTACCTTCAGATTAGTGTATTTTGGTTGGATATTGATGCCAGCATGCTCAGGCAGACTACTTATTTTCTTCATTTTCAGGATCACTCTAGCTGCCCATTTTTGGGTTTTCACCCTAGAGGTCATTTCCTTTTTCGAAATTGGCAATCTTCGGGCCGACTTGTCTTGACTTGGCTTCAATTCGAGCTTTTATACTAATTTTCAAAACTGATATTTACTTGAAATGTGGATTCCTTGTGTCTCTTGCTCATAGTTGAAGTCTCGTTCTTGTATTGTTTGATCTGTGTGTGAAGCATATACAATATTCTTTCTTTCTTTTTTCCTTTTTCTTTTCTTTTTTTCTTTTTTTCTTCCTTTTTGCTCTCTTTCTTTTTCTTCTTCATTTTTTATTTTTTTTCTTTTATTTTTTTGTTTCGTTTTTTGTTTTAGACTGCCCATTTTGGGGTTTTTGCCTCGAATCTCTTTCTTCTTATTTGAGTCTATAAATGTATCCTCGAGTCAACACGTATCTATATTGGGTATTGATGCTATCTTTCGCTCAAAGTTAATTGCCTCTCTGCAGCTCTTCTGATATTTACTCGATCTGGATTGCTTCGGCCTTCTGATTGCCATTTCTCTTCTTTTCTTTGTTTTTTTTTGGACATATCCTTGCTTTCAACCATTTTCTTCTGATGATTTTTTTTATCTTCGTATCCAATCTATCTGGTCTCATCTCTGTCTTCTGGTAAAGTAAAAGAATACCATTCGTCGTCACATTCACAGATGTCCTGAGAAAGCCTTCAGGGGGTAGAGGTTTAGGGTCAACTCTCGTTTCAAGGATCTTAAACGACAAGTGCATGAGAAGATAAATTCCTAAAATGGGAACTGCCCTTTGTCTAAACACTCTCTTTGTTCCTCTGTTGGCCTAAGTAAACTAGCAGATACTCACATTTACAGTATCCCCACAACATTCAATCTATTCTAAATATATGCAACTTAGAGTTGATCTTTGGATCTGAAGCAAATGTACTGTTGCATTCAAAATTCGAGGACCTGGTATAGCAACGATATATACATATGTCTATTCAAAATGCATGTATATGCATATGGGAGAATAAAAACTACCCCATAAAAATAAAATGTTTAAAGAATCAAGAATGTAAAAAAGCTTTCTAAATAGAAATGTGATTTTTAATTCTAAAAATATATGTTTAAGAGTTTTTTTTCAAAGCATTGAGAATTTCTTTGTAAACTGATGGGAAAACCATAGGGACCTCCAGACTACCTCCTAAGTACTAACTCATTCCGGTCCTTTGTAGTGGAGGCTTGCCTCTTCTCTTGTTTTTCCACCACTAGATCAACTCTCTCGTCATGACTCCCTCGTCAACCAACTTCTTGATTTTGTCCATTAACGACCCCAAATTTCTTAGTGTCATGCCCCGTCGCCTCAATGTAGAACTCACATACACTGCATTGATCAAAACTGTGAGTAGATGAGCTGGGCGTAATCTTTATCGGTCTTGAGGTAAGGTACTGACCCTTGACCAAATAAGGCTATATATCCGAGATGGAATATTCCGAATATCTCTAAATATGTACTTGTTTGAGGAATTTTTCAGTGATCTGGAGGAATCTACATGTTTTCTTCTCTTACGATCACGATAACCTTGAAAGTGGTACCCATTTATCTCTTTCTTTCTTTCTACTCCTAGGCATGTCTGTTTCATTGAATTAAGACTCAATTTTCCTTCTTGGATCATGTATTCTACAAAGTCATCACATTTGCCCATCAATTTCCCGAGCATCTTATGGAAGATGGCTTGAGACATGGAAGTCACTTTCCTCTTCAGCAATGGGAGGCTGCACTTGGGTGGCTAACCTCTGTCATCTCAAAGCACATTCCTTAAAACTCTCATCAGGTTTCATCCTCATACCCTTGAAATATTGATTACTTGGTGCTAGGTCTAGAGCATATCTGTATTGCCCATAAAGACATCGATTAAGTCTCCGCATGACTACACTTGGTCTCTACTCAAACAGTTGTACCATATCACGGTAGGTCCTGCTAGACTGTCGTGGAAGTAGTGGATCAGCAATTTTCCATTCTCGACGTAGCCCTCTATCTTTTTGCAAGACGTGGCCAGGTGAATCTTGGGGCAGCTTGTTTTGTCATACTACACAAATCTTAGAATCTTGAAATCCGGTGGAATAACCAAATCATGGCTTTCTTGTGTCGAATGCATCAGTCTTCTTCTTTTTCTTCTTTTTTCCTCATTTCTTTTTTTCTCTCGAGCCCATCTTCCAACTACTTGAATCTTAATTTTTGAGCGTGTTCATTTCTTTTACTTGGCAATGATAATGCTATGTAAAATTTTATGCAAGGTAATGATAATGTTATGTAAAATATGCCATGACTGTACAATGTGAGGTAATGCAAGGTATGAATGCAAATGCGGTGTTGATTCTCGAGCAATCCTTAAAAGACTTTCATTCAATAGAAAAATCTCTGGTTGCAAAAAACTAATAATGAATTACAGGTGACAGTTAGCTTTCTTCTGGAGATCTAGACTTCGGGAAGCAAAGCTCGTGCTCCACATCTCGACGTTGTCTTCAGGATGATGGGTGACCTCCCCTTCTCTTCTTGTGCTACTCCATAAACTTGTGTCGCCATGATCTTCATGCCTTGGCTTCTAAAACATTGACAAGTGTAGGCATAATGCAGGCAAGAGTTTCTTCTTCGGTTGATCTAGGTGTAAACAAACCGATCTTCGAATAATGCGTCTAAACAGGGATGGATTCTATCAATCCTAGGGGAGTACTTTAAAACTTTTTTTTTGGGTTTAAATTAAAATTCTCAAGGATCATTTGGTTTAAAAATTTCCCCCTTTTTATTATCAAAAAGTTTTAACTTACTTAAAAAATAAAACTTTTAGGTTTCTTTTTGTTATTATTATTATTCTGAAAGTTTTAGGAGGGAAAAAGATTCAAAGCAAAATAATAATATTTTCAATTTTTTTAAAGGAGTTAACTTAAAATCTTTGAGATTTTTACAAAAGGGTTAAATGTGAAGATTTAAAATTGGGGTTCTACGGCCCTGACTGAATCTTCTACGTCGCACATGCCTTACTATCGTACCGTCTTCTTTCTCGATTGGTCTTTGCTTGGCCTAACTTGATACTATAATATTATCGTTTCCGGCAAAGCAGACCTTTTCTATTTTGAAAGCCTTTTAATGAACTGTTCTTGAATCAACACCATGTCATGATATGCAACATGAATGCAAATAAAGGTGTTGATTCCGCTGGTAATCACCCTTTCAAACAACTTTCATGGGAACTAAAGGGTCCAGATTGCAAAAAGGGTCCACATTACAAAATGAGTCCCTATTACAAAAAGAGTCCCTATTACAAAAAGTCTTAATTACAAAACAAATTTCTACACTTAAACCCTAGCTCTACCTCCTAGCTCCTCGATAGCTCTGAGCAGCTTGATAAACCTTGGTGCTTCTTCCATGCTCGGGGTTACGAAAGGTCGGAGAGTCACGGCTTCGGTAGCTAAGTCATTCACACGCCTTGCAACTCGTTGTATGTCCACCATCAGGGTCTCGTGTATATACTTTGGCACTACACTTGCTCGACAAATTGTTACCTCAGATCTATTGATTAATCTCTGACCAATGTCGTACAACTGGATCGATGTCGTCCTTCTTAAGACACATTTTTTCCATGATGAAAGATTTTCTAATCGGGCAAACCACTTGAATCAACGCCTCTATGTAATGTGGATGCAATGATAATGCAACAAAAATATGTGTAAAATAAAAATAAAACACAAAAAGAAATGAGTTAGTACCAGATAAAAATAATAAATACATAAATAAAAGGATAAATTAAATAAGGTAAACAAACAAAACAACCTTATTTATCCCGTCTAAAACACCTAGGTTATCCGCATGGCTCTAACAAGGTGGGTTTTTATGTTCTCTATATGTAGTTTTGGTGCTAAGAGGTACCCGAACTGTCCTTACTGTCCCCTACTAAGAGTAGCAAGGCCCCCGATCATCACCCATTATAGGCTCCTTTCAATCGGGTTCAATTCAGGGGGACCCATTCGCTTATGCCTACATGAAGGAACGATATCCTTACCAAAGCATAAGGTACTCGAGCCCCGAAGGATACTTGCTAGGGCCCATACGGGAGAACGATATCTCCACGAGAGCATTAGCATTCTCCCCCACTTAAAAGGACGAGTTTATATGCCAAATTTTAAATGCGTTAAAATAAACGCGTATTATAACCGAATGTTAATTTAGTAGTCAATTTAATCTGGAACTTCTGATATTAGTAAAGTGGTAATTATTTTAAAAAGCTTGACTCTATTTTTTTGTTGTTTGAAAAAAACAAAAAAATTTCCCCAGCGGAGTCGCCATCTGTAGCGATGTCCCCTTCGCTAAAAAAACTAAGTTTTCGAGGTGTTTATTGTCTTTCAGGTATTAAAATATTTATTCCTTGGGGGTTTTAAAACCCGCGTTTTATTTAGAAATTTGAGTCGCCACCGGCCACTTAGGTAGGTCGGGCACCATAAAACCAGAGATTTGAAAACTGTTGGGTTCGGGAGTCGGTTACGGATGGAGAAGGATTAGTACCCTCACACCGCCCAAAATTGGTACTTTAATAATTATCGCTTTATTAATATTAAACTTTCCAGATTAAAGTGACGATTAATTTAAAATTTGATTATAAGTGCAAGTAAATTTTAAAGGCCCCGTTATCCGAGAGTAAATGCCCAACCACCATCACTATGCCTGATACTGGCCCCGTTTACGCTCGAATAAAAGGACACTGCATTGACAATTTTTATTCCATAATGCAACCTTAAAAAGCAAAATAAATACAAAGCGATAAATAAATACTAATATAATAAAATACTAATCTAACATAAATAAAATACTAATCCGAAACATACATACATAAATATTAATCTAACACATAAAACGGATCTAACATAAATAAAACATTAATCTAAAACACAAATAAATATTAATCTAACACATAAATAAAAACGAATCTAACATAAATAAAATATTAATCTAAAACATAAATTTAAAACATAAATAAATACTAATCTAAAACATACATACATAAATACTAATCTAACTAATAAATAAAAACAAATCTAACATAGATAAAATGCTAACATTCATAAATATTAATCTAACACATAAATAAAAAACAAATTTAACATAAATAAAATATTAATATAAAACATAAATTTAAAACATAATAAATACTAATCTAAAGCGTAAATAAACATACAAACTAAAAAAGAACACAATTTTAAATTAACTAATACTTCATTAAATCATAAAAATTACAATACAAATAAAAAGAGAAGAAAATATACCTAACTAGGAGCTCGAATAACGAACCCCTACTGAACCCCACCGGGATCTACCACGACCTCTCCAAAATTATTAACTAGATCAGACATAAAATAAAACCCCGATTGAACCGGTTAAGACCGTGGGGACTACCCCCGGTCCTTGGCTACCCGAGAGCTATGCTCTCTTATTTTGCAAGCCTTGGCCGGCTCCTCCTGCCCAATTGTGCGTGAATCCCCTGCCTATTTATAGGCAATTTCAAGGGGTGGGGGAGAGTTTGGGTGACGTGGAGCTCTAGGCTCCACACAAATTTCCTTTTTTTTAACTTTTTTTTATAAATATATATTACTTATATATATTTTTGATTTTTTATTTAGATTATATTAATAATATTACTATTAAAATAATACTAATAACACTAAAACCCGATAAAAAATGAGTGATTACACTTTCATATGTTTATAAGCTTTGTAAGTATTTGAAGTTTTGTAAAGGGACCTTTAATTATTTTATAATTGCTTGCTATGTGTGGTATAATAGTTGGTAAAAGTGTATGGTTATCAAAATCTCTGCATGTACCTTAAGTTGTCAGACTACCATGATATCATGTATGCTTGTGAAATGATATACATGAATGGTCGTTAACATGTGTTAACCCTAATTGGTCATGTAGTTGTAAGTTTAGATTAATAATTAAATTAGACGATCGATAAACATGCCAATAAATATGTGTAAAGTATTACTTTGTGGAAGTCATTTTAAGCTGAGTATGTTTGATTTGAGTTTGAGGTAACCTTGATCTTAGTGTTATGGAAGTAGATATCACCCTTCTGCAAATGACCTTTAATGCTTCATGTTGGCTTGCTGGTTTAGCTTATGTTTCTTATGATGTTCTCGGACAACATTTGTGGATAATGATAACTTAATTAGGTTATCTGAATACTTGCTACCTTGGATATATGATTGAATGTAAAACATGATGCTTGGATAGTAATCTTGAATGGTAAGTTTAAATACCTTAACCGATAAGTATTATTATCCAGAGCAATAATAAACATTGAACAATATGTCTTAGTAACGATCAGGGATAAGAAATTTCAGTAGTGGATATGAGATTAATAATATGTGTAAAGGTAAAGAATCCTATGTGCTACTAGAGTTGAGGCAACTTTGTAATATGAAATAAATATAAAACTATAGCATGCTACGATCGAGTGTTTGATATGTATTGCTTAAAATGTGTATATTTGTTTGTACATGATTAATGGTTTGGAACAAACCTATCATATATCAAAAAAGTTTTAAAATTTCCCTGATTTTCTGGTTACCTCTTAGTTGAGAGATAACTACTTGTCACATGATTGTCTGATTGTTTGTTCCCTAACACTACCTAATTTGGTTTACTCCTAAGCCGGGTTATGGGTGTTACAATTTCCATCCTTGCAATATCAATGATAATACAATAGATCAATAATAACAATGCAATGGCAATGTTCATTAACAATAGTATCATATTTCAGCAATAACCCTTGGATCGATTTGGGATAGTGGATACGTGAATTCCTACGCCTCGCCAAATCGAAGAGTGGTCTAGTCCCTCCGCCTCTCCAATATGATCAATATCACAAAACATCCCTCCACCTCGCCAATTCAATATAGGTCGTATCCTTAGGACCGTAGTCCACCCGTACACTGAGCTCATGAATTCTGTGGCATGCCAATTGTATCCAATGTCCTTTGAATCCAAGGTCTGATAACAATATCAATAATCAATGTTCAGTAACAATAACAATGTCCAATGTCCTTGTTAATAGGCAATGTTCAATAACAATGTTCAATAGCAATAACAATAGAGATGGCAATGTTTAATGACTTTCATAACAATATCAAAGACCTATGATTCATTTTCAATGTTTCGATAGCAATAACAATGGCAATATCACTGCTCGATAACATTGACTATGTTTCATGGTCAATGATCTATAGCTCTATATTTCAATGACAATAGAGATGGCAATAACAATAATAATGCTCGATGTTTGATGCTATACTTACCGATGCTTACCAATAGTATCCACTAAGTAGTTTGATACAATATCCCTTAACATATAGGGTTAGCCATGCTAAATTTGATAATGATGAAATCGGGAATAGGACCTGGCCTAGTCCCGAGACTTCGACTACACTCACCTCGAAAATCCAAAACTTTCAAGGTTCTCGGATAGTAATCCCTTTGTTTCTAGCTTCCGGTGGTGATGGTGGATGATTTCTCTCCACTTCTTGAGCTAGGTAAACAATAGGAAATAATTAGAACTAGATATACAATATTGGAATCAATGTAGCAAAATCAAAATCAATACCCAAATTTGATATAGCCAATAGCTATGAAATTTCCATGGATTGAAGCGATGAAACGCCTAAGTTGCCATAGATGGGCAAACCCTGACTTGATATTAAGCTCAATATTTCCATAGATTTCAAAAATATGTTAGGGATTATAGCTTACCCAATCAATATCTAAATAGAGGATTCAATAAATTTAAGAAAACTAAGCTTGGATTCAAAGTCCAATAGAGGTGCTTGCTTGTTCAAGTGAGAGGTTGAAGATGACAATTAAGAGAGGTGGTTGCTTGACTTCCCAATCGGTAACTGTAGCTTTCTCAACTCTTTTCTCTTTTTTTACTACTTGACCGAATGCTTTCCTTCACTTGAAGGAAAGTTTTCATATCACTCCACGTGTGAGTGATTTTAATTGAGAAAGGGCTAATCGCAAGGTTAGTCCCTCAACTCTTGACTCTCCATGATCCTAGCCCCAAAGCTTTTAATTTCTATAATTTAGTCACTAAAAATATTTCTATAAATTCAATAAGGTCCCTTTTCAATAAATTGACTCACTCGGAGTCCCATATCAATGTAATTAACCTCATAGACAAGGTCAAAGCAATATTTGAACCCTTTTCGGTGTAGGGTTTTCGATGTCAGAACTCAATTCTGACTAGACCGATTTTTGGGATGTTACAGTTCTAATCTTCATTCTCATATTTATCTTATTTCTTTATCTCCTGACCCATATTAAACTAAAATCCTAAAATCAATATGGCAAAAGTTTTGTATTCGATGAGAGTTTCGTCCTGCTGCCTTGCAGACTCCTGAACTCGCCCCTTATCTTTTTTCTAGTAAACATCCCTCTATTACATTGTCATTTAATTTGATGAGTTCATTTTCATACAGTTTGTAATTATCATTATTTTGCATTAGTGATGGTAGAAGTTGATGGATCTTTGTATCATTATCGACTTAGAATGATTGCACCTGCTGCTAGCCCTTATGAAGGGGATGAATTTTATATTTCCATTATCTTCCCACCTGACTACTCTCTCTCCTCCTAAGGTAATATAATTAACCTCTAAATATTTTTGTTTTATCTTGTTCAACATTTTTCGCTAAATCATTTTAGGGATAATGGTTATCTGTTTCCCTAAGATTGCTATTAAATTTGATGGTGAATTATTCTATCACAATATTAATGAGTCTAGCGGCATTAGCCTGGACATCCTCCGTGAAAGGTGGAGCCCTTCTATCAGAGTTGTGGAGATTGTTGTGGCTATACTAGGTTTGTTGTGTGCTCCAAACCCTGACATTCCTCAGCCAGATTGTGAGGGTGTTGCTCTGATTTATAGGAGGAATCCCCAGCGCTTTGCAAAGTAGGCGAGGAAGATTATAGGTTGAATCATTACTATGTATTGGCCACATCTGCTTTGAGATTTATGTTTATGTATTGGCTACATCCTCTTATATTAAGTTTTTAATATATTGAAACTTCTATTAAAGTTTCGAAACTATAACTCTGAATGTTTAGCCGCGAATATCACAATTTCCTTTAATATTTATGTCTAAAACCTATCACCGCAAAACAATTTTATTATGATTTTTTGTACTAATGTTAGCAGTATCAAAACAATAAGCAAATGTTACGATACTACCTTGAGGTCATTTGATCGATTACTCTTCAATGTTCTAAGTATTGAAATTCATGATCCGAGTTCCTATATTTATGATCAGAGTATGCAAAATCTATGTGGAAGTTGCAATACCTCATTGTATGAGTCCCGAAACTCTGGTTAAGTAGTATCGATATAGTATGTTGAACTTGAGATACTTCCTATAGGTCTTTTGATGGAATACTATTTCAATTTATAAGTACCGAGATTCATGATCTAAGTTTCGAGATTTATTGTCCTAGTATGCAAACACTATCTCGAATAACCATTATATGTGTATAATAAAATGTGTACCACTACATAATTATCATTCAACATATAATTACATACCATTCAAAAACTCTAAATAGATGATAAACTTCTTCCTTATTTTGAGTGGGATTGTTTGAAGCTCCACAGTCACTCATCAATACTTCATCCTTCTCTTAATAAGGAATAAAAATTGTTTCACATGTTATAATCGACCAGTAAAAGGAAGCAAACATGTAATTTAATAAATAGGGACTAACGTTTTCGTCAATCGGGCCCATGTTGTCCATTGGATTTTCTAAAAATTCCAAGTCCAGGCCATAAAAATCATCTTTACATGCGGATGATGGTGTTGCCAATCTTAGCTTGAACTCAGGTCATGTCATTTTATTGTTTCATTCAGATTTGCAATTTGAACAATAGGGCATACTCTTGCTTGCTACGTTTTTCGACCCACTAATTGGATTTTTGCCTTTCTTCCTTCATGGGTCTCCAACTCTTTTCACTGGTGTGGTTTGGTCATAAGAATCATTCAACATACAAGATGCCTCGAGTTTGGTCGTAAGTCTATGAACCTCATTTTTCGCTCATCAGAAGCTCTTATCCGTATTAGATGCAATATAGCAAAGTCTATTAGAAATCAAACGGAGAGAAGCGAATTGTGCCATGTGTTTCACTATAGAAGGAACATTGAAGTCCACAAATGATGGAGCAACAACCTTCACATTCTTTTTCCATCGATTTAGAATCAATGAATTTAGGATACGTGAGCTATCTTGCACCTTAAGAACCTGTAGTTAATGTCTACGTGGAAACCCAACTATCTCAAATTTACGATAACAACGAGTTAGGGTTTGTGTGACAACATCAAATTGTAGTTCATATTCCTTGTCTGGTTGTTGATATTTCATCAAATAAATAGTTCGAACACCGTTGTATTCATCCCTTTCCCGTGATACACAATACAATATCTCCGATTTAAGTTCCTATTGGAATGTCCTATATGTTTTCTTGTATACAGTTCAGTTGCATGGCCTCTAGCTCTTGCAATTTTTTCAATTGCATTGGCTTACTCTATGTACAAGTAAAATCCATTTTCAACTCGTTCAAGCGTATTTAACCAATGGAATCTTCAGTTGCACAAATAAACTTCAAATATGTCTTCTTGGACTTAAGGAAAATAGCCATGGACGCATTCATTGATTTGCACCTATGGGTTGACCTCAAGTTCATAAAAAAGACCCGTCATATTAGCTTGTGCCCATAAGTGACAGGTCTTACTCTTCTCCACAACCCACAGATGGTGGTTCACATTAAACTTTTTAATAGTTTTCTCTCACTGTGCATCAAATTCTTGAGGTTTCCACCAAGAATACATGCATTTGCTAAAGGCCTTTTTAAAATTTGGATCACCAATATTTCCTTGTGCATTACAAGCTAGATGCCAAGAACATATTTGATGTTTAGAATCAGGAAAAAAAATTTGATTGCCATTTGCATTGCCCTATCTCCATCTGTACCCACTAAAAGTGGAGACTTGTTCAGCATAGCTTTTGCAAAAGAATTTAAGACCCACTAAAGCATATATGTGGTCTCATCCGCAAGGGCAACAACATCAAACACAATTGTTTGATTGTTGTCATTTACACCAACAATAGGTATAAGAGGTCGATTGTATGCATTACCCTTGTAGGTGGTGTCAAATGCAATAACATCACTGAATATAGAGTAGTCAGCTCTCAAAGTTGAATCAGCCCAAAATAGATTATGCAAACGATTCGAAGCATGGACTAAAAATTTCATGCAAAACTCAAGATTTGTCTCTTTCTTTTCGTCAAAGTAACCTAGTACTACATTGACATCCCCATCAATAGCTTCATTGGCTTTTATGCTGTGGAGAGCATTGTATAGGTCTTTCTTAATAAAAAAAAACCAACATTTTGATAACCACCAGACTGTTATATGAAGTATTTCATAATTTTTGATATTCCAACACCAACATGTTTCAATGCTGAAGCCTCTACAATATCGGTCTTTGTCACAGATCGATGCGAACAAAGGAAGGGTGCCATAGATGGTGGACAAAGTTGATGGTTATGTTCGTTATCAGACAATGATATTACCCAACTATCTGAATCTTCTGAATAGACCACTATTCTAACCTTGCAACCGATCCTTGTCAATGGTCATGGAGCGCGTGAACAATGTGAGTTATCTACATTTGATTTCCTGTGCCCTTTTTTGAACAACAAAACTCTTGCTTGTAATGATTTCCATTTTTATCAACCCGAGTTGTTCCACAGCATACACTAAATCAATTTCGGTTTGCGTATTCCTTATAAAATTCTCACGCTTCTTCACGTGACAAAAATGTTAGTGTTTTCAAAAAACCCTAATCCAGTTGAATCAAAGGTATTTCTAGAAACCCTAATTTTTTACATACCATTTCCTTTGTTTGGTTTTCCAATTCTTTTCATGGCTTAGCTTTGAACTTGAGTGTAACACCTCAAAAAACAGGCTAGAAGATTCAGTGAATTATCTGAATTAGGTTTTATCTTTTAGTTAGGCTTTAGCTAATTAATTAATTCTGGAAATAATTTGGGTAATTAAATTGATTTCCGATTAATTTATCATGACAAGTATTTGTGAAAAATATATTTAATAAATTTAATAAAGGATGAAATTGAGTTTGGATAATTTTGAATGAGTTATTTTAATATTAATTAAATAGTGACTATTTTGCAAAAGGTTATAAAATATTAATAATGAAAATTTTGTAAAAAAATGGTCTAAAATAATATTTCAATAGAATTATTAGATTAAATAAAAGAAATATTTTCCCTCTTGTTTTAACAAAAAGAAATTGACGGTGATAATTTTCTAAAAGCTGAGAAAGACATTTCTAAGTTTCTCTCATTTTCTTCCAAACAAAATTTAGGGATTTCTTTATTGCTTATTTATTTCTACTTCAATTTCTTCTCCATTTATCTCTAAACAATCATGGATTAAGGATTTTTTATTTGTACATCATCTCTACTATTTTTCTTGTTTGAAATCAAGAGGGGAGTTCATCTTCAAGTTGGATTTTCATCAAGCAATGGGAGAAAATGTTCTTTAATAATTCTCTACATGATTTTGATTCTTAATGTATGATTTCTTATGCTTTGGGATAATCAGAACTAATTTCTAATGGAATTATTGGATTTTAATGGATTTTCTCATAAATCTTAATTAGATTATAGTAATCTAATGATTTCTATGCAGTTCTAATATTTTGTACATGGGTAATAACGATCTAAAGTTGATTTTGAAATTTAATTGCTGGAATTAATCTAATTGGTTGAATTTAGATTTAAATTCTTGAATGGAGTGTTTGGTAGGATGATTGATTGAATTATTAGATCGCATGTTGGAATGCATCATTTATGTTTGTCGAAATGCTCGTTAGAAGCTGTGTCATGGAAAAATAAAAGAATTTTAAAGGTGAAATAGAATGCCGAAGCAGGGGCGTGAATAGGGCAGGGCGTGTAGGACATTGTGGTCTGCTGAAACCTTAAGGAATTATTGATTTCATCATGTGTGGCCACTGTTTCTTTACATGTTGAGACATGGCTGGCGGTAATGTAGAGGAGTGGCCGAGTAGTGGGTGAATTATTTTGTGGCTGCCTTGTTCGTGAGATGTGAACAGGGAAATCATTTTTAGTTCTATACGTGATTAGAGAAAAGAAAAGGAAAGAATTTGTTAGGGAATTTAATTGGATCATGGTGGTGCTTTAATAAATGGTTACTTTTGGTGTGATCCAATTTGTATTGACCATTGTATTTTCTAATTGAGGTTCACAAGCATTCGGACGACTTTTGGTTAGGCGTCGAGATGTTGGGTCGAGGCGATATCAAGTTGGTGAGTGTAAATATGAGTTGGTTCTTCAAATAAAGTTTGAACTAAGGGCTGGGGGTTTGGTTATAGCCTAGCAAGCTTAACTAAGCTCAAAAGTAATTTTTCCTATTTTCGCTTTTGAATATCGGTTTGTTATGAGATTTGATTTGCATTTTTGGATTAATATGCAATGTTTATCAAAGTATATGGATGCTTATGAGCATTGAGATTTATTCCTAAATGGAATGTGTTGCATCCTTTGACAATGTGGTTTTGCATATAGAACGATTTTGTGAAATGCATTGGAAAACAATAAGTAAATGTATTTGAAAATGATATATTGACTATGGGACGTAATGAGAAAGCATCGGGTATAGTTGTCTAGCCATAGGATTAAAGTTCATATAAAATTAAAGTAGATTGCTCCGTGACTCTTGAGGTAGAGTGGTAAGGCTACTCGAGCTAGTGGTATTCTTCAGTTTCTTACAATAGGGGTGAGCCTATTGTTGTGTGGTAGAGGTGAGTCTATCACGACGGGGTAGGGGTGAGCCTACTCCCGACCGAAGTGAGTTTTTGTGGATGTGAGTCCACCATGAAAAATCTGTGTATCCGATGCAGTTAATTAACATTCTATTTGAATGTCAGGATAGAGGTAAGTCTATCTGAGGATAGAGGGGGGTCACTATAATTGTTATGCATATAGTAAGTTTTTCCTATTTTTGCTTTTAAATATCGGTTTGATATGAGATTTGATTTGCATTTTTGGATTAATATGCAATGTTTATCAAAGTATATGGATGCTTATGAGCATTGAGATTTATTCCTAAATGGAATGTTTTGCTGCCTTTGACAATGCGGTTTTGCATATAGAACGGTTTTGTGAAATGCATTGGAAAACAATAAGTAAATGTATTTGAAAATGATATATTGACTATGGGACGTAATGAGAAAGTATCGGATATAGCTGGCTAGCCATAGGATTAAAGTTTATATAAAATTAAAGTCGATCGCTCCGCGGCTCTTGAGGTAGAGTAGTGAGGCTACTCGAGCTGATGGTATTCTTCAGTTTCTTACAATAGGGGTGAGCCTATTGTTGTGTGGTAGAGGTGAGTCTATCACGGGGGGGTAGGGGTGAGCCTACTCCCGGCCGAAATGAGTTTTTGTGGAGGTGATTCCACCATGAAAAATCTGTGTATCCGATGCAATTAATTAACATTCTATTTGAATGTCAGGATAGAGGTAAGTCTATATGAGGATAGAGGGAAGTCTATCCGGGGTCACTATAATTGTCAATATATGTGATATATGGAAAGTGTTTCAATGCATATGGTTGTTATGCATGATACATTTTAGAAACAAACAGGAAAAATGCTTTGGTTTGATTAAACACGAGACTTGTGAAAAGTATTTTGATGCATGATAAGTGTTCAAAAGTATTATTTTTCTTACCCTTTTTACTCATATTATTGTTAGACTTAGGCTCATATTAGTTGCATAATTAGCTATTCATGCATTAATCCATGTTTCCTTCCATCGTTGAGCTTGATTACATAACTTGGTAGTTTTTGTGGAAAAGATGCTGCTTTGGTGTGCTTTGTGTGTGTATGTGCAGGATCACTTGCCAAAGCAATGCCGAGCTAGTTGCCAGGGCAATGCATGAAAGAGACGCCGAGCTAGTTGCCAGGGCAATGCATGAAGGAGACGCCAAGCCAGTTGCCATGGCAATTGTCGACAAAGAGAAAATGCAATAGGGATGTCGAAATTAATGACTTTACAAGCCCAAGATGACATGGAGCAAGGCCCAAGCCCAAAGGAATTTGATTGCCATGCAGAGATTAAAGAAGTATTAAATTCCAAGAAGATAGGAGAAGTTCTAATAGGAATAAAATTATAATAAAGAATTATATTCTTTAAAGATAATTTAATTCCAACTCAAACTCCTCCTCAAAGAAGGACTTTGGCCTAGCCCTATAAATAGCAAGGAGATTTCGACAATCCATATAGAGAAAATAGAGAAATTTCGATAGAGAGCATTAGGGGAAATTTCGACTTCTTCTTCTTCTTTGCTTCCATTAGATTCATGGTTTGGGGATTATTCTTTGTATATCTTTTGAACCCAACCATGAACTAACTTGATCGGTTGGGGTTATTGTGTTTTGTTGTTGTGAAAAACAATTGGATTTTGTTTAGGTAATAAGAGTTTGCACTTTCAATTCAAGGTTTACTCATTCTTGGTTCTTATTCTTGTTTGCGAGTGAATTGGGAGAGGATCTCGTAACTTCATCTATTTATCTAATATCGGGAGAGTTAGATTCAAGAAACGAATGAGTATGGTCTTTATTCAATCTATTGATGGTGAAGATTAATCCGGCTTAGGAATAAGTTAAGGATTTCAACGGCTAAGAGGAGCGCAAGATTGGTTGTTGTTCACCCTTGATTCACGCAGGGATGTATTATCAAGGCATGCACAAGTAGCTAGAGTTTCGACTTAGGGATAAGAAGAAACCATTGAAGAACGCTCCGCCGAACCTTGAAGTTGCTGCCCAGACGCCCAAGTAGTTGCCCCGCTAGTTGCCAAGGCAACCCCGCTGTGCAAGTTGCCACGGTAACTGAGTTGCCCTTGCACTCTTTTACCAAGACGATCCAATCGGCTATCACACCTCAACTCACGATAACCTGGCCTATTCTCTCTTTTTCTTTCATCTATTCTTTTAGTTTATTGCTTTTACTTTTCTCGTTAATTAAAACCTCTATTATCAATTGTGTTTTTATTTTCACAGTGCAGTAACTTAAGCAAAGTGGCCCAAACCAATCCCTGTGGAGACGATACTCGATACTCATATCACTTTATTACTTGTGACGTGTATACTTGCATATTTGCGTAGCACTTATCACACGCAACAAGTTTTTGGCACCGTTGCCGGGGATTGGCAATAGCGACTTTGTTTTTACTTTCTTGCACTTTCTTTTTATTTTTCTTGTTTAAAATTCAAAGGGCTAACAAACTTTGGTTTTGCATTGGTATATGACCAGTATGAGACCAACTTCACCGTAATATCCCTTTGATCCGTAAATCGAACGAACCTTACAAAGACTTAGACGAAGGATAAGAGAAGCAATGGCAAATCAAGACGGCAATATGAATCAAGATGTTCGAAAGGGAGGAGGAGTGATTCTTGCACGAAAACAGAACTATTCGAGACTATCTTGAAGAAGATCTTGATGGACTTAACCCGGAGTTGTCGCACCTGAAATTGAAGCCGACCACTTTGAGTTGAAACCGGTAATGTTTAATATGATCAACACAATAGGTCAATTTGGCGGCTCAAAGAATCAAAGATGCACGACAACATCTGAAATCTTTCCTCGAGATTTGCAACTCGTTCAAGATACACGGAGTCACCCCGATGTCCTACGATTAAGATTATTCCCTATTCACCGAGGATAGGGCGAAAAAGCATGGTTGAATAGCATTCATGCCGGATCCATAGCATCTTGGACTGATCTTTGTCGTGATTTCCTTGCTAGATTCAATCCTACAAATTTGACTGATAAGCTTCGTAACGACATTACTTCTTTTCGGCAGGCATATGATGAATCCATGTACGAGGCTTGGGAGCGATATAGAGAACTTCTACACAAATGACCCCTACACGGATTCCCGGTGTGGACTCAAGTAAGAATGTTTTACAACGCCGTGAATACACCTACAAGGATGATGCTAGATGCCTCGGCAAACGGCATACTCCTAGATAAGTCGCCGGAGGAAGCAATGCAAATTTTAAACAGGCTGGCCAAGAATTACTATCAATTCCCATCTACTAGAAGAGGAGGAGTCAGACGCCAAGCCACAATACATGAACTAGGATCATCAGATTCAATTTCGGCACAATTGGCCGCTTTAACCAAGATGGTCCAGAACATGCAAAAGCCAAACAACATACATGAAGTCAAGGTAATGGATTCTTTTTGTGAGTTATGTGGTGATAACCATAATTCTTCTGAATGTATGCAGAATCCGGAATCTAGCTTCTATGTGGGGAATTACAATCGGAGCAACAACATGATGTCCAATACATACAATCCAGCTTGGAAGAAGCACCCGAATTTTTCATGGAGTAATCCCAACAATGCTCTAAACCAGAACAATCAGAATGCACAAGCATCGGGATTCCAGCAGAATATGCCACGACAATAGATGCCGCAGCAACAACCGACAACATCTAGTTCTTTGGAAAATTCTCTAAATGCTTTTATGATGAAAACTGAATATTATATGGCTGAGAATAGTAATTTCATAAAAAGAACTGATGCTTTTATTAACAGGACCGAGATGAGATTGCAAAACCAAGAGGCGGCAATCAAATCATTGGAAAATCAAGTCGGACAGTTTGCTCAAAATCTGAATACTAGACCACAAGGAGGTTTACCTAGCGATACTGAAGTCACGAGAGGAACTGGCCATGAGCAATGTAAGGCAATCACCACTAGAAGTGGCCAACAACTTAGAGAGGTTCAAACCCGCTCGTCAAATAAAACTCCACAAAAAGATCAAGACGAACCTAGCGGCAAAGCCTCAGATGCCGAACCAGGAATTGCCGCGGCAACCGGCAATAAGCATGCCTCGGCAACCGACGATAAAGACGCCTCGGCAAGTTGCGATAAGCATGCCTCGGCAACCCCAGTTGATAATGCCTCGGCAACTCCAGATGTTCCGGCAATGCCGTCAATCAGGTTTCAAACCAATGAAAGGATCGAAGATATCTGACTTCCACCACCATTCCCACAAAGGTTGAAGCGACAAAAGCAAGAATACCAATTCAAGAAGTTTCTTGATATCCTAAAGAAAGTCCACATCAACTTGCCATTGGTGGAAGCCATTGAACAAATGCCAAACTATGCCAAGTTTCTTAAAGACATTGTGTCCAAAAGAACAAGGCTATGAGAGTTTGAAACAGTTGCCGCGACAGAAGGATGCATGGCAATGTTGCACAATCGTATGCCACCTAAGTTGAAGGATCTCGGAAGTTTCACAATACCCTGTTCCATTGGAAATCACTGTCGGGAAAGCACTATGCGACCTAGGGGCTAGCATAAACTTGATGCCTAAATCGGTTTTCTAGAAACTAGGAATCGGGAAGGCAAGACCTACAACAGTTATGCTGCAGCTAGCCGACAGATCCTATGTGCATCCAGAGGGAAAAATCGAGGACATACTGGTAAAAGTTGATAAATTTATTTTTCCCGCTGACTTTATTGTTTTGGATTGTGAAGCAGATGAGCATGCACCCATCATTCTCGGGAGACCATTCCTAGCAACAGGGAGAACCTTGATTGATGTTGAAAAGGGAGAACTCACAATGAGGGTGAATGACCAGCAATTTAAACTAAATGTGTTCCAAACACTAAGGCATGCCGATGATCCAGAAGAATGCCAACTACTTCATGACACGACAGAGTTTAACTTCGATGAGGAATTTAGTTGCCTCGGCAACTACATTGCCGATCAAGAGGAACCTGAGGAGTATGAAGAACCGGTCGATGAGGAACAACAAGAAGAGGCAAATTGGCTAGTCAACCGACCAGGTACATACTTTGAACCACTGGATTACTCGGGGTAAGGAAGGTAAACTCAAAAACCCTCTATCGAACAACCACGATTCTTGAGTTGAAACAATTGCCAGAGCAACTAAAATGTGTATACTTAGGGACCGATAATACATTGCCTGTAATTATTTCTTCTAAGTTACAGCCTGAGCAGGAAAAAAAGCTGATCAAGATGTTAAAGCTACACAAAAAGGCAATAGGGTGGACAAATGCCGACTTGAAGGGAATTAGCCCGGCGGTGTGCATGCACAAGATCTTGTTGGAAGATGATCACAAACCTTCAATTGAGGCCCAGAGGAGACTGAATCATGCCATGAAAGGGGTTGTAATGAAAGAAATCATCAAGTGGCTTGACGCCAAAGATTATATACCCTATCTCCGATAGTATTGTGGGTAAGTTCGGTACAATGTGTACCGAAAAATGGAGGTATAACAGTGGTAAGCAATGAAAATAATGAACTTATCCCAACCAGGACTGTGATTGGTTGGAGGGTTTGTATGGACTATCGAAAGCTAAACAAAGCCACTAGGAAAGATCACTTCCCATTACCCTTTATTGATCAAATGCTTGACCGTCTTGCGGGTAAACCCTTTTATTGTTTTCTTGATGGTTATTCAGGTTACAATCAGATTGCCATAGCACCGTAAGATCAAGAAAAGACAACCTTCACATGCCCATACGGTACTTATGCCTTCCGAAGGATGTCGTTCGGATTGTGTAACGCCCCAAAGAACCTTCCAAAGATGCATGATGGCACTCTTTTCAGACATGGTCGAAGACTTCCTTGAGATCTTCATGGATGATTTTTTGTTTTTTAATGACTTGACGGTTGTCTCGGCAATTTAGAGAGGGTGTTGGCAAGATGCGAAGAAACGGATTTAGTCCTCAATTGGGAGAAATGCCACTTTATGGTAGATGAAGGAATAGTGCTCGCCACAAGATTTCATCCAAGGGAATTGAAGTAGACAAAGCCAAGGTGGACGTGATCGAGAGATTACCCCACCAAATTCGGTTAAAGGAATTCAAGTTTTCTGGACATGCGGTTTTTTACAGAGGTTCATTCATAATTTTTCTAAAATCACTAAACCTTTGTGTAATCTGCTTGAACAGGATAAAGTCTTCGATTTTGATGATTCTTGCACTCAAGCATTCGAAACCCTAAAGAAAAAGCTTGCCTCGGCACCCATTGTCGTTCCACCAGATTGGACGCTACCTTTTGAGCTCATGTGTGATGCAAGTGATTTCGCGGTAGGAGCAGTCCTAGGCTAACGCACAGGTAAGACCTTCCATGTGATATACTACGCTAGTAAAACTCTTAATAGCGCTCAAGTGAATTACACAACAACGGAGAAAGAGTTACTAGCTGTAGTTTTCGCATTTGACAAGTTCCGATCCTATTTAATTGGTACAAAGGTAATTGTTCATACGGACCATTCGGCAATCAAATACTTATTTGATAAAAAGGATGCTAAACCTCGTTTGATTCGTTGGATATTACTTTTACAAGAATTTGATATTGAAATTAAGGACAGGAAAGGAACAAAAAATCAAGTGGCTGATCACTTATCACGTTTGGAACGCAATAGGGAGGAGGACGCAGATCTAGAGATATGTGATGCATTCCCGGATGAACAAATTCTAGTTGCCTCGGCAACCCTAAATGCCTCGGCAAACCATGACGCATCGGCAACCATGGATGCACACGCCTCGGCAACTCTCGACGCCGCAGCAGTCTTTGACGCGCACGCCTCGGTAATCTTGGGAGCAGTCGCCATGGCAGCACATGCCTCGGCAATACCCTGGTACGCGGATTTAGTTAACTTCCTTGTTTGTGGTATTTTTCCTTATGGCATTACTCACCAAGGGAAGAAGCGGTTCCACCATGATGCTAAGCATTACTTTTGGGACGAGCCTCTTTTGTTTAAACAATGTGCAGATCGGGTTATACGCCGATGTGTCCCTAAAGAAGAGCAACAGAATGTACTCCGGCAATGCCATTCTTCACCCTATGGAGGACATTTTGGAGGAACTCGTACCGCGGCCAAAGTCTTGCAATCCGGTTTGTATTGGCCAACATTGTACAAAGATGCCCAAGACTTTTACAAGCAATGTGATCGTTGCCAAAGGACGGGCAATATCTCTAAACGACATGAGATGCCACTCTAGAACATCATCGAGGTGGAACTGTTCGATGTATGGGGGATCGATTTTATGGGAACTTTCCCATCTTCATTCGGCAACCTCTACATCTTACTCGCCGTCGACTATGTGTCTGAATGGGTAGAGGCAGCTGCAGTTCCCAACGACGATTCCAAGACCGTGCAACGATTCCTGCAGAAAAACATATTTACACGGTTTGGGATGCCGAGAGCAATTATCAGTGACGGGGGCAAGCATTTTGACAACAGACTAATTGCCAAGATGTTGCAACGCTTCGGCATATCACACAAGATCGCCATGGCATATCACCCACAAACCAACGGGCAAGCAAAAATTTCCAACCGGGAGTTGAAGGGAATACTCGAGAAAGTTGTAAATCCCTCAAGGAAGGATTGGTCATTAAGACTAGATGACGCACTTTGGGCATATCGCACTGCATTCAAAACACCCTTAGGTATGTCCCCCTTCCGACTTGTCTATGGTAAAACATGTCATCTACCGGTGGAAATCGAGCACAAGGCATACTGGGCAATCAAGACCGTGAATATGGATTGGGAAAGTGCCGGACAAAAGCGCTTGATGGATCTCAATGAGATAGAAGAATTTCGTGCACTCGCCTATAACAATGCACGAATCTACAAGGAGAAAACAAAGCGATGGCACGACAAGAAACTATTTCCACGGCAATTCACGCCAGGGCAACTAGTTCTCCTATTCAATTCTCGGCTAAAAATTTTCCCGGGAAAGCTGAAATCAAGATGGTCGGGACCATTTGAAGTCGTCAAACCATTCTCTCATGGTGCCGTGATAATCAAGTCCATCTCTGACAACCATGAATTCAAAGTTAATGGACAAAGATTGAAGCACTACAATGGTGCCCATGTGGAACGTAACAAGGAAGTGGTCAATTTAGGAGATGCATGAGCATGCTCTCCCTTTTTATATTTTTTTCGACTATTTAAGTATTTTATTTTTTTCGATTTTTTTTTATTAGTAGTTTTAGGATAGATTTTTTTTTATTTATTCAAGTTTAAGAATCCTAGTACACATCTTTATTTATTTTCTCTATTAGTTTATATTTAATTTTAATCCTTATTTGATTTGTTTTTGAATTGTAGGAAAGGAAGTTCAAGATAAAGAAGGAATTCTAAACCAAGTAGGAAAACATCTTCAACAAGGAAACTAATGGGCTGAATCTAAGGCTTATATAAAGCCTCCAATTCATCCTAACCAAAACCCTTGTCGACAACTCGTACAAAACCCTAAACCCTTTTTTCGTTTTCCCCTAATCCCACACACCTATCTTTTCTATAAAACCCATCACCCTTAAACTATTCCTACTTTCTATCTTGCAACTTTTTAGTTTCTTTTCTTTTCTTTGTTTTTACTCACAACCAAGATCATACATGGCATCCAAGATTAAACTTTTAGTTCATCCAAGTTCCTCCAAAGAACCAAGATACAAGAAGTTTGCTACACCGGCGGTTCAAGAAAGATTTCAATCCAAGTTTGAAAGCCGGAAGATTCATGAAGAACAAGGCTTTGAATACTCCAACTCTCATCAAAATTTCGGCCTTGAACCATTCATCTTCAAGAGGATTGCACATCAAAAGTGGCAAATCTTTTGCCATCAACCGGAACCGGGTAACATCTCATGGGTAAGAGAATTCTATGCTCACTCACCTAACCCGGATAATCCTTATGTTTTTGTTCGTGACAAGGCCATACCTATAAGTCCCGAAAGCATCAACACCTTTTACGGACTTTACATTGAGAAGGACGAGCATCAAGCCTTCGTTGACCAAATCAATCCCAAGCAACTCGACAAGGTGCTTCAAGAACTCACTCAACCGAGAACTCATTGGAACGACGGTAAATACAAGGGCACAGTAAATCGCCTTCGGCTTAAACCCGTGGCAAAACTATGGAATAAGTTTGTTAAAACTTCTTTAATGCCCTCCACACACAATACTACCGTTGATATACCACGTCTTTTGCTCGTACATTCTATTTTGCATAATCGCATCATTAACATTGGAAAAATTATTTGTGATGAGATTTTTGTATGCAGCTCAAAAGATAAGGGTTATCTTTTCTTCCCTTGCTTAATTTCTAATCTTTGCAAGGAGATGCATGTCCCGAGTGAGTCCACCGATGAAAAGGCCCTACCCAAGTCTGGTTGGAATCAAGCACTAATCTGAAAGCTAATGGGAGAGGCACTAGAAGATTCTTCAAGACCTCCAATTGTCACGACAACTCCTGCCTTTAATTGGAACAAGAATTGCTTAGATTTGATGAATATTCAATGATGACTTTGCCAATGCACTTAATTGATAGAATTTTTATGCTAGGATAACCATGGAAAAACTTAGAATATTACTATGATGCTAATTTTGATGAAACACTGTTGTGGTTTGATTGATTTAAGGAATTCTAGTAAACTTAGGTTGATAATTAACAAATTGGGGGATTAGAATAAAAATTGGATGAATGTTAGAGGTGCCCGAAATTGGCTCTAGCATGTGCTAAAAAAATTGATCACTAGAGGTGCCCGAAACTGGCTCTAGGATGTGTTAAAAAAAATTAACTAGAGGTGCCCGAAACTGGCTCTAGTCGATTAAATTAACTTAAGAAAACTAAAAACAAAACACTAGAGGTGCCCGAAATTGGCTCTAGTTAAAACATGTTAAAAAGAACCCAATGAAGTAATTTGAAAACCTATTGTTTGCATAGAATCCGAAAAATCAACTTGCACACAACTCCGCACACACTCACAAGCATTATAGTTTGATTCCGAGTAATTCCTCAATTTTCTAAAAAATAAAAAGCCAATCATACTTTGTGCCCTGTTCGAATTGAAATCAAGTTCAAAGCTAAGTTTGTGAAAATTGAAGTCTTGGCGGTAATTATGAGTTTGCATTGCTTGAGGACAAGCAATAGTTCGAGTTTGGGGGTGTGATAAGTGTTCAAAAGTACTATTTTTCTTACCCTTTTTACTCATATTATTATTAGACTTAGGCTCATATTAGTTGCATAATTAGCTATTCATGCATTAATCCATGTTTCCTTCCATCGTTGAGCTTGATTACATAACTTGGTAGTTTTTGTGGAAAAGATGCTGCTTTGGTGTGCTTTGTGTGTGTATGTGCAGGATCACTTGCCAAAGCAATGCCGAGGTAGTTGCCAGGGCAATGCATGAAGGAGACGCCGAGCTAGTTGTCAGGGCAATGCATGAAGGAGACGCCGAGCCAGTTGCCATGGCAATTGTAGACAAAGAGAAAATGCAATAGGGATGTCGAAATTAATGACTTTACAAGCCCAAGATGACATGGAGCAAGGCCCAAGCCCAAAGGAATTTGATTGCCATGCAGAGATTAAAGAAGAATTAAATTCCAAGAAGATATGAGAAGTTCTAATAGGAATAAAATTATAATAAAGAATTATATTCTTTAAAGATAATTTAATTCCAACTCAAACTCCTCCTCAAAGAAGGACTTTGGCCTAGCCCTATAAATAGCAAGGAGATTTCGACAATCCATATAGAGAAAAATAGAGAAATTTCGATAGAGAGCATTAAGGGAAATTTCGACTTCTTCTTCTTCTTTGCTTCCATTAGATTCATGGTTTGGGGATTATTCTTTGTATATCTTTTAAACCCAACCATGAACTAACATGATCGGTTGGGGTTATTGTGTTTTGTTGTTGTGAAAAACAATTGGATTTTGTTTAGGTAATAAGAGTTTGCACTTTCAATTCAAGGTTTACTCATTCTTGGTTCTTATTCTTGTTTGCGAGTGAATTGGGAGAGGATCTCGTAACTTCATCTATTTATCTAATATCGGGAGAGTTAGATTCAAGAAACGAATGAGTATGGTCTTTATTCAATCTATTGATGGTGAAGATTAATCCGGCTTAGAAATAAGTTAAGGATTTCAACGGCTAAGAGGAGCGCAAGATTGGTTGTTGTTCACCCTTGATTCACGCAGGGATGTATTATCAAGGCATGCACAAGTAGCTAGAGTTTCGACTTAGGGATAAGAAGAAACCATTGAAGAACGCTCCGCCGAACCTTGAAGTTGCTGCCCAGACGCCCAAGTAGTTGCCCAGCTAGTTGCCCGGGCAACCATCGATTAGTTGCCAAGGCAACCCACTGCAAAGTTGCCACGGCAACTGAGTTACCCTTGCACTCTTTTACCAAGACGATCCAATCGGCTATCACACCTCAACTCACGATAACCTGGCCTATTCTCTCTTTTTCTTTCATCTATTCTTTTAGTTTATTGCTTTTACTTTTCTCGTTAATTAAAACCTCTATTATCAATTGTGTTTTTATTTTCACAGTGCAGTAACTTAAGCAAAGTGGCCCAAACCAATCCCTGTGGAGACGATACTCGATACTCATATCACTTTATTACTTGCGGCGTGTATACTTGCACATTTACGTAGCACTTATCACACGCAACAATGCATACAGTTGATATGCATGTTATGTTTTCAAAAGAAGTAAGCAAATTGCGCTGGCTTTACACTCATATCTCATTTTACATTGAAGGCATGGTTTATGTTGAAGATATGATGTTTACACTTGATAAAGCATGTTTTATTTAATTGTCTTAAGAATGAAAAGATTGTTATGAAAGCATGAAGTATATGTTTCGAATAAGCATGTTTTATTCAAATGCTTTGGAAATGGTGTGTTTTATTCAAATGTTTTGGTTTTAAAAATGCATTGATGTTTTACCCTTTTTGAGTGCACTCACTAGGCATTATATGCTTACACTCTCTTTTCTTCCATCAATGCAGTGATTTAAGCAAGTATGGGGTTGTGGTTCGAGGCAATGAGTGATCCCAAGACAACTCTATTTTAGAGTATGTTTTATGGTAATATCATTATTTGTAATAAAGCAATGTGGGTTAAACTTTGGGATGATATTTTGTATATGGCTTGATTATGTGTTGGGTTTTATATTAGTCACCTATTTTATCCAGCCCCCTTTATTCGTTTTTTTTTTTGCATATATGTATAATTATTAAACCCAATAAGCAAAAAATATAAAAAAAATAGTTGATTAGAAAAATAAAAAGAGAGTCCATGTACATGTGTAAAGGCTCAATTGGACTAATTTTTATCTCGTTTATTAATGTATTTTAGTTTTTCTTGCAGACCACACAAAATCTTAATCAAATCAGATATGGGAAGATTGCAAGAGATCCCGCTCAACATATATGGAAAGTCAAGCTATGTGCAAGGATTCTTTATTGTGGATTTATGGCAAATTTCTGATAAGATCCAAGCATTTTCAGGTCAGGGTGTCTTCCTACGTATTGATCGTATCTTAGTTACCTTTCCAACGCATCTTGAAAAGCCTCAATCGGACGTCGAGAGCTCAAGAAATGCTTGTTTTACTGAAGACAACGTGTGTAGAAAACTATATACGGGTTCAATACGTGAATTTGATTTTATTACGAATTTTCAATTATTTTATTCAATATTTGTAATTAAATTCAAGCTTAGACATTTTCCTATTTGTTTTAACTCATTTAGGATCATATTGAAAGTAAGGAAAGAGTTTGATGCCCAAGTAATGGCATTATTCCCTTTCCAAGAATGTTTTTAGGGTTTTAGGATTTTTAGGTTTTTAGGGTTTTCTTGAAGCCTATAAATAGGCTTCACTCATTGTAATTCAACATATTCATACACACAGACACAAGAAATTGTAATACAGAAATTGAAAAGCAATACAAGCAGTTTCTCTGAGGTATTTTTACCCAAATTTCGTCTCCATATATTTTTATTTTTACTCTTTTGTTTTCTTGGATACTTGGTCTCGTGTAAGGAAGAAAAGGGGTACAAGTCCTCACCAAACTGATATTTTTGGAAAATCCCGTGTCACCCAAAATGAAAGCTGGTGCTATTACTGAAGGAGGAGCGGCCGAGGTGTTGCCAGTAGCCAGGGACAGTGGCACGCTGCCCGTAGCAGTGGTGGCACCAACAACTCGTACCCCTCTTCGTTTAATTTAAGCTTGATCCCACTATTTGTGATTTCTTAACCTTAATCTTTATTTTAATTTTTTTATTGTTTAAGCTCATAATTTGGTTCATGTATACTCATCCTGTCATGTTTTGTTCATCTTCATATATTTTAACCCGGTAAGATATTAGGTTAAATGAACCTCCTAAAAATTAATGTTTTTTAAAGAGGGAAAAGCTATTGAATAATTTAATATGAATACTTTTAGGTTAGTTTCTTTAATAAATGGCTTAGATTTTTTTAGTTTCCCATAATAAGGTTTCAATTAAATATTTAGGTCTACATGCCTAAAATAATGTACATATTAATAGATAACTTAAATATTCTACACCTTACCTTAATTGTAAATAGTTAAATAAAACTCTTAGGTAAATCTTTAAAAAGGTATGTAATATATTGTAAATATGATAAGTAAATACAAGCTTGCTTGGTAATTCTTTAAGAAAAAGGGTAAGTAATTAGTTAATTGTAAATAAAACTCTTTAGGTAATTCATAGAAAAGTAAATAAATTGTAAATAATTAAATAAAGCTATTAGGATTAGTTTATTTAAACACATGTTTCTAATAATAATAATTAACTTTGAAAATTAAACCACCCATAAAAAGTAAAAAAAGAACATAAAACATCATTTAAAAAATAATTTTCTTTGCATCATGAAAAACGAGATATTTTTTCAATTAGGGTTAATTTGGTCTTCCCCTAGCCATTGGGGAACGGTCGAAACTCTTATGCGAGACTATATTTTCGAATTTTACGGATTAATGTTTTAATCCCTTTGCATCTAAAATGACCAGGGTTTACTCAGCCATGAGCGAATTTGGGTCATTTCCAGAACTTAGTGGATTTTTACATTAATCTATGCATGCAGGCATCACGGTTACAAGGAAAATATTAGTGATCAAGTAAGCGTCGTTCTACCGGCGTGATGGGGGTGCAAATCCTTTCCCACACGTAACCATGCCCCCGAACCCTTGAGATTTCATAATCTCTGGTTTGTTTTTAAGTTCCCGGTCCGCCTAATATAATAAAAGGGACCGGTGGCAACTCCGTTGTTACAGCTTAGCGACTTCGCTGGGATCATCTAAGAGGGCACAACCTTTACTTAATCACGAGTTATTTTCTTTATTAATCTGTTGCATTTTTGTGTGCACTTTCTTGGTGTTTTAAACTGTTTGCATCATAACATAAGCCTTATACTCGGGCTTTATCAAACTTAAGTGAAAGAAAATAGCTATGCCTTCGTGAGTAACCCTCCGTATGGTTTAGTGAAAGTCTTTCAGGGTCCAGAGTACTTACGCTTTCGTGAATAATCCTCCATACGGGCATAACGAAAATGTATCCCCTCGAGCAGTGTTCGATTAGCAAGCCTGTGATGGGCTAGAATCAAACATCTTATCCACCTTGGAGTAGTGGATAGGGATGGTTCGAGAACCTTTTCTAGATCCAAACCCGCATGAGTTTATGTTTTAGAAAGTCTACCCCATTAGAGCCATGTGATGCCATAGGTTTTATTTCTGTATTATTGTTATTCATTGTTTTATTTTCTGTATATTATCCTCGTATTTTATTGTTGTCATGTACTAACACTTTCATGTACCCTGAGAGCATACATTGCATTGCATCCAGTTGGTATTCTAAAACATCAGTCAGTTAGAGATCATGAGTGTTCGGGTTGTATTATCCAGCTCCGAAGTCCCTTGCTTAAATATCGACGTTCGAAATAAGTCCTTAGAGCTTCAGCGCCAACATGGAGACAGTGTGCGGAAAGAAACCACCATCGATCTACCAAAGTAAGTGCACATGGGTTTGCCTCACAACTATTTGACAGGATTGGTCACTGTCTTGGAAAGCCTAAAAGCCCAAGACCAAGCTATATTCACCAAGAGGTACGAAGACATAGCCCTTCTACTTGGGGTAGAGATAGACAAGCCCGTGATATTAGCAACGGTTGAATTTTGGGATCCAACCTATCGTTGCTTCATCTTCAATCAGGAGGACATGACCCCAACCATCGAGGAATACATGATTCTATTGCACCTAGAGTTAGAGAAGCCCGATAAGATATACTAGAAAGAGAAGAACTTCGGCTATCGAGGGAAGTTTGCCAAGCTTGCTGGTCTAGACGTAAAAGAAGTGAATGTCCATCTTACTGAAAATAACAAATGCCCTTGCTTCACGTAGGAATTCATCTATACCCAGACCATGAAGGATGTAAAGCATGGAAGGTCCTCAATTTGCTCATCTTGGCCATCTACGGAAACCTTCAGAGCCATTTTTGGGACAACGATATGATAAGCAAACACCCGGAATCCAGAGACTCGTTCCCGATTAAAGAAATTACCAAAAAACAATGGCCACGAAATGGGAAACAAGAGCAATGGGTAGCATTCTTCAGAAACCTTGTCGATGTTGATGTCACATGGAGAGTCTGTGGAGCCACCAGTTATGCCCATTTGCTTGTGCTACGTCAATATGGGTCTCAATAGTTCATTCCGATTACTTATGGTCTGTGGGAAGAAAAATTATCTTACATAAAGGATAATTCCACAGAGCAAGTCATGGAGTTGGTAAGTGAGTGGAAACAAACATACCAAGTGAAGATGGCCTTATTTTTTGTTGTTGCACCTGAGTACACGAGTCAGAGAATGCAAAGGATCGACAAAATAGGTGTTCCAGTCTTAGAAATCTCATCAAATAATCCTCAACCTAACATCTTTCTGATCGAGCTAGAGATCTACAAATAAGACTTTAAGAAGGAAAAAAAAGCTGTGGGGCCAGGTTACCAAACTTGAAGGCAAGCTCATTTTCGAACAATACCAGAAAGAGGGCTACCAAAAAGAGGTGAGGACCTTGCAATATCTCTACTTAAAAGATGTACAAGAGTTGGCTGCCTAAAGGCATGAGGGGCACGTGCTAGTAGTTCCAAAACCTCAAAGGAAGAAAAGGCATAGCTCGATAAAATTAAGAAAGAGTTAAAATTTTAGCAATAAGAGACCAGAAAACAAAAAGAGAATGCATATCGACTTTCAGAGAAAAGCAACACTTGGAGGGGCAATACGCGAAAGCACGTAGTAGCCTCAGGAAATACCATGAGGTGAATCAAGAACTCTAAGAAAAAGGTGTCAGGACCAAATTACTTCGCTATGGTCTTGAAAACACAGTTGCAATCACATAAAGACCATATCTGTACTATAGGGACTATGAGAAGTGGGATGACACTAAACGGGTTGTGAATGCTACATGCTTGGGAAGACAATTGTACATTGACCATTTAACTCGACAACTTTGAAAGGCAATCTCTTGTGAGATGAAGAATCATGTTGAAGATTTGAGAGAGAGGTTCCTCCCAACTAGGGAGGACGAACAACAACTATTAGTCTTCCTAGATGAGGTAGTCGACCAGTACCAGTAGGATAGTTCTTCGGTCGTGTTCAAAGAGAGGCTACGCTAGTTGGAGAGTTTGAGAAATTGGCACCAAAATGAATCAAGAGAAGATAACAGAATGACTTTTTTATAAACGAACTTCATGATCAATGAAATGTGTTTTTGAAATATCAATAATCTTGCATCAATACCTCATGCACATCATCATCTCCATTTGCATCACATATGGAGCAATTATGGAAAGATCCGTGGACTAATCTTAAGTGGCAAAAGTATGGTACTCGTGCATGAACCAAAATCGGGGCCATTGAAGATAAAGAAAGATTTGAGAGATGAAATTGCACAAGCTCAGCAAGACACTGTACCCAGATAGTAGCTATAGCGATTAAGGTCGTTGACACCAAACTCGGAGTAGCTTATTTTCATCAAAGGCTCATCAAAGGGAATATTTTAAATCCATATTCTGGTGGATTCCAGAATTTGAAGTTTCCAATCCAAACGAAGGGTTTGAGCCTAGTACCTGGCCCGATAATTCCTCCAAAACTCAAGGTCCTAAAACCTGAAAAGTACAATAAATAGAATCAATGGCGGTGGAAGCCCTGATGACGTTGGTAGCCCAAATGAACATGAAAAGAAGAAATTGAAACATTGATACCATTTGAAGATGTTCAAGGTGGAGATGAGCCTTGCTCATTAGAGAACTCACATTCAAGGTGTTTAAGGCGTCCTGCAACTAAACAAGAGTGTCCACTTGTTCGCCAATCTTTCTTCCATGATAATTAGAACAATTGGAAGATGAGTCATGAGATGTAGATGTGTCAACTACAACGATAGCAATTAGAATGCTGGAGACCCCCACTCCCTATATCAAGGATAGAGAAATACTTAAGAATCATGCCTACCAATCAGGAGTACAAGATCACTAGATTGAGTGAGCAGAACAAGAATGAGAATGAAAAAATAAAGGTAGTGGAGATGACCATCTATGACCACAACATACATCTGCAATATTCTGGTGATTTGTTCTGCAAGACAAAATGCCCCATTGATCTTTGCTCTTAGTTATCTTGGCAACGCTGTACGAAAGCTCTAACCACCTCGCAAAGAGCATCCCTAGTTGAAATTTTAAGGCAGAAGCCACAGAGAATAATGAATTTATAATGAGACCAGACCTGCGGTCATTCGAGTTAAAGGATATGTCCCACAAAGTCAAGGGTGAGTAGCAACGTAGATTCCATTCCAAGAAATGAGCATTGGAATTTCAACAACAAGAAACTAGTGATGTCAGCTAGAATTACAAGATGGGTCATTGCTAACTTTTCTACTTTAAAGCCTGATTTATTAGACACTTCCCACCTATCACCAGATTTGACATTTGTGATGATTCGATCCAAGCTCACTAAAGCTCCTAATGAAGAGACCTTGATCTTTGCAAAAAAAATTCGAATTTGGTATAGCGACTCAGAACATAACACCAATTGAAGTGAATGACCAACACCCTCTGGAAATGAATGTCAAGCTCCATAGTACAAATTTGATGTTAACCGTTGAGAGATCAATACCTATGGATCCATTGAAGGAATAAAAGAACAAGACGAATACTACAAGAGCATCGAGGAGGCCAGATATGTGACGTTGCAGCTCTCTACCCGTAAAAAATAAGAAATGCAAATCAAAATTCCCGACTTCAACGAGGCTATCATTAAGAAGGTGGAATTGATAGGACCATCTACCCCTCAGCACACTTGATCATGTGCTACCAAAGACGAGAAGTTGCTCATCTATTGTCTATTGGAGTCTGCTACCTGACGATATACCTAACTGAGTCGAGTTAATCTAAGGACATAAGAGGATTCGTCAAGGGCTTCATCTAAACAGGTTAAGAAGATGACCAACATGGTCCAAAATCAGATTGTGCTGCAAGTTATGGAGTAAAGATCTAACAAGGATTTTCGCTAGTATATGATGGCAATACAAGATAGTTCTGGTATAGCCACCTTTTTTAGAAAGTGTGATTTTTCTGATGACTTTGGGGAAGCGCTTCTATGGCTGTATGGCAAACCATACAGACATGGTTACGAATACTGACAGCCATCAAGAGTTGAAAACTTAATTGGCAAGCCCAACGCGTCAACAATGGGACCTTGATGAGAGAACTAGCTCCTTAGTGGAATTCAAATGAAAATGGAGCAAGTAGAGGAGTTTCCTACTGTTTCTAGGACAATTGCGAAGTCATACTCGGAACCAATCCTTTTGTTTTTTCCCACGAGCATTAGGGATCTTTTGCAAGGGTGGCTATGTTATTTTACTTGTTTAAAAGATGTATTTTTTTCATTTTCTCAAGTGGCAAACCTTTTTTTCTTCTTTTCATTCATAAATTGATCATTATATCTATATTCGCCATTTTTTGCAAGACCCTATTATTGATTTCATGAATGATTCTTGAATCTAATCCCGTGATAGAGGGGAAAATGTGCTCAAAATTAATGGGAAAGATCCCAAATACAAATTTTGAGAGAATTTTCCTCTCAAACATTATTGTTTAGGGTCTTTGGATTAAGTGATAACTCTAAAACATCTACCAATTGAGGACAAATTTTCTTCAATGACATCCATGTATAAGAGGAGACTTGGCATTCCTTCATTTCCCTTCCCAAAAAAGCAAAAGTATCCCTTGTTCCTTTTGAGCCTAATATTTTTCTCTCAATTGAACCCTAACCAAGGATCACTCCCCACACTAGGGGGCAAAAGTGATGAAAGTCTATTTTCATGAGAAAGGTGATTGGTTCTGACCATGCTATGAAGATAACAAGAATAAGTACAAGGAGCAACATGAGCAAAACAACATGCAGACCAAGATGGGTATCCAAAAAAAAAAGAAAAATATGTGAAAGAAAAATGTTGAAAGTATCCTCATTGGAGGAAGCACCAAGTTACAAATTTTCAAGAAAGCATCGTATGAACTATGTGTCAGTTGAAGATTCTCTAAGCAAAAAGAAGGAGATGAACTCTAAGGTGAAAACCCAAAAACATGTAGTTTAGAGCGATCTAGAAAGGAAAAGAAAAGAGAAAGTTAATAAGAAGTGGCATCACCAAGATGAATTGATCCTTGGTTTAATCACCCTCAAATGCTTATTTGGGCCTATATATCCTTTCTTTTGTAACCATGAACCTTAGCCACATTACAAGCCTTGAAAGACCATTTCGATCATACAAGGATATCTGAGAAGAGGAGTTTGTTTTCAAAACACATTCCACCTAATTGAATTCACCTTTTTCCCAAGGATATCAAAACTTCTAATGTTTGTTTGAGATCAAAAAATAGGGAAAATAAATCTAGGGGAGTGATAAGTCAAAGAGAGCCACCTAAATAGGTAGAAATTAGGAACGTTATCTGGTCGTGGGCCCATTCATCATTCATGCTATGAATTCAGGGGCATCTAACTTTGTTTCTTGATTTTACCTTTTCGATGTTTGCCATGACTTTTTAAATTTTCTTTAAATTCTCATGAATTCGTATTTCAAGTTTTTACCTTGTTTATTCACAAGTATCTTACAAGTAGATTAGCATGGATTCATGAAAAAAACCAAAAGATTTATTGGTATGACTTCCAATTGTAGGGATCCAAAAATAAATGTTCACACTCGCTTGAAGGAGGCGTTGCTGAATATGAAAGAATTCATTTGCTGTTGAAAATGGAGATCAAGAAATGGTTTAGCCATCATGAACTAAATCAAGAAACGACTCGATCACATTGAAGATAGCTGAGTCCAACATCGAATGGGCATTACCTCGCATAAAGGGCACGAGTATTAGAAGAAAAGCTCATGTTCGAAAGATCTCAAAAATACAAGAGCAGGGCATAGATTCCCCCCACGAGCAAGCCATGATAGGATGCCTAAGTCCAGCCAGATTGAAAAGACAAGATGTGAAGTAGAAACAACTTGAGTAATGAAGAGCTCAGAAAGTTCAAAGTTCTAGGGCAATAGCTTGTCGAGAAATGAAGATTGAGTTGACTCCTCAGAAGGCAGAACTCAAGTAGAATGAGCTGAGCGAGATTTAAGAAACGGGTCCTAAAAGGGCATTATATGCATAATGATTTTACATGCATATTTGCATTACATGCATAATGAGTTTACATGCATCTGTGCATTACATGCGTCATGAGTTTACATGCTTCTTTGCATTACATGTATCATTTGGATTGTAGCTTGAAGATGAATCAGCCTAGTTGGAGAATATGGCTAATCAAGAATTTTCTTTATCTATCCCTTCTCAAGGACATATCATGCATTCATGAGTTAGACATCTCTAGGAGCATGCTAACTCATCACAATCATAGCATTTGTTGCATTTTGACAGGAATACAAGGACATTTTATGGAAGAGGCCATAAACGCAAGACACCTTATGTCACTTTAGGGGTAAAGCACCCCGCACCATTTTTCAGAGGAAGCCATAGATGCAAGACATCATATTTCAATTCAGGGGAATGACACCCCACATCACTTTGAAGGAGCGAACCATATTTCTTGCCATCTTTAGAAGGAGTATATCATTTTTTGATTCAACGAATATCCATTTAGGCTCAAGAAGGATGGAACTTTGTTTCGATATTCAACAAACTACCTATCCGTTCAGGCTTAGGGAGAATAGAACCTTATTTTTAGCAACCGCCTATCTTTTCAAGCGCTCGAAGAATGTAACCTTTCAAAAAATAGCCTATCCGTTCAGGCTTGAGGAGAATGGAAACTCTTATTTTTCAGCATATGGTCTATCTGTTTAGGCTCAAGGAGAATGAAACCTTTGTTTTTCAGCATATGACTTATCCGTTCATGCCTAAGGAGAATGTGACCTTTATCTTTTGCAGCAACCGCCTATCCATTTAGGCGTAAGGAGAATGGAACCTTGTTTTGACGTTCAGCGTCCAGTTTGCAGTCCGACCAAAAAATTACAAAGATGTGAAACATGGTTAGTTGTGACTCAGCATTTTGCACCATTTGAAGAAATGTTATTTGATTTGTTTCTACTAGGTTATTTCCCCAACTCGGTATCCACAAGGATGAGAGTCATATAGCCATTTGATTTGTTCACTGTCGCTTCGGAGGAATAGGTCATTTAAGAATAGTTTTGTCCATTGCCACTTTGGAATGACACGCCAGTTTTACCAGATTTGTTTTTGACGCTCCAAAGAAACAAGTTTTCTCACCAACTAAAGTCATTTGATTTGTTCACTGCTGTTTCAGGAGAATATGTCATTTGAAGAATTGCTTTTTCCATTGCTACTTTGGAATGACACGCCAGTTGGACCCGATTTATTTATGCCGCTCTAAAGAAATAGGTCATTTGAAGAATTGATTTGTTCATTGCTAGTTTGGAATAACATGCTAGTTTGTTTTTACCGCTCTGGAGAAACAGGTTTTTTCATCTACCAAAGACATTTGATTCGTTCGCTGTCACTTCAGAAGAATGCGTTATTTGAAGAATTATCTGGTTCGTCCACTACCGCTTCAGAGGGACATGCCAGTGTTACCCAATTTGTTTATGCCACTTCGGAGAAATGAGTTGCATCATCGTTAGAAGAAACATCTCTGGTCCATTCAATGCCGCTTCGGAAGAATGGGTCATTTAAAAATATCATTATTTGGCTTCTTCACTGCAGCTTCGGAGGAGCAAATCGTCCAATCAATTCGGTTGGATAAAATTAGTGCCTTTTGTTCTTTGCCCTATTCTCATTTCACCGAAATGAGCAAAGAGGGGCAGCTGTAGTCACCTATTTTATTCGGCCCAATAAGCAAAAAAATATAAAAAAAGACTTGATTAGAAAAATAAAAAGAGAGTGCATGCACATGAATAAAGGCCCAATTGGCCCAATTTTTTATCTTATTTATTAATGTATTTTAGTTTTTCTTGCAGACCACACAAAATCTTAATCATGACAGATATGGGAAGATTACAAGAGATCCCGCTCGACATGTATGGAAAGTCAAGCTATGTGCAAGGATTCTTCACTGTGGATTTATGGCAAATTTTCGATAGGATCCAAGCATTTTCGGGTTAGGGTGTCTTCTTGCGTATTGACCTTATTTCAGTTACCTTTCCAACGCATCTTGAAACGCCTCAATTGGAAGTCGGGAGCTCAAGATATGCTCATTTACTGAAGACAGCGCATGTAGAAAACTATATACGGGTTCAATACGTGAATTTGATTTTATTACGGATTTTCAATTATTTTATTCAATATTCATAATTAAATTCAAGCTTAGACGTTTACCTATTTGTTTTAACTCATTTAAGATCATATTGAATGTAAGGAAAGAGTATGATGCCCAAGTAATGGTATTATTCTCTTTCCAAGAATGTTGAGCATAAGAAGGGAATATGCTTTTAGGGTTTTAAGATTTTTAGGTTTTTAGGGTTTCTTGAAGCCTATAAATAGGATTCACCCATTGTAATTCATAGATACTCACATCAACATTCACACACACAGACACAAGAAATTGTAATAAAGAAATTGAAAAGCAATACGAGCAATTTCTCTGAGCTATTTTTACCCAAATTTTGTCTCCATGTATTTTTATTTTTACTCTTTTATTTTCTTGGATACTTGGTCTCGTGTAAGGAAGAAAAGGGGTACAATTCCTCACCAAACCGATGTTTGTGGAAAATTCCGTGTCACCCAAAGTGAAAGTCGGAGCTATTACTGAAGGAGGAGCAGCCGAGGTGTGCTGCCGGTAGCCAGCAGCAGCGACACGCTGCCCGCAGCAGTGGCGGCAACGACAGCAGAACCAACAACCCGTACCCTTGTCATTTAGTTCAAGCTTGATCCCACTGTTTGCGATTTCTTAACCTTAATCTTTATTTCAGTTTATTTATTGTTTAAGCTCATCATTTTATTCGTGCATATTCATCCTGTCATGTTTTGTTCATCTTCATATATTTTAACATGGTAAGATATTTAGTTAAATGAACCTCCTAATAATTAATATTTTTTAAAGGGAAAAGCAATTGAATAATTTAATATGAATACTTTTAGGTTGGTTTCTTTAATAAATGGTTTAGATTTTTTTTAGTTGCCCATAATAAGGTTTCAATTAAATATTTAGGCCTAGATTCCTAAAATAATGTACATATTAATAGATAACTTAAATATTCTACACCTTACCTTAATTCTAAATAGTTAAATAAAACTCTTAGATAAATCTTTAAAAATGTATGTAATATATTGTAAATATGATAAGTAATTACAAACTTACTTTTTAATTCTTTAAAAAAAAGGGTAAGTAATTATTTAATTGTAAATAAAACTCATTAGGTAATTCTTAGAAAAGTAAATAAATTGTAAATAATTAAATAAAGCCTTTAGGATTAATTTCTTTAAACACATGCTTCTAATAATAATAATTAACTTTGAAAATTAAACCACCCATAAAAAGAAAAAAAAAAGAACATAAAATATCATTTAGAAAAGAATTTTTTTTGCATCATGAAAAACGAGATATTTTCTCAATTAGGGTTAATCCGGTCTTCCCCTAGCCGTTGGGGAACAGTCGAAACTCCTATGAGATACTATATTTTTTAATTTTAAGGATTAATGTCTTAATCCCTTTGCTTCTAAAATGACTAGGGTTTACTGAGCCATGAGCAAATTCAGGTCATTTTCAGAACTCAATGGATTTTTACTTTAATCTCTGCATGCACGCATCAGAGTTACAAGGAAAATATTAGTGATCAAGTAAGCTTCATTTTGTAGGCGTGATGGGGGTGCTAATCCTTCCCCACATGTAACCGTGCCCCCGAACCCTTGAGATTTCGTAATCTCTGGTTTGTTTTTAGGTTCCTAGTCCGCCTAATATAATAAAAGGGTGACTCCGTTGTTACAATTATGTTGGATGTTAACTTTATTTTAATGTGAACGATGTTGATTTTATTCAATGCCAAGTACATTTGAAGGTTATGATCTAATGATTTAAAATGGTTTAAATATTGGTTGGATTGATAGCTTGCGTTCTAAGAGTATATATGGTCATATGCTTTAATTCCATAATTAATCTCTAAGCCTATGTTGAGGTCTTGGCCATTTGGTGCTTATTGGATAATGCTTTATGTTGTTAGGAAGCATGTCTCTAGATTAATTGTATAAATTTGAATTGTGTTGAATAATTGGTATGTAATTATTTGAGCCTATGTGTTTAATGGTGGTATGACATTAGAAGCATATCAAAGTCGTTTGTTTGATATTATTGATGGGTTTACTTCGACAAACCTAATGTGAGCTTCTTAGTTCCGGTCTAACGACTAGGCCGGGTCAATAGGTTACATTAGGAATTGCTTGATATTATTGATGGGTTTGGCTTCATGTTCAAAACATGTTTGATATTGATCGACTTGCAATAAAATGTTTTATTTCTTACATACCATTTCTTTTGTTTGGTTTTCAAATTGTTTCCATGGCTTATCTTTGAACTTGGTAATTGCTTGATATTATCGATGGGCTTGGCTTCGTGTTCAAAACACATTTGATATTACTGATGGGTACCATGGAATTTTCTTCTAGTTTCATATATTATTGATGGGGTTTGCCAAATTCTTGAATTTGTGATGTTGATTGACTTGCAATAAATTGTTTTATTTCTTACAGGATCCCTAAACCCAAATCCTAGCCAATTCTTCTTTACTCTACTAATTAACCATGCCACCACCCAAACGTCAAAAAATCGGCTAACACCATCTTTCCATGTATAATGTTTCAGATCCGAGAATGAAAAAACCAAATTTTATAAACATTTCTACAATAGACCAAATCATAAGGAACATGTTGTGGACATGAATTTCCTTTAGAACTTAGACTACAACTTCAAAATGAACCCAACTTTCACGAAATAAGGTTGGAATGATTTTCTTAGGATCAAACCTAGGGTTTGTGAAAGACTTGTACGAGTCTTTTAAAGTAATTCCACAATTGAACGTGGGCTAAATTTATCTAAGGAGATCATAGGCATCAACTCTTATGTTATGAGTAAGGATCTCTTTATCACTCCCCAAACAATTGCAACTACTTTAGGTATTGAAAATAAAGGCTCTTATGATGAAATTAAAACCATGTCTTGAAAAGTACAAACACCATAGCCCTAGAAATATTCCTTTTGAAGAGAAAATCTTTCACCTTATTGTGTCATGGTTTTTTCGATCGTCCGCTGAAAAATCATCAAAAATCCGAGATATTGATTATTGGTGGTTTAACCAATATCGAAGTGAGGTTGCTCCTAACATTGACAAAATCATTTTCCTCCAACTAGTATCCTTTGTCAATAAGGGCCCTGGAGTCTCAACCTCTCTTCCATATGCTTGTGTCCTTACATATATCTTTGAGAAGAATGATGTCGATTTTCCTTCTGACCAACATGTCCCTTTAAAGGAAAAAATTGACTTTCATTCAGCCTGCAAATGCATATTCGACTTTCGAAAACATTGTTGGATTTATAAAGGCGAGGACTCAAAAGATGCCGCCAACTCCTGAAATATGGAAGAAAATTTCCCTTTTCCTGCCGAAGAAGTTTTTTCTACAAATCGAGAGGAGATTACGATGAAGTCACTACTACATGGTTACTTGTCGTGATCATGTTAATTCACAGTTAAACTGACCTTTGTAACCATGTTGATTCGTAGTTCGCTGAGCTTTAAAACCATGATGCGTCTCAGTTTGCTGAGCTACGTATCCATATAGATTCGTAGTTTGCTAAGCTTCGTAAGCATGTTGATTCTCAGTTTATAAAGATTCACAAGGAAACGGCCTCCCTTCGTCAAGAATTCAGTACTCGTAAGACGGATGACTAGACTTTTAATGTAATGACATTTGAAGTTGTTAATATTCTATGGAATTTGATGCGTATGAACTTAATTTTTGATAGACTTCATTTTATTTTAGGGTAAAGTTCACAAATGGTCACTAAACTATCTCTAAAAATATAAAATGGTCATCAAACTTTCAAATATTACATAATGGACATTAAATTTTAGTTTTTGTTACAAAATGGTCACTGAGCCGTTAACTGCCGTTAATTGGGTGACGTGATAGTTACATAAATTTGAATAATAGAACATTTAATCCTCCATATTGACACATTTAAGCAGTTTATTCCTAATTTAACCCTCATTATTGATGTCTAAATTGATTAAATGTGTAAATATTGAAGATTAAATATGTTATTATATAAATTTTCGTAATTGCCACGTCTCACGGTTAATGACAACGGTCCAGTGACTACTTTTAATAAAAACTAAAGTTTAATGACCATTATGTAAGTTTTGAAAGTGTGGTGACCATTTTGTATTTTTAGGGATAGTTTAGTCGTCATTTGTGTACTTTATTTTATTTGAGTTACATTTCTGCAAATTTAAAATTCCATTGCTTTTTATTTTATGAGCCAAAATTATATATTGTTCTTATTAGGGATAGCAATGGGGCGAGGCGGGTTTTTGGTCGACCCGACTCCGACACGAAAAGTAAGGATCAAAACCCAACCCTAACCCACCCGAGTATTTTTTATGTTTAACCCGCCCCGACCCCGTCTCGATGTTAGATATACATACCTGACTCCGATCCGACCCGACTCGATTAATTTTGTTTTTCATTTTAAATTGACAAAATCAAATTTGTTTTATTTCTAACTCAATAGACGCAACTAAAAACATACAAAATGCAGATTCCAATAAAAAATATAGAAGATTATAGTTGAGAAAAACACCGGAATTAAGTAAGATAAACGTGCAAAACAGATTGAAAGAACAAAAAGGAAAGACAAAAAACAACAAATAAAAAAGCAAGCAAGAAATAAGGGAAAACAGATTCAACATAAAAAATTCAGAATCAAGTAATTAAAAATTAAAAGAAAACATATTTAAAGAATAAAAATTACAAATGGATGACCAAAAATTAAGAATACATGTCCAAGCAGTAAATCTGGAAATATAAAATATACAAATATAAACCCAAATCACAGAACTTGTACAAATTAATAAATCTAAAACCCAAATCGGTATTTCTATAAAAGATAGAATTGAGGCTTTGAAGGTTTTGCCGAATTGAACCTTAAAATTTAAAATTATTGCCAAAGATAACCATGAAATTTTAGAGTCGAGTATCATCAATGATGGAAAAAAAAGAGTTTGGGTGTTTAAAGAAAATGAAAGCATGAGACTAAAAGATTTGAAGAAGATAATAATGAAAATGAAAAATGAAGAAAAAATTTTTGGAAAATGGGAGATTGAGACGAGAGAACAGTTGTGTGCAGAAGAAAAATAAAATGACAGGGAAAACCCTAAATAACTTATATATATATATATGATATTTTTGTAAATATTTTAAAATTTGATCTAATTATATCGGGTCGGGATTTCTATGACCTAAAGCCGAACCCCCTCGTCCTGACTCATAAATTCTCAAAACTTGCCCTGAACCCGAATTTTTAAAGAAAAAATCTGCCCCTATAGGGTCAGGATCCATCGGGTTCGAATTTTTTTGCCAAAAAAAACTCTCTACTTCCATCTTTGCACAATGCAATGTCAATTGTTTGAGTTTTCCTTCGACGATATCTACTGGAAGCTCTAAATCATGTGTTGAAGGATACATTGTTCACTGTTATTGTGGATTGTAATCACCAGTTTGCACTTCAACTATATCACGAAGCAAAGAGAGGAGATTTTATGGATGTGCTAGAGGCCCAAAGTATTAAGTAATAAGTTGGGTTTATTGTTCCAGTGATTCGATTAATGTGTTATTCTAAATTTCTTATGCACATTTGTAGAGCCATTGTGATTTCTTTAAATGGATTGACAATGATAGAAATTCGATCGATGTTGAAGAATTGAGAAATTAGGTCCAAACGTTGTTGGCTGAAAGTAAGGAAATTTGAATTCAGAATGACGAATTGCAGAAATTGGTGAATATGGATGAAGTAAGAAGGTTGGACAAAAAACTTGACAAATTTAAAGTCGAAAGAAAAAACTTGAAAAACAATGTGATGTTCTACAAGTTTGTTTTGATTATTTCATTGCTATGTTGTAATAAATTTTTTTCGTCTAGAGATCTGAACAAGATTCAAGTTACCTTCTAGAAACAAACAATGCCAGATTACGTTAGGAAACTAACAACTGTTTGCTTATCGTCAATGTAATACGAAATACTTAGAAGTAGTAAGAAGTCGAATCCTACAGTGAAAGTAACATGCGTAAAAGTTGTACTCCAACACAACTCATGTAAAGAATCTCTTATTCACGTCGTTGACATGTCATCTCATTATCAGGATTCTCTGTTTTACGTGCCTAACACGTCTTCTCTTGTCAAGAGTTTTAGCTATAACAAAACTAAAAGTTTCGATACTCAAACATATAAAATGTACCCAACCTTGTAAAGTTTCGATACTAATCATGTACAATGTCTATGTTCATGTATATTTACATGTTCATATTTTATTGGCAGTATTGAAACTTATGTAAGAGATTTGATACTTATACCGACAACAGACACCTAAATGTCACCAAATCCTATAAGATTTTAGGTACATATTCAAGAATATCAAAACTCAAAATTTAGTATCGATACTAATCGTTACATATGTGAGAGCAATGTTGTTTTCAAATTTAGGAGATGGATTGGTTGCACTAGAAGCATACGATGCCAAATTTGTTTAACGATATACTCAACTCTGATTAAGTTGTCAAAATCCATTACAATTGGTACATTTGTTCGAGGAACCGATGGGTGGGAAATATGATGATCATCACAAACAAAAATTAGATTAAAATGTACTATCTGAAATTTGATACATGGTTCATTGATACTAAGCTTAGTTTTAGTTAAAATGAATGGAAGACGAGCTTGTTTCCTTATTGTCTTAGTCTGTACATATATCTGATGTGACGTTCAATTCCTTAATTATTTGTTCTCTCTCGTGTCGTCTCCTAGAATTATGTACAAAAATAGCATCTTCGTGTTTAGAAGGTGGGGCACCTCCTACGATTCTTGATGAACTATCACCTTCATTAAAATTTACATACAACTTGATGTTGGTAACCTCTTATCTCCTAAACATCTTACGAAGGTCGTTTGCATTATATATCGATAGCATGAAATGCGCTTTAGGGCTAGGCTCATCAACGGGGATTTGGGCTTCCAATGAAGAGAAATTCTTCCTTGTTGATTTGCTATCCTCCGTTGAAATCAACTCAAACAAATCATCCTTCTTGATGTTGTTGTTGTATGAAGTATAGAGGCAAGCTCCTAAAAAATAGTTGCAGAAAATCTTGCTATATTTTTTAAATATTGTTACAAAATATGGTAGAAGTGTAGAAGTATTTATAACCGATTTGTAAGGGTAAAATTTGGGGTTCGACACCTAAAATGTTACCAATAATTAGTTTGAGGTTCAACACTTAAAATGTTACTGATAATCAATTTGAGGTTTTGATACCAAAAAAGTTATTGAAATTTAGTTTAGGGTTCATACCGTAAAATGTTAATGAAATTTAGTTTGGGGTTTGGCACCTAAAATGTTACCCAAAATGAGTTTCAAGATTGACACCTAAAAAGTTACTGAAAATCAGTTTGAGGATTGACACTTAAAATGTTACCAACAATGAGTTTGAGGTTCCTGACCTATAATGTTATCGAAAATTAGTTTGAGGTTCGTCGTAACATTCCCCACCCGGACTGGTCAGGAATTGGGTCAGAGAATGCTACCGGTGAACAAAACGGTGATCAATGTAGTAAAATATCAATATAAAGATTTGTCACCCAATCGATAATATACTTTTCAAACATTACAAGGCATAAGCTTACCTCAATTTATCCATGGTGAACGAGCAATTCATCAATTGGGGCCAATTTGTAACCTTAACAAGTTTTAGGGACTAAATTGTAAATCTAATAATTTAGGGGTCCCTTGATGTAATAAACTATACAATAATGAAATTCAACACTACAAAAATGATCTTATAGATTTTCATGTAATTCTGATAACATTTACCTAACCAATTAGACCATGCGATAATCGGTGACCATTTTGTAAACATTTTAAAACTGTGTTCATTACCTTTTAACAGAATTAACTTCCACCGTATCGATACGCATTGGGTCTATCGGTACGGGTATACATAGGTTTGAGCCCCATGTAGGATTGTCTAAACCTGTACCAATACGGTTGGGGTCGTATCGGTATTGCATTCAAGGGTAACAACCCAATTCCTAGAAATTCAAGAACTCGTATCGGTATCGATACACTTGGACCTATATCAATACCCTATTATGAACTTGTACTTTCCCAGGCCAAATATGCAAGGACGTATCGATACATCTTGACCTGTATCGATACACCCTGCACTGTAATGTCAATTTTTATCTAGTTTTTAATCCATTTGACCTAGCAATTGATATCCAAATGCAATGAAACTTTACCAACCATATTCCAATGCAATAATCTGCTTGCATACCAAATTTTTGGGTCATCTAAATCCATTTACTAGGTTTTTACCTTTTAGTGCCAAGTATGCATTTTTAGCCATGTTTTCATTATGCCAAAAGGTAATTTAGGGCCTTAGACACTTCCACACACCATACTTAATACATACATACCAAAAGAGTCACAAAAGACTAGTTCGACTACTTTGCCACCATTCTAGGAGTTCATAGGAACAAAACACATTACTTGTGACTTGAGGTGGCTTGTCAACAATGACCAAACTTCCGATCTTTAACGACAAAATCCTTAACCTGAAATGTATGAAATGAAATGCATTAGGCATACTTTACCTAGTGAGGTAGTCACAATTAAACACTAAATCAATCAAATGCACTCCTATTCATATCTTGGCAATGACAATGCAATAGTTCAATAGAAACAATGCAGTGAACATTTTCAATAGCAATAAATTCATATTTCAACAATAACCCTTGGATCGATTCGGGATAGTGGATACGTGAATTCCTACGCCTTGCCAAATCAATGAATGGTCTAGTCCATCCACATTTCCAATATGACCAATATCACAATACATCCCTCAACCTTGCCAAATCAATATAAGCCCTAGCCCAAGGACCTTAGTCTACCCGTACACTAAGCTCATGAATTCTATGGCATGCCAATTGTATCCAAAGTCCTTTCGAATCCAAGGTCCGGTGATAATACCAATAGTTCATGTTCAATGTCAATAGCCATGTTCAATGTTCTTATTAATAAACAATGTTCTGGTGTCCATGTTCAATGACAATATCAATAACAATAACAATGTCCAATGATCTAATTAACAATAACAAAGGTTGATGCTTCATGCATAATGTTTCGATAACAATAACGATGTTGACATCAATGATCAATGACAACGGCTATATCAATAGCTATATCAATGCTCTATATCAATATCTTATCTTTCATGATTCAATGATGATAGTGATGATAATGGCAATAACAATACTCAATGACAACAACGATAAATATGTCTGAAGTTCAATAACGATGACGATGACGTTGACAATGTTCAATACTCAATACGATAACTTACCAATACTTACTAAAATATCTAATAAGTGATTCGATGCAATAATCCTTAATAAAGAGGTTAGCAATGACAATTTTAATAATAATGAAATCGAGAAAGGCACCTAGCCTAATCCCGAGACTCCGACTACACTCACCTCGATAATCTGATGCTTTTGCGGCTCTCGGATTACAATTTCTTTGTTTTTCCAATTGATGGATTCTGGTAGATTCGTTAATTTCTCCCATTGTTGCTCTTGAGCTACAAACATGGAGGAAACAAGGATTTCAATACCAATAGCTAATTTCATAGCATGAATTAGCTATGGAGACAATAGGATTTTAAGCTAGAAATTTCCATGGATAACGTTATAGGATTCAAAATCCCTAATTTTGAAATTGATCATGATTTAGCTATAGAATTGGCAATTCAATAAAAGGTTATTTCTTACCCAATCAATATCTATAACTTGTGATCAACAACCTTAAGAAAGCAAAGCTTGAAATCAATCTCCAATGGAAGTGTGTGCTTAGAGGTTGAAGACAAGGATGAAGGGATGTGCTTTCTTATTTACTAATCGGGTAAGGATTTCTAATTCATTCCTTCTTTCTTTAATGAATTGGTAATCGAAAGCTCTCCTTCATGTGAAGGAATGTTACCCAGTCATCCATGTATGGAAATTGAGTTTAGGGAGGGGCTAATCACAAGATTAGTCCTTCAACTCCCAATGTTTTATGCTTTTACCCCTAAGCTTCCAATTTTCCCAATATGGTCACTAAAAGATTTTCGATAAATTCAATAAGGTCCTTAATCAATTAATTGACTCACTTAGAGTCCAATGTCAATACAATTGACCTCACGATCAAAGTCAATACAATGTTAGGACCTTTACGGTGTAGGGTTTCTGATCGTCGAAACCCAATTTTGACTAGGCCAAATTTTGGGGTGTTATAACTCTCCCCCTTAAGAAAAATTCGTTCTCAAATTTTACCTGGATTGAAGAGATGAGGATATTGCTTCCGCGTTGTCTCCTCTAATTCCCATGTTGCTTCCTTAGTGGTATGTCTCTTCCAAAGTACCTTAACTAATGGAATAGTCTTGTTGTGAAGTCTTTTGACTTCCGTTACAAGAATCTGAACTGGTTCTTCTTCATAGGACAAATTGGGTTGAATTTCCACGGATTCAGGCTCAATGATGTGTGAGGGATCAGAACGATACTTCTGAAGCATGGATACATGAAACACATCATGGATTTTACCCAACTCCGATGGCAACAACAATCGATAGGCCACTGAGCCTATTCTTTCAATAACCTCGAAGGATCCAATGAATCGGGGACTCAATTTTCCCTATTTTTCGAACTTAGAACTTTCTTCCATGGTGAAACTTTGAGGAAAGCTTTCTCACCAACTTCATATTAAATATCCATATGCTTAAGATCAGCATAGGCCTTCTGCTAGTCAAATGCTGCTTTCAAATGGTTGTGGATGATGGTAACCTTCTCTTCGGTTTCCCGAAGTAAATCATGGCCCAACATCTTGCCTTCATTGAGTTCAGCCCAGCATAAGGGAGTTCAACAACGCCTACCATACAATGCTTCATACGGTGTCATTTTAATAGAAGCTTGGCAGCTATTGTTGTAGGCAAATTCAATGAGGGGTAGGGATTTCTCCCATGACCTATGAGAATCAATAATACATGCTCGTAGCATTTCTTCCAAGATCTGCAAAAGAGGATTCAATAACGGTACACCTAATCAATGATTCGTAGAAGGGATTTTCTGATGATTACCTATATTACCCTTTCTTATTGGCCATTAGACTGAGGGTGAAAGGCAATACTAAGATTAAATATGGTGCCCAGAGCTCCTTGCAATGACTTCCAGAACCGAGATGTGAATCGTGGATCTCGATTGAAAATGATAGACTGAGGCACTCCGTGGAGTCGAATGACTTCCTTGATATACAAGTCAACCAGCTTGGGAAGGCCATAGTTTATTCGAACTGGTAGGAAATGTGCTAACTGGGTTAGACGATCCATGAAGAACCAAATGGCATCGTGTTTAGCAAGAGTCAAAGCCAGACCACTAACAAAGTCTATAGTGATCTTCTCCCACTTCTATTGCGGTAGATCGATGGGTTGCAATAAGCCAGTAGGAACACAATGTTCAGCTTTAACACGTTGACACGTAAAGCACTTGGATACGAATTCAACTATGGCTTGCTTTATGCCCGACCACCAATAAAGCTCACGTAGGTCCTTGTACATTTTCACCGACCCTGGGTGAATAGAGAAAGAGCTCGAATGAGCTTACTTGAGGATATCAATGCGAAGAGATTCATCATCAGGTACACAGACCCAATCACGAAAACATAAGAGCCCTTCAGAATTTACTCTGAAATCAGGGTTATCTTGTAACATGGAAATGATAGCTTGAAGCTTAGAATCTTGTCTTTGTAATGCTTAAATTCTCGATATAATGGTAGACTGAACTTGAAGTTCAGCTACGAAGCAACGATGCTTCCTAAGACGGAAGTGAGCATTGATATCTTAGGGAGATACAATACAAGGACTTGCAATGAGTCAATTTACGAATCAACACATTAAACTTAATGATCAATAATAATACTTACCAGGTAGAGGTTTGCGGCTGAGTGCATCAGCTACAACATTAGCCTTTCCCGATTGGTAGTCAAAGACAGGATCATAATCCTTGAGGAGTTCTATCTATCTCCGTTGTCGAAGATTCAACTCTTTTTGGGTCAGGAGATATTTGAGACTTTTATGATCGATAAAGAGGTAACATTTCTCTCCGTAGAGGTAATGCCTCCAAATTTTCAATGCAAAAACAAATGCAGCCAACTCTAGATCATGAGTGGGATAATTCATTTCATGTGGCTTTAATTGTCTGGAAGCATACGCAATGACTTTTCCTTCTTGCATTAATACACATCCTAACCTGAGATGCAATGCATCACTGCAAACTGTGTAGTCCTTTCCTGACTCAGGTTGGGTTAGAACTGGTGCATGAGTTAAAACTTGTTTCAATTGATCAAAGCTCTTTTTTTGATCCGCAGTCCAAACGAACGGAGCTTCCTTTCTCAATAACTTAGTCAGAGGAGCTGCTATCATAGAGAATCCCTTGAGAATCTCCTATAATAGCCAGCAAGACCAAGAAAACTCCTTACCTCACCAATGTTCTTCGGTGGATGCCAGTCGATAATGGATTGGATCTTTTTTGGGTCTACTTAGATGCCTGATGCCGACACGATATGCCCCAGGAAGGCAACTTCTGTAAGCTAAAATTCACACTTTAAGAACTTGGCAAATAATTGCTTCTCACGGAGGGTTTGAAGCACAATACGAAGATGATCACGATGTTCCATTGCATTCTTGGAATAGATTAGAATGTCATCAATGAATACCACTACGAATTTATCAAGGTAGGTTCTAAAAACCCGATTCATCAATTCCATAAAAGTAGCCAGTGCATTGGTTAGCCCAAATGGCATCACCAAAAATTCGTAGTGGCCATATCTCGTACGAAAGGCAGTTTTAGGCACATCACATTCTTTAACTCTCATTTGATAATAGCCAAACCTTAAGTCAATCTTGGAAAACACAGTGGCATCCTTGAGTTGATCGAATAGGTCATCAATCCTTGGCAATGGGTATCTGTTTTTGATGGTCACCTTATTAAACTGCCGGTAATCGATAACCATCTTTCTTATTCACAAAAAAAAAGAAGCTCCCTAGGGCGAGGAACTCAGTTGGATGAAGCCTTTATCAAGCAAATCTTGAATCTGGGCTTTCAACTCTTTCAGCTCAACGACTGCCATTTGATAGGGTACAATGGATACTGAAGCACTTCTAGGTTGTACGCCGATGCCAAATTCAACCTCACAGGTTGAGGGTAAACCTGAGAGTTCATCAGAGAAGACATTGGGAAATTCTCACACAATGTCAACATCCGATAGCTGTGGCCCATCCTTAGTTTCCATTGTCAAAGCATACAAGGAAGGATTTCTTGAACTCATCAACACAATGTTTTCCTTGCCAAGGCCTCGAAGATACAATTTTCTTTTGCTACAATCCACCCATGCTTGATGCTCGTTAAGCCAATCTAGACCCAGTATTACATCAAACTCATGGATCGGTAGAGCCAATAGGTTGGCCACAAAAGAAATCTCTTAAATCACTAAAGGTCAATTCTTACATACAAAGCTTATGGTGACACAATCACCAAGTAGATTAGTTACAGAGATTCTCGATGCTATAGGTTTACTAGTCATTTCATACTTCTTAATCAGTTTAGTGATTATAAAGGAATGAGTAGAGCCAGGGTCAATCAATGCATATAAAGAATGTAAATACAGTTCAATGATACCTACAATGACATCAGGCTCATCTTCCTTTTCCCTGCTCCTCACATGATACATCTGAGCAGGAGTCTTGGATTCTTGCTTACTCGAAGCCTTGCTAGAGCCACTGGGTCTCCTTGTAGCTCTTGACGAACCTTGCCTTGACCCCTTACCTCGAAAAGGACTGGGTATGGGTTGCAGTACTTGCCGGTGTAGCCATATTCTTGGTTGCACCAAGAGGACAATCACAGATAAAATGACCCTATTCACCACAATAGAAGCACGCTCTAATCTACTTACGGCACTAGCCCGCTATGTGTCGTTTCTGGAAGTAGTTGCAAAATAGATTCTGTAAACTCTGATTGAAGCCTATTGTGCTCTCAACTGAGACCATCTTAGCAAAAGATTATGTTATAGTCTGAGGTTTCTTAATGTTCCCAGTTCAGAAAGGTTGTGAGTACATGTTCTGCTTAGGACCTTGGTATTTATTCTTCTTATTCCACCTGGGAGGCCGAGAATCATCTTTGAACCTCTTCTCTATCTTGCTAGATCCACTTGATCTCTAAGCCCTCTGTGCAGCTTTGGTGGCCTTAACTCGATTTACGAGATCTTGGAAGTCGGTGATACCCAAAGCAGTAAACATAGGGCGTAACTCATCATTAAGCCCAGCAATAAACATCTCGCATTTGTCTTCCTCCTATTTGACATACTCTACACTGTATCGACAGTACTTGCAAAAATCATGGATGTACTACTCGATAGGTTGACCGCCTTGCTTCAAATGAAGGAAGATACTACGCCTCTCTGCAAGGTAGTATTCACTAACATATTTCTTTCGAATTTCTTGAAGTAAAAAACTCACAAGTGACAGTTTCTTTAGGGATGGTAAGAATAGTGCTCTCCCACCACTAAAGTGCTTCATCAGCTAACAATGTAAGGGTGCATTCCAACTTGTGTTCATCGGAACACTGCAATTGATTGTTCAAAATTCTCAACGTGTTGTCCAGCCAGTACTCGGCGATCTCAGGATTGCCATCATCCTGATCAGTAAAAGTGTATGCGAAGAGCGATGCCAACTTGTCAACAGGGGCTCGAGCATATTGGACAACTGATGGGGTTGGTTGCGCTACCGTCTCGACCCTTATAGATGCCATGAATTACTTGAACATGTCAGCCATGTTCCGATAACACTCTGCCTATACATTAGGCAGCTCCGGCTCAACATTCTGAGGTGGGGGATTAGGTGAATTCGGAGGGTCTCCTCCCCTTACCTCCTCATCGTGTGTCGAGGAACCCGTAGTGGGTTCATCTATGTGAGCTTCGTTGGTTCCAGACATATCGATAACATAAAGAGATTGAATTAGTCAATAAGTCACGATATACACAATATATAACTCCTAGGTGGCAAAGTAACACAATGATAATACGATAGACTTTGGTTTATTCCTAGAATCGACTAAACTCTAGTTCTGATACCAAAAATGTAACATCTCCCACCTGACCTGGTTGGGAACCAGGTCAGAGAATACTACCGATGAACAAACCAACGATCAATGCGGGAAAATATCAATATACAAATTTGTCACTCAATCGATAATATACTTTTCAAACATTACAAGGTATAAGCTTAGCTCAATTTATCCATGGTGAGCCAGCAATTCATCAATTGGGGCCAATTTGTAACCTTAACAAGTTTTAGGGACTAAATTATAAATCTGATAATTTAGGGGTCCCTTGATGTAATCAACTATACAATAATGAAACTCAATACTATAATAGTGATATTATATATTTTCATGTCATTCTGATAACATTTACCTAACCAATTAGAGCATACGATATTCGGTGACCATTTTGTAAACATTTTAAAACTATGTTCATTGCCTTTTAACATAATTAACTTCCACCGTATCGATACGCATTGGGCCGTATCGGTACGGGTATACATGGGTTTGAGCCTCATGTGGGATTGTCCAATCCTGTACCGATGCGGTTGGGGTCGTATCAGTACTGCATTCAAGGGTAACAACTCAATTCCCAGAAATTCAAGAACTCGTATCGGTACAGGTTAACCTGTATCGATACGGGTTGACCAATGTTGACTTTGACCATGACCCGTTTCGATACGCCCTGAGACCGTATTGATGCAATTAATTTCAAAGACCTCACTGTCAAGATCAGTATCAATACACTTGGACCTGTATCGATACCCTATGATGAACTTGTACTTTCCCAAGCTAAATATGCAAGGTCGTATCGATACAGCCTGACGTGTATCGGTATGCCATGCACTGTAATGTCAATTTTTATCTAGTTTTTAATCCATTTGACCTAGCAATTGATATCCAAATGCAATGAAACTTTACCAACCATATTCCAATGATATAATCTGCTTACATGCCAAATTTTAGGGTCATCTGAGTCCATTTACTAGGTTTTTACCTTTTAGTGCCAAGTATGCATTTTTAGCCATGTTTTCATTATACCAAAAGGTCATTTAGAGCCTTGGACACTTCCACAAACCATGCTTAATACATACATACCAAAAGGGTCACAAAAGACTAGTTCGACTACTTTGCCACCATTCTAGGAGTTCATAGGGATAAAACATATTACTTGTGACTTGAGGTGACTTGTCAACAACGACCAAACTTTCGATCTTCAATGACAAAATCCTTAACCTGAAATGTATGAAATGAAATGCATTAGGCATACTTTGCCTAGTGAGGTAGTCACAATTAAACACTATATCAATAAAATGCACTCCAATTCATATCTTGGCAATGACAATGCAATAGTTCAATAGAAACAATGCAATGAACATGTTCAATAGCAATAAATTCATATTTCAACAATAACCCTTGGATCAATTCGGGATATTGGATACGCGAATTCCTACGCCTCGCCAAATCAATGAATGGTCTAGTCTCTCCACCTCGCCAATATGACCAATACACAATACATCCCTCAGCCTCGCCAAATCAATATAGGTCGTAGCCCAAGGACCGTAGTCCACCCGTACACTGAGCTCATGAATTCTATGGCATGCCAATTGTATCCAAATTCCTTTCGAATCCAAGGTCCGGTGACAATACCAATAGTTCATGTTCAATGTCAATAGCCATGTTCAATGTTCTTATCAATAAACAATGTTCCGATGTCCATGTTCAATGACAATATCAATAATAATAACAATGTCCAATGATCTCATTAACAATAACAAAGGTCGATGCTTCATGCATAATGTTTCGATAACAATAACGATGTTGACATCAATGATCAATGACAATGGCTATATCAATGCTTTATATCAATATCTTATACTTTCATGATTCAATGATGTTGGTGATGATAATGGCAATAACAATACTCAATGACAATGTCTGAAGTTCAATAATGATGACATTGACAATGCTCAATACTCAATACGATAACTTACCAATACTTACCATAATATCCAATAAGTGATTTGATGCAATAATCCTTAATAACGAGGTTAGCAATGACAATTTTAATAACAATGAAATCGGGAAAGGCACCTAGCCTAATCCCGAGACTTCGACTACACCCACCTTAATAATTCGATGCTTTTACGGCTCTCGAATTGTAATTCCTTTGTTTTTCCAATTGATGGATTCCGGTGGATTCGATAATTTCTCCCCTTGTTGCTCTTGAGCTACAAACATGGAGGAAACAAGGTTTTTAATACCAATAGCTAATTTCATAAAACGAATTAGCTATGGAGACAATAAGATTTTAAGCTAGAAATTTCCATGGATAACGTTATAGGATTCAAAATCCCTAATTTTGAAATTGATCATGATTTAGCTATAGAATTGGCAATTCAGTAAAATGTTATTGCTTACCCAATCAATAGCTATAACTTGTGATCAACAACCTTAAGAAAGCAAAGCTTGAAATCAATCTCCAATGGGGGTGTGTGCATAGAGGTTGAAGACAATGATGAAGGGATGTACTTGCTTCTTTACTAACCGGGTAAAGATTTCTAATTCGTTCATTGTTTCTTTAATGAATTGGTGACCGAAAGCTTTCCTTCATATGAAGGAAAGTTACCCTGTCATTCCACGTATGGAAATTGAGTTTAGGGAGGGGCTAATCACAAGATTAGTCCCTCAACTTCCAATGTTTTATGCTTTTACCCCTAAACTTCCAATTTTCTCAATATGGTCACTAAAAGATTTTCGATAAATTCAATAAGGTCCTTAATCAATTAACTGACTCACTTAGAGTCCAATGTCAATACAATTGACCTCACGGTCAAAGTCAATGGAATATTAGGACCTTTGCGGTGTAGGGTTTCCGATCGTTTCCATTTTATTTATTGTTCTTTTGGACAAAAAAATAAAAAAAAATAAAAAATCCATTTCATTCCCTCCTCCCCTTCAATTCTTTGTTGTGTAGGAATAATTTATCGACAAAAGGTCCGATGCCCCGTGCGTTTCTCCGTTCAGGTACTCCAATTATCATCCTCAATTTTCTCCACAAAAGTTCACTCAGAATTCGAAATTCAGTATTTAATGCAAAGTTTTTTTTGGGTTTCGAATTTTCTAGATAAATTGATCCTTTTGAAGTTTCGTCGAAGACTAAGCTTTGGATCAAAAATGCATTAATCTGTTTTCCTGTTGTTTCGTCATTGTTAAAATTGCTCTGCATAGGAGAAAAAAGTTGGTAATCAATCAATTAGACTTCTAAATTTTCATAAATCTGCCTTTTCTAGGATCTAATTTTGATGTATTTTGAGAGGAATTAAAGATTTATGCATATACGTACATTTCTTAAGCTGTGAATGCATGTTGTGATGTATGTAGTCTAAATTTATGATAATTTGTGTCAAGAGATGTTAAAAGTTCAAATTTTAAGCTTTAGAGGACCTTTGTCTAAATTTCTGAACTTATTTGCATGGAGGATTTTATTTTCTTTATTTTGTATCTAATTTCTCATTATTTCTGTATGTTCTTATTGTGATGTTTTAAATTTTGCTCTACTGGAATATGGTTGAGAATTGGAGCCTCAGATCATTCTATCCGGGAAATTTTGGTGAAAAATCATTCTATTCAATTTTGGCACCTTTTTTTTTCAATTCCAATGCTTTTTGCTAGTTGTCTAAACTCTGATGGATAGGTGCATAGCACATAGAATTGATTGTATAAGCGTTTGATCTTTTCCAATTCAAATTGTTTATATTTTCTTTCATTGGGGGTTTCAGGAATTTGTAAATGGGTGCCCCTAAGCAGAAATGGACAGTGGAAGAAGAAGCTGCCCTCAAATCAGGAGTTCTTAAGCATGGTACTGGTAAATGGCGCAATATCCTTTCAGATCCTGAGTTTAGTTCTGTCTTGTGTTCACGCTCAAATGTGGATCTCAAGGTATGTAGCTGAGCCTTGAGCAGGATTCACTAAGTACCACTGGAATAAGTTTTTTAATTTTCTGGTTTAATGACCAGAGGTTGCTGTGTCCTAATATTGCGTTTATTAATAGCTCCTAAATTATTGAAGCATTGTTTTCTGTTATTTTGATTGTCAATATTCTGTCCTGCATAGAGGTGAACTGATGTGTATAGTTCAATGTGACCAGGATAAATGGAGAAATATAAATGCAACGGCCATATGGGGATCGAGGCAGAAGGCCAAGCTTGCTCTTAAAAGAAATCAATTAGCCACTAAACATGATGATAACCCCATGGCTCTGATCACTTTACCTCCTAGAGAAGAGGTTGTTGATGCTAAGCCGCTCGCAGTTTCTAGTGGAACATCAAGGGCAATAGGTCCAAAAAAATCATTTCCAAGGTTATTTGTTACATATATTCTTATATAACATTGAATTTAATTTGAGTTGAACTTGGGTACATGAGTGCCCAGCTATTAGATCATAACTTTTGGAACAAGAGCAACTGCTCCTGAAAAACCAAATTTAAGTTATTTTTTAATCTAATTTCAAGGTTATTCATTACACATTTGTATCATATTGAAGTTACTTTTAGTTGAACTTGGGTAATGAATGCTCACATACATAAAACATGAGAAGACGCAGAAGGCAAAACATATTACTTCCTAGATACTTTAAACTGGCTGTAAATACACATATTTGTTACCCCGTTAGGGCTTTAGTATTTAGTTTTTAAGGATTAAGACCAAAATTATCCGACTTCTTGGTTGTTATAGGCCAAAACAATCTCGTGCTAGAGGCATGCTATTCTGTTTTTGTACAGGCATATTCATTGCTGCTTAAATTGTTGTACTCTCAATGTTGTAGGTTAGACAATATTTTACTAGAGGCTATCACCAGTTTGAAAGAACCAGCTGGTTCTGACAGAGCTTCAATTGCTGTATACATAGAGGTACTTTTCTTTCTTGGGTCACTCCTGAATTCTGAGTACCCGTAAGAAAACAACAGCACCCATTTAATTAAACTGATGGAGGCTTTTGCTTTTTGTAATGACTTTATATGTCAACAATTTTCCTTCTTTCTTGTTCTCCTGTAGGTGTGGAACTTATGCTTTCTCTTTCTCCTTATTTCTTGTTCAATTTCTGTTTACACTCTGAAACTATTGTGAATGTTTTCATCAAAACATCTAAATTAATTTGAGCTGTTTTATCTTTGACATTATAGGAGAAATATGCTGCCCCACCAAACCTCAAGAAGCTATTGGCAACTAAATTAAAGCTGTTGGTAGCAAATGGGACATTGATAAAGGTAATCATACTGTTGATTACTGGTGCTCCAGTATCAATAGTATATTATCATCTTTGTCATGTGTATAAATTCAACACCAGTGTTCCAGGGTCATCAAAAAGGTCCTTAGAATTTTGACAGAAATGCTTAGGTGATACTTTTATGCCATTGATGTTCCTGAAAACAATATTAAGGTAACGTAAATGGCATTACCAATCGTAATATTAGATTTATAGAAAAAGATGGGAAGGGTTGCTTCCTATTTGGAAAAAAGTATCTTGCACTTTGGTACTTTTTTTCCTCATTGATGAATGTTGATGTTCGCTACTCTTATCTACATTCAAAAAGTTATCAGCATATATTCCCATAAATGGGGAAACATGTTTCTAAAAGATCAAATCTTAATGTTCGTTAGTTGGGACTAATTTATATTGATTATGTGCATGTCGATAGGTAAAGCACAAGTACATGATTGCACCGCGTTCAACTATTTCTGAAGCAAGGAAATCTCCTCTGCTTCTTTTGGAAGGAAGGCAGAAGGATTCTGCAAAAGCAAAGAAGAAAGGCATCAGCATTCTTACTAAAACCCAAGTTGATGCAAATTTGTTGAAAATGAGGAGCATGACTGCAGAAGAAGCTGCTGCAGCTGCAGCACAAGCAGTTGCAGAGGCAGAAATTGCAATCTCAGAGGCTGAAAAGGCAGCAAGAGAGGCAGAAGTGGTAGAAGCTGAAGCAGAAGCAGCAAAATTTTTTGCTAAAGCAGCCGAGAAAGCATTGAAGTCTAGGATGCTAGATACCTGGTAAATCCTCTTTAATCGCTTCTTAATTTTTCTTCTTATTGAACTATGTCCGTATATTTGAAAACAGAGGTTTTCTCAGTGGATGCTCGAGTTGGTTGTTTAAGAGGGATAGTTGTGATATTACCTCCTGCAGCTCTGCCAAACTGCAAACCTTCATTGCAACAACCTCACATCCATTGAATAAATTTTATTTTCTTAATTCTGTGGGCCTACTTCAACCTTTCTTCTATATGATTGAAAAGTTTCTGAAACAAAGATGTAAGAAGCAATAGCTATTCGTTCTCTATAGAGTATAATTAGACTCCATAAAAGAAGCCCATTGCAAGCAGACAGTTACTTTCACTTCATTTCATCAGTTTTCTCCTCTTCATAGGTGCTCTTCTTCCCATTTTGACAACAAAATATATCACAGAAATAGTGACACTGCAGCAAAACATTTTTGACATCCTTCGTTTTCGTATTTTTGGAGAATACAATATTTGTCATGTACATCCAGCAAGAGAATAATGAGAGTGACCAGACATTTTTGACATCCATCATTTTTTTGGGTGTAAAACTGCAATGTATATCTGGTTTTCTCTTGTGACCTCAAATTATAGAGCTCTATAGTTTGATATCTTAATGTTTACCAGAACTTAACCCTAATGCGATTCCTTTTGTTGTTTATCTTCTTGATATCAGTTGCGAACTTGTGCAGATGGCGTAAACGGATATTCACCATTTGATCTTAGTTTATTGCTGGAACCATGCACGAGACCTGACATGATGCTGGCCTAGTATACCGACCTCAATCGATCGTCTATTACTGTAAATATATTAGGCTTGTAAAGAAGAGAATGTGAGATTAATCCATTAAGTGCTTTTTTATGAACATTTGGTAAAGAAGCTTGGAGGTTTTAGGGATTCTATAACTTTATCATTGAGTATAAGGTTACAGATATAGCAAAAGAAATCGAGATAGGCTTTTATGTGGCATGCTTTGAGATATGTATGATCTGTATCTTCTGAAAGCCAATCTGAATACGATTGAACTGCAGTTTTGCAAGTGGGTGTTCAAGCATTTTGAGTATTTTTGTTGGCTAATGTCCACCAGAACAAAAGAACTCTTGCTTTCTACATCATTTGATTTAACTTGCTCTAAAATTACAATATCATTTAGCTCTATGTGAAGTTTGTAATCCATACCAAACCTCTACCTAACCTTTTTGAAAACATCATAGAAATTGGTTTAAGAATTATATTGTTAAAAATTTGAATTGGAGTTACATAGATATTTTATAGTGGCAGTGGAGTATGTTGTTCTAACTTGGTAAAAAAACTTAAAACAAAGTAACAATTGAAGAACCGGAGAAATGATACAAAGTTGAAAGATTAATTTACAAAAAAAAAAATTGTTTTCAAAATAAAAATTGAAGCTAAATATGTATTTTATAGTCTTTTCGAAATATGTGGTTCAAATTTAATTCAAATAAAGGGGGGAAATGAAGAAAATAAAAAATCATACAAAGTTGAGAGATTATATTGCAAGAAGAAAATTTATTTTTAAGAAATGAAATTAAAGTATATAGTTATTCTACAATAGTTTAGATTTTAAAAGCACGTGGTTCAAATTCGGTAAAAATGAATTTAAAATGGAGAAAAAATTAAAAAAATACCTATTAAATCACAAAATAATAAAACTTGATTTTTCGAATTAAAAAAATTTAAATTTCACTCGAAATTGAAAACCGACTTGTTAATTCAAATTGACTTAAATAAAATAGAATAACTCAACATTAAAAAAACGTTTTTTTTCCTAATAATGTTATACTCAACCCTATAAAAAGATATCCAACTGTAAGCTATTCATTCCTCTAAATTCTGAGGCGAAATCCTTTTAAACTCATTTGAAGGAATATTTGCAATGTACCGAGGGAACAGTGGAATAAAGCTCCAAAAGATAAAAAGAGTTAAGAGTTGCTACATACAAATGACGCAGCATTGCATCACTGTGTTCTTCCCGGATAGGTGTTGTACGTGAGCGGAATTAATATAGAAATTGCAGTACAATTGACTCAATACTCAATTCGATTTATTGGATATATGGTTTTTAAAAAGTTAATATAAAATTTTTCATAAAATATTAAATTTGACACCACTCAATTTATTATGTATGAAATCAACAATATTTATTGTAGGTGGAATGAAAATCTTCCATACCTCATATTTTACTCTAACCTCACTATATGAAAAATTCAAAGTCCATCACCGGTCGTACATAAATAGCTAAAAATAAGTGAATTCCCGATTTGCAATAATAACCATGATTTTTTTAATGCGTCAAACCTATGGGCGTAAAAAGGCTGCCCTAACTTGAAGATTTGACTGAAATCGACTCAAGTTTAAATTGAAAGTGATTCAAGGTAACAATGATCAAAATTCGATCCAAATCTGATCTGATGTTGATCCAAATCAGGACCGAGCCTGATAATGAAATAACCGAACCGAACTTGACCTGCACCCGACCTGATATGAACATGAACACCTGAACTTGACCTGCACCTGACTTGATATAAACACGAGCACTCGAACATGACCTGCACCCGACCTGATATGAACGCGGACCCGAAATTAACCTGGTAAATAGTTGATATAACCCAACTTGAAATGGCCCGAGATCCAATTTTACCTGACCTGTTATTAACTCGACTTATTGCTAATCCGACCTCTAAATGACCCGACTTGCTAATTGACTCGACCTATAAATAAGTAGAGTAAGTTGTACAATTTGTATCAGTTTAACACCAAAACTCTTAATTGTTTGCAAGAAAAATTACCCACTCAATCCAAAATTCAATTTTTTTAAAATTTTCCATATACATAAAACCTTAATTGTTTGGGTAGAAAATTACCAACTCAATCTAAAATTTAATTTTTTTTCATTCTTTTCATATACTCAAGTCCTATAACCCTAAACTCTAAATTGAACTACAAACTCTATACCCTAAAACATAAAATAATAATAACGATAATGATGATGATGTTATTAATTTATTATTACTAAAAATAAATATAATTTATTATTGTTTATTAATTTATTATTATTAAAAATATATGTTACTTATTATTAGAGTAAGATTACAAATTTACAAATTATGAAAGGATGTAACATTATCTTGCTTAGATGACTTATTTGAACTTTTTGAATATTGAAACTTAGTAAATTAATAATTTGTTATTTTTATGTTACGCCATGCTTTTGATTTTTGACTCCCGATTCAAATCATACATGAATAAATCATATGTTAATCCGTTGGACCGAATAGACAATTCTATTTACAAATTACCCCTATTAATAGTCGACCACACAATTAGCGAAAGACGTAAAATGGTACATGTGTTACAAAATAAAATAACTTTAAAAAGGTAATAAATAATACTAAATGTCACAAACTCGCAATTTGACATGACTCGAAAAAAAATAAATGTCAAACTTGAAAAAGAAACGCTAGTACTAAAAGTCATCTGTCATGGAACTTGAACCACTATTTCATCAGAAAACTCAATCATGACCCAATTTTAATAATGAGTTTGCCCGAACATAATCCGAACTTCACACAAAATTAATATTGCACAAATTGAATCTCATTCAAAATTGATTTGACCCGACCTAAGCTCAATCCGATTCCCAAAATGACCTGACTTGAAGTCCATCCGAACTCGGTTAAGATCTAAATCGAAGTCCATCCGAACATGATTTAACCCAATAATTAAGCGAATCAGACCCAAACCATTTTGACGTGAATATGGTATTGACCTAACTTGAACTCGAACCGTGTTTGGGTTTAACCCGGACTCGAGTCAACCCAAACCACACCCAACTCGGTTCAAACTATTGACTTGACCTAACATAATCCGAACTTAATTTGACCCAACCTAACTGCAACTGACCTAAAACTCATATGTGTACCCGATTTTACATCCCTAGTAAAATCCCATTTGTTAGGATGATCAATCGATGGTGAAAGTAGCCAAGAAGGGATGAATTGGTAATTAAAAAGGTTTGGAAGCAAATTGGAAAATAAAAAGATTTGAGACACAAGAGATATAGTGGTTCAACCTTCTAACAAGGTTTACATCCACTACCTTAGCTTCCCACTAAGGATTTTCCAAATTCGCTATGAATTTCTTCCCATTTTCTAGGCTAAGGAGGCAACCTTATACAACCTCAAAACTTTCTATCTAAAGCTTTGAGAACAACTCTCTTTTACAAGAAATAGAATAGCAAACTGAAAATCTTCTCAAAGGTTGTGAGTTTTCCCAATTTACAAGTTCACTCAAACCTAAAACTTGAATAAAATGATTACAAATGAGAATACTCAAGTGGGTTACAAGATTTGACTCTAATAGGCTCAAAGATGGTTGTATTTTTCATGAATGCTTAAGACTTGATCTATAGTTATTGTTGTACCTTTGGAGACTTGTTTATATACCTTTTCATTGATTTCTAACCATTTGGGTGGTTGGGATATTAAATAGAGCCGTTGAGTTACATTTTTCCTACAATAAATGTTGTCCGCCAACCCTCGGTATCAGTACGCGTGCTGTCGTATTGGTACATGCCAAAAGAAGAAAGAGATGTTGTACAAAGGGTATCGATACACGGGAGGATGTATCAGTACGAAGAGTGTATTTACAAAGGCGTGCCGATATAGGCCGTACTGTATCGATGCTGGTTTTGCTCACTGAAATCTAAAAAATAGGTAAGTGGAAAATTGTATCGGTACGCCTAAGGGCGTATCAGTATGGTATAACCACTTTTCAAATTTTATGGTTCTAATAAACTGACAAGGCAATGGTCAAAAAATTATTAAAAAAGATTTATAAAATCTAAACACCTTGTATCGGTACATATAAAGTTGTACCGATACTCAAAGGCAAAATTGGCTCCCATATTGAATAGTGTATCGATATGGCTACACGCGTATCGGTACCCTATAGTCATCACGTTTAAAATGAAATTTCAGTAGCTAAAGACCGTGTCAATACAGCTAAGGGCGTATCGATACATCTGGACCAATTTTGTCTATTTGAGTACAAAAACACTTAGAAAATATTTTGGGGTTTAAGTTTTTGCTTAGAAATTATTTTAAGTTCAAATCCTAGTTAATTTGGGAGACTTTTTGAGTACTTAAAAATTTATTCAATTTTGCAAAAAAAAAGTCCTTGAAATTCTTGTTATATCAAAATCAAATATTAGTTTTACAATTTCCCCCTTTTTGATATAACAAAACCAAAGTAAATTTTTAAGTCTTTTGAAAAATACTACCCCTTTTAAAATTTAATCTCACTTTTCTTCTCCCCTTTTTTTATATCAAAATCAATAGGGTAAATAAAGCAAGATATAAAACAATGAATAACTCTAAGCTTAATTAAACAACATAATTTATAAATTCAAAGCATAAGGTTCAAAGCAACATAATAATCCAATTTAAACTTAAAAACATAAACCAAAGCAAAATATATTTAAAGTCATAGGAATTCAAATAAGTGCATAAAATTCAAAACCTAATATGATATGATATGATATGCAAAAACTAAGGAGCATTCTCATCTTCAGCATCTCTGTCTTCATCTTCTTCAACATCGTCACCAAGAGCATGACCATGCCATTCCCCATGAAACATGGTGAGGGTCATGTCCATCGAAGCTTGGTGATTCTCTATGGAAGTAACACGAGCATCCAAATATGCGAAACGAGTATCAATAGCATCAAACCTCATGTTCATAGCGGCAAAGTGAGTGTCCATGGAGGCAAACTTCCCATCAAGGTAAGCCATGAGAGCGTCTACGGAAGGTTGAGCAACCAGATCCACGAGATCCATTGGAGCAACGAGAACATTCTCCATAGGATCAGGTTGAGCACCAACGGGAAGATCCGCAATACGAATCCATTCTCCATTGCAATATGTAAACTTGGCCTTCCGAAGAGACTTGTCATCAATGAGATTGGTGAGAGGCACTCCAAGATCATAGGACTAATCGATCTCTAACTAATGGAATATGAAGCCCAAGACGGTGCCATAGGCGAAGGATGTAACTTGAGAGGTGAAAAGGTTTTGGTTAAGGAAGACTAGCTCGACAAAGATGATTTGGGCTAGGTTTAGGCGTTTCTCTTCATGGAAGCAATAAAGCCAAAAATCATCGACTTGGCGAACGATACACCATTTACCACCAGATGGTCGAAACCACCAAGTGATAAAGAAGTGAAGAAAATGCTCATGAGCATCTAAAATGGTTACAGAACTACCATAGGTATGAGGAAAATTAATTTCATCATATGTACCAATATCATCCATCCCCAAAAGATCGGCTATAGTTTTAGAATCAAGACAAAAAGTTTTTCCCATAGGATAAGATTTAAGAGCTATAACCTCGGTTTTCTCTTTGTTATAAATACACCTAGCATTTGAAATAGAAAAATATGGACAAGGTTTTTATAAACAATCCCAAGTATGCTTAGAACATTCATGAATTTCCATTAACGCATTAAATCAAGATAGCAAAAGTTGAATTCATCGAAAGTCATGAAAGGAATAGAGCACACGTTCTCGACGAATTTTAAAAGATTGAAAATTTTTAAAACGATTCATAGCATTGGGATTTTCTGGCTCATTAAAACATTGGAGATAAAGTTGGTTAAGGTTTGGTCGAGTACAATTGTTTTCGGAATTGGGATTTGGATTGGTAGGATTACTAGAGCTAGACCCAATCTCCCTTCTTGCTCTTTTCTTAGGAGCCATGTCAAAAACCTGAGATAAAAATAAAACCACAAAAAATAATATATGCATAAACATCACATTCAATCCAATAAACAATTATGATCAAGGTATTGTAAAAATATATATTGTATAGATTAAAAACATATACAAGTATAGAGAGAATTTTTGGTGAAAGAAAAACTAAAAAACAATATATAAAAAATATATGAGTATAATTTTATATTTGAACAAAAAAATTTAAATTTTAAAAAAAATTCGTATAATCTTTGAAATCCAATATATATACATCCTAAATATATAGTTTTTGATAAAAGAAAACAATATATAAGTGAAGAATAAATCAAAAATAAAAGAAAATAGAGTTTATACCATGAATGAGGATTATGGATGAATGGAGGGATAATTTGCACAAAGCTTGATGATGATAACTTGGGTTTAATGTTAAAACCAAAAGCCCTCAAACGATTTTGATGATTTGTGAGAAAAACAAAGGATTTGAAAGGTTTTTATAAGGGATTTACGACATAGGATTTTTAGGAAAAGTTAGAGTTTAGTTTTAATTAGGAAAATGCACTGTAACGCCCCAATTTTGGGCCTAGGAGTTAGCTGGGTTAGGCTAGGTGGTCCATTTGAACAATTTCGACTATTTAGACCAGTTTCAGGAATAATGCAGTTTAAATGGTATTTGAATGAAAAAAATTATGGAAAAATGTTTTAAAATCCTTATTTAATATATAAGTGATTTGGTGGAATCAATTTTGGAAAATGTAATTTGGAGGTTTGACATTTTGGAACTAGTGACCAAAATGTAAAATGTGCAAAACTATTTTTAGTGACTAATTTGTAAAAGATTAGGACTTAGAATTTTTAGGGAGCTTTGATCAAGAGTCTCATTCAGACTTTTTCCCCTTAATTGACTATTTTTAAATTAGTTTAATAAACAAAACAAGTTGAAGAGAATTAATTGGTCATTATTTCTTAAAACATATTTCACGTAACTAACTTTTCTCTCAACTATTTTCCTCTCAATTTCTCTCCAGCCAAACATCAGATTTTATTCAAAGATTTCAGGTAAACCTTTGATTTAGTTCATTCTTTTAACATCAAAAGATTTCTTATTGATTTCCTTTTAAAGCCTTATGATTTTATCTTCGTTTTCTCATGAAAAATCATTGCAATTGGGGGAAGAAGCATCATTAGAGGTAATGTTTCGTTCTTATCCTCTAATAAAAGGTTCTTTATTGAAATTCCCAAGTTCTTGATCTTTTATGAATGTTTTCTAATGTGTTTTGATGGTATAATTATGGAAAGATGATTTAATTGAGGTTTAATTGCTTAATTGACGGATCTTTGTTTCAGATTCGATTCGCTGGGTTTATAATGAGTTAATACTATGATTATGATGTGTTGATATGTTGGATTAAGTGATTTTAACAATAGAATCCTGAAACATAATCGAAGTAAACATAATAAGCATACACTTAGTGAGGTAGTTTAAAGCAGATAAAAAAATCATGAATTGAACAATCTAAAATATGTAACCTCTTCATTCATTCCAAGTTCAAACAAGTCTTACATGATTTACATACTTGACTAAATAACAAGTAATTACACTATATCATTCGAACATAGCACGATTCCTTAAACAAGAAGTACAATTATTAACTAGGTAAGTCTTGCTTGTCATATAAGTAACAAGTAGTTTGCTATCTTAACTTGTCAATTTCATTATCTTGAGTTAATATGAACTTGGTATTTAAGTAAACCAATTTTACAAGTATATCATTTGATAAAGTATCCTTAATACAACTATTTCATGGCAAAATTAAGGCATAGCATATACTTCAATTGATGAATCGAAATGTAGCTTAGCTTAACTTTACTTGCCATGTAAGAAATCTTTTATATTGATAATTTGGATAATGTGTCATTCATAGTCAGAGTAATTAGAAGCATAAATTGATCAATCTATAAACATTCTTGTCTATCCTTTCATGATAAGATAAATCAAATTTTATACCGGACTTTAGATCAAGATTAGGTAACAAACGAATACATCATGTTATCTGAGCATAACCTTCTATCTTTACCAAATATAAAACAAGTATCAAGTAAGAAAGTATTTCTTGTCATTCAAGTAACAGTATAATTTGTTAATTTACCTTATAAATCTCAGTATTTAAAGTTTTCAAAACCTTGGTAATCAAGCAGCCTAGGTACACGAATCCCCAACCAACTGTCGCCACAATAAGGTACTCAAAGCACTGATCAATCCCTCCTACTGTCGCCAAGTGACCAAAACACATCCCTCCTACTGTCGCCTCATAAGGTTCGTAGTCCACCCCAAGCACGAGCTCTATAGACTCTATGGCATGCCAACTATACCTGTGACTGACTAGAAACCAAGGCTTTTCATTTAAATCTTATCATATCAGAACCAGAGTTGAGCTTAGCTCCTTATCTAGAAAATCAAGTAACTGTAACCCTCTTGACCTAGCCTAGTTTCTAGACCGAATCGGTTGAGCTACATTGGGTTTGCCGAAACAAACCCGTAAATAGTTAACTCGAATTACGTCTATTTTTTCTTTTATCTTATCTAGATGCAACATTATAATCTATGGTGTGCATACTGGCAACGGGTGAAAACTGGTAGCACCCCAAAATGCAACCTAGTCAAAATTGGGTTCAGGCGATTAGAAACCCTATATCTAAAATGTTTAAATATTGTATTGATATTGACCACAAGGTCAATTGTATCGGTAGTGGAATCTAATTGAGTCGAATTATTGTTTAAGGACCTTAATGAATGTATTAGAAACCTTTTAGTGGAAAAATTATAGAAATTAGGAGTTTGAGGACAAAAGCCTAAAGTAAGAAAGGGTAAGGTACTAACCTTGCGATTAGCCCCTCTCCATTTTAATTTCCACATATGTGGAGTAATCAGAACACTTTCCCTCAAAGGAAGGAAAACCTTGCGGCTATTGAATGTGAAATAAGAAATTGATGAGACTTGGAAAGGCTTACCCGATTAGGCAAGTACCATAGTCATCTTCATCTTCTACCTTTAAGGAGCTAAGCAAGCACCTTCATTAAAGCTTCCATTAAGCTTTGGTTTTGCTTGAAATATTGATCATAGTTAATCTCAATAGCTTGAATAAGGTAAGCCCAACTATTGGTTATTGATTTTAAACCAATTCTAGAGAGGATTTGAGTTATGGAAATTACAAACCCTAGTTTGGTTCAACGAGAACCTCAAGCTTAATTTCCTATTGATTTTTTAAATTCAATATTTCTATTGAGATATCGAATGCGTTGTAACCCTTGTCCCATCTTATTTTGAATAGCTCAAAATAATATAGATGAATCACCTTCACCCTCGGATTCCACCAAGCAAAGGAGCAAGGGGATCGTTGTCTGAGAGCCGTAAAAGCATCGAATTATCGAGGTGAGTGTAGTCAGAGTCTCGAGATTAGGCTAGGTGGCTTTTTTGATTTCATCGTTAATAGAATTGTCATTGCTAACTTCGTTGTTAAGGACTATTGCATCGAATCACTTACATGACATTATGGTAAGCATTGGTAAGTTATCGCATCGAGTATTGAGCATTGTCAATGCCATCGCCATTGTTATTGAACATCAGACATAGGTATCGTTGTTGTCATTGAGTATTGTTATTGTCATTATCATCGCCATTGTCATTGAATAATGAAAGTATGGAACATTGATATAGAGCATTGATATAGCCATTTTCATTGATTATTGAAGTCAACATCATATTGTTATCGAAACATTGTAAATGGAGCATTGATCATTGTTGATGTCATTGGGATCATTGGACATTGCCATTGTTATTGATATTGTCATTGAACATAAACACCGAAATATTGTTTATCGGTAAGAACATTGAGCATGGCTATTGATATTGAACATGAATTATTGATATTGTCACTGGAACTTGGATTCAAAGGACATTGGATACAATTGGCATGCCATAGAATTCATGAGCTCAGTGTACGGGTGGACTACGGTCCTAGGGCTACGACCTATATTGATTTGGCGGGGTGGAGGGATGTGCTATGATATTGGTCATATTGGCGAGGCGGAGGGACTAGACCATTCATTGATTTGGCAAGGCATAGGAATTCGCGTATCCATTATCCAGAATTGATCCAAGGGTTATTGATGAATTAAGGATTCATTATTATTGAATATGTTCATTGCATTGTTTCTATTGATCCATTGCATTGTTCTTATTGATCTATTACGTCATTGTCAAGTTATGAGTTGGAGTGCATTTCCTTGATATTGTGTTTTAATTGTGACTAACTCACTAGGAAATATATGCCTAATGCATTGCATCTCATCCATTTTTCAGGTTAAGAGATTTACCGTTGGAGATTGGAGAAGTTGAAGTGTTGGACAAGTCACTAGCAAACTAAAGTAATGTATATTGAACCTATGAACTCCTAGTAGGGTGGAAAATTACCTAGAACAGTCATACAAGGCTCTTTTGATATGTATATTTTGTGCTTGTGGGGTGTTAGTGCACAAGGCTTAAAATGAACTTTTCATATGGCTTAAAAAGGACTAAAAGCGCATATTTGGCTCTAAAAGGTGAAAACATAGTAAATGGATTCAGATCAACGCGAAATTTGGCATGCTAGTAGTTTATAATGTTTAAAACTTACTGGTAAAAGTTCATTACATTTGGACCTTGGTTGATAGGTCAAATCGAATAAAAACCAACAAAAATCTGTCATCACAAGGTAGGGCCTATCGATACGGTTGATGGCGTATCGATACGGCCTTGCATATTTAGTCTGGTCAACGATGGTCAACAAGGGCCATATCTATATGGCCTAGGCGTATCGGTACGGATTTTGGTTACTAGAATATGGGTGTAAAAATGGCATCGATACGGGGTCAAAGCGTATCGATACTAAGTCAACATGGTCAACCAGTATCGGTACGACCCTCAACTGTATCGATACAGTTCTATTACCTTTGAATCTGGAATGTGAGAATTAGCTTTAGCCTACCGATACGGCCATAAGGGTATCAGTATGATGACAGTTAATTCTGTAAAAGTTAAAGAACCCAGTTTTGTGTTGTTTACAAAATGGTCACTGATTATTGCTTGGCTTAATTGAACGGGCATATGAGCTCCGAATAGTATGAAAATTTGTACGCTCACTGTTTTCATGATGAATTTCATTGTAGTAGGATAGGTTTCAGAATCAGACCACTAAAATACTAAAATTATGATTAAGTCCTAAAACTTGTAAATGTTATAATTTGGTCCTAATTGGGTAATCACGGACTCGTAATAGATTAATTGGAATTTTATATTGCTAATTCTTGAATGTTAGGCCTAATATCATCACCTATTGTATGGAATTATCGTATCGACCACTGTCTAGTTCATCGGTAGCATACTCCTACCCGGTTCTCAACTAGGCCGGGGAGGGGGTGTTACAAAACTCAACTCAATCCAGCATCGGGTTGACATTATAACACGAATTGCACGTGTTTACAAATTTAGCGACCAAATTGCAAATCTAGAAAATTATAAGGACTTAATTAGAATTTGAGTTACCAATCCTTAATTAATCAGATTACATGCTTGCTTGCCAAATTTTAGTTTAAGACAATCATCCAATCTCATTTAATTAACAATCATTCAAAATAAGGTCTAAATTGAAAGAATCATAACAACAGGGACCTCAATGAAATTAATAGCACCAATATGAAATTAAACAACATTTAGACCCACATGTAATTCTTATCTCAAAAAGACAGTTAGAACTCAACGAATCGATGAATTTATGTTATAGGATCAAAACATAACATTTCAAACTATTTTTCAACTTTGCAAAGCAAACCTCACGAAAGGTTTCGAAACTATTTTTCCAGTAGCCAAAATTGACCTCCTAGTTTCGAAACCTGTTCATATGGTTTCTAAACTTATCTGTAGATTTGCAAAAAATACATATTTGAGACACTTTGAAACCTTCCTAAACAAAGCCAAATCAGCCCCAAACACTCAAACTCACAAAACGACACACTTAAAACATCATACCCACAAAAGACATTCTAATGATCACTAGGATATAGAAGCATAAATATCATGGCAATCAACAAGGTAAACCTATAGGCATGCTTCCTAAGAACCATCCAACTCAACATCCAAAAAGAGATTTAAGGCACATATCAACATAAGCATGGCATCAACAACCTTTTAGCAACATTTAAACTATGCTAGCATCACAAACACATTGGCATAAAGCTTTTCCAACCAATAAGCATGCTAAAGGTAAAACCACAAAGCACAAACTCATGCTTTCATATTATCAACAATCATGCCATAATCTCAACCTCAAAAACTGTAATACCCTCAAAAATGGGTTAGTAATTTTGCCCTTTTAGGGGAGCAATTAGCAAAGACATGGCTTGTCAAATTCAACATTTGAAGCAATAATTGTAATATATTAAACATTTGGCATATGAGTATGCTTAATACTTTAATGGATCACTAGTTAAATTGCCATGAAAGTAACCCTTATTAGATTGATTAAGTAAGTTTTGGGCTAAATTGAAATAAAAAGGAAAATGGTTAGCTAATCTTAAATGATTAAACCGAATCTCATGAGTAATTAAGTGATTGCATGCTAAATTAGGAGAAGGTTAATGACTTTTACACTTTTCCTTTAGGGAGAAAGGCATGCGTTTTGGGGAAGGGGGTTCGGTCATTAAGAGACTAACCCAAGGAAAATTCATTTCCCTCTTCCTTCCACCAAGACCGAAACCACTAGAGAGAGATTGAGAGAAATGTTAAGGGATATCCGTGGAGTTTTAAAGATTCAAGCTTGGTAGATTTAATTATTAGAGTTGTTAGAAGGTGATTAACTTCCTCCTTTCTTAATAATCAAGCTTTTGGTTGTGTAATGGTTGTAAGCTTTTCATGAAGCATGCTTGTTGAGCTAGATAGCAAAAAATTGAACTTATGATATAAATCCATGGTTATTAGAATGATGTAGTTGTATGTATAAGTTGATGTTGCTATTTTGTTGGTGAATTAGTAGCTTGGATTGGGATGATTCGGTTATATAGATTTGGTTATAGAAGATTCTTGCGATGCATTTATCAAATGGACATGAAATGTGATCAGGTAGCATAGTTGGAATAAATTGAACATTGGAATGGTACTTTTGTTAATTATACACATAAAAATGCTGTTGAAATTGAGAGGAAATAGATATACTCATACCATAGTTCTAAATCAAAAACAATCAATGCTTTATGTACCTAAATTGGAGATTGTTTGGGCTGTAAAAACACAGGGGATGGACTGTTTTACAACTCTAAGAATCGTGTGGTTTAGTGATTCGCTAAAGGGTTGTTTAGTGTATATACATAGGGATATGTATTTTGCAATACGTGTAATCACTCATTTTTGATCGGGTTTTAGTGTTATTAGTATTATTTTAATAGTAATATTATTAATATAAAATTAATGAAAAATAAAAAATAAAAATAAAAATATAATATAAAAAAGTAAAAAAATAATTAAATAAAAAAAGCAAAAAAAAAGTGGATAAGGGTGGTCCACGTCACCCCATAAGCCCCCAATTGCCTATAAATAGGAGGCATGTGGGGGGGGCAATTCACGCACAAATGAGCCGGTTAAGGCATGCCCAAATAAGAGAGCTTGGCTCTCGGGCTGCCAAGGACCGCGGCAGTGTCCCCGGTCCTAACCGGTTCGATCAGGGTTTTATTTTGGATCTGATCTAGTTAATTTTTTGGAGAGGTCGTGGTAGATCTCGGTGGGGTTCAGTCGGGGTTCGTCATTCGAGCTCCTAGTTAGGTATATTTTCATTCCTTTTTATTCGTGTTGTAATTTTTATTCGAGCTCCTACCCACCTCTATCCTTGGATAGTACTACCTCTATCCATACATGTTTGGATACACGAATTTCACATGGTGGGTTCACCTCCACCAAATCTCATACCTTGCCTAGTTAAACCACAAGATACCATCACAATAGGCTGCCTAGTTAAATCACATACCCAAGTGATAACTTAATAGTCTGAGTATCCTAGTTCAACCGCTTTCCTCAAGGACTATGGCACGATGTATTCTGTATATTATAGTGCACATTAATCCTATGGATAGCAAACTATATCCGACAGTTTCACAATACGTCACATAGCCAATATATCATTTTCAAATATAATTACTAATTGTTTTCCAATGCATTTCTCAAAACTGTTTCATATGCAAACCACATTGCCAAAGGTAACAACACATTCCTTTCAAGGAACAAATCTCAATGCTCATAGCCATTAATTACTTTGTTTAAACAATGCATATTAGTCCAAAATGATGCATTTACAGCAATTAAACCAAACCATGTTTAATACAAAAACATGAAATCTGCAAGCTCATATCAAAGCCAATAACTAAGTGAAATGAGAGAAACTTACGCTTGAGCTTAGTTAAGCATGTTAGGCAATAACTAAACCCCATGATCCATCGATCAAACCTTTAGATACACCTTGTCTTGCTTGCCAACGCGGATCGAGCCACCGATAAGCAACTATGCAACTAGGCAATCTCGCCTTGATCATCCCCTATTTTAATCACATAAAACCAGAGGGAAAATGCATCATTATGCATTCAACTCGTTTCTAAACAAGGATTCTCTGCATCCTTAACATTATCCTTCCAAAAATTAGCCAAAACTACCAAAATCAACACCAAACTTCGCTCTACCAACTCCCAACTTCAAATCAGCAATTCTAACATTCAAACCACATCAAAACATATCCATAAACACCTTCCAAACATTCTTATATCTCCAGCAATTCAAAACCACTAAAAACACCTCTAACAACTATCCATTAAATAATTTCAGGATTTATTCTCATAAACTCATTTCACATTTTGATTACCTTATCAAAACATGAAATAACCAAATTAATATCTCCAGGTTTCATCAAGTTAAACAAATCTTTAAGCAAATCATCAAAATTACCATTAATAGCTCAAATCTTGAAATCCATTGCAAAACCATGTTAATATCAATACATAATCAGCCAACTACTAGGGAATATCAATAAAGAACCTTATTTTAAAGAGAGGAAAAGAAATTCACCTTTGAAGAAGCTCCCACAAAAATTGAAGTAAGATTTTCTTGAAACTTAATTTTTGAAATAGATGAAATCCTTGAGAAAATCTTGTGAGGTTTTGTTAAAAAAATGTAGAATCAAATGATAAATTCTCCATTGAAAATCAGAAAATAATTTTGGAGAATCTTGTATGGAAATTGAAATGGAAAGTGAGGGAAAATAAAGGGAGAAAATGAGGAAAAATCAAACAATTGTAAAATAATTTAGGAAAAATAATTAACCGTCAATTCATACTCAACTAAGGTGGTTATTTTCATATTCAAACATTTGAAAAACATAGCTCTTTAATGATTCTTAGTATTGGCCCATTTACAAATAGTCACTAACACAGTTTTGCATATTTTACAATTTAGTCACTAAAACACAATTCCACTTAATCTCATTTATTAAACCTCCAACTAAATTACCAAATTACTTGATAATATTTATAAACCTTTTTAAAACTCATAAATCATTTTAATTTCCACTATTCATATTTTTTTAAAAATATTAAATCCCTGAAACTACTCTAATCGGCCAATCCGGTTCGAACCGAACACGGTCGAACCTCTAAACTTCTAACCCTATTTTTAGGGTGTTACAACTCTCCCCTCTTAAAAAATGTCGTCCTCGAAATTTACCCGAAGGAAAGAGATGAGGAAAATGTTTCATCATGTCCTCTTTTGTTTCCCACGTGGCTTCCTCGACTCCTCGATGTCGCCACAATATTTTGACTAACTCTATGGTCTTTCCGCACATAACCTTAGTGCTCGAATCCAGCGCTTTCACGTGCTCCTCATCATAAGACAAATTCGAACACAACTCAATCTCCTCAACAGGCACAACACACGACAGATTCGATCTATATCTTTGAAGCATCAACGCATGAAAAACATCATGTATCTTCTCAAGTTCAGCCGGTAACCTCAAATCTTTACGCAACTTGACCAAATCGCTCAATCACCTCATAAGGTCCAATGAACCTAGGGCTCAACTTACCCTTGTGCCCAAATCTCATCACCTTCTTCCAAGGCGAAACCTTTAAGAACACCTTATCACCCACTTCATATTTAATCTCTTTTCACTTCAAATCGGCATAGGAATTTTGTCAACTCGAAGCAACCTTAAGCCTTTCACAAATGAGTTTCACCTTCTCATTTGTATCTTTGAGCAAATTAGGTCATGCCACATGTTTCTCACCCGATTCAGCCCAACAAAGAGGTGTACGACACCTATGACCATAAAGAGCCTCATAGGGAGCCATTTGGATACTCGACTAATAACTATTATTGTAAGCAAACTCCACCAATGGTAGTTGCTTCTCCCATGTCCCTTGAAACTCAATTACACAACACCTCAACATATCCTCCAAAATCTGAATAACACATTCAGACTATCCATCCATTTGAGGATGATAAGACGTACTGAGATTAAGCCTCGTACCCAAAGCCATCTGAAAACTTTCCCAAAACCATGACGTAAAACACAGATCCTTATCCAATATAATTGACTTAAGAACTCTATATAATCTCACTATCTCGGCAATATACATATTAGACAACTTATCCAATGTATACATCGCATGCACAATAGGAAATGCGCACACTTCACAAACAATCAACAATCATCCATGTCGAATCCTTTTTTGATGGTGTCAAAGGCAAACCCGTCACAAAATCCATGGTGATTCTTTCTCACTTCCACTCTGGAATCTGAATAGGTTGCAACAACCCAGAAGGAAACTGATGCTCAACCTTAAATCGCTGACACACTATGCAATGAGCAACAAACTCAGCCATATCCTTCTGCAAACCAACCCAATAGTACAAATCCTTCAAATCCCAATACATCTTTGTACCAACCGGATGCATAGCAAAAGGACTATAATGAGCCTTAGTCAAAGTAGTGTATCTCAACTCTGAATCACTTGGCACAAATATTCAACCCTTAAAGCATAAAACGTCATCATCATTAAAATGAAAATCTATCATGTTACCATCCGAAATATCCTTAACATGCGGCACCAACACATCGTCATACGGTTACCTCGATTTAATCTTTTGAGATAACATAGACCTAACTTGTAACTCCACCAACAAACCACCCTCTCATGTCACACTCAACATTGCAAACATCGCCCTAAGCTCAACAGCAACCTTACGGCTCAACACGTCCGCTACCACGTTAGCCTTTCCCAGATGATACTCCAACGTCAAATCATAGTCCTTAAGCAACTCAATCTATATTCGTTGCCTAAGATTCAACTCCTTTTGAGACATCAAATACTTCAAACTTTTATGACCAGTGTAAACAATACACTTCTCACCATATAGATAATGTCTCAAAATTTTAAAGCAAAAACGACCGCTGCAAGCTCCAAATCATGATCGGGTAATTTTTCTCATGAACTTTCAAATGCCTTAATGCATAAGCCACAACCCTACCGTCTTGCATCAACACACAACCTAAACCAACATAGGACATATCACTATATACTACAAACTCTTTACTAGACTTAGGTTGAATAAGGAGAGAAGCATGTGTTAGAACTTCCTCCAACTTCTCAAAACTATTTGTTGACTCTCCGCCCATACATACGGAACATTCTTTTGCAAAACTTCATCAACGGATCAGTAATACTAGAGAAACCATCCACAAAAAGTGACGGTAATAACCAGCCAACCCAAGGAAACTACGAACCTTAGACACCGACTTAGGTTGTTTCCAAATTGAAGATAGTCTCAATCTTCTAGGGATCAACACGGATACCCTCGGCCAAGACCACATGACCAAGAAACATCAATTCCTTAAGCCAAAATTCACACTTACTCAGCTTAGCATACAACCGATTTTCCTTTAAAGCTTGTAAAACAATCCACAAATGCCGATCATGATCTTCCTCGATACTTGAGTACATAAGGATATCATCGATAAACACTACCACAAAACAATCAAGATATTTATAGAATACCTTATTCATCATATCCATGAAAGCAGCTGGAGCATTTGTTAAACCAAACAGCATCACTAAAAACTCATAATGCCCATATCATGTACAGAAAGCAGTCTTCGACACATCCACATCCTTAACTTTTAACTGATAATACCCCAACCTCAAATCAATCTAGGAAAACACAACAGCCCCACAAAATTGATCAAACAAATCATCAATTCAAGGTAAGGGATACTTTCTTAACCGTTAACTTATTCAATTATCGGTAATTAATGCACATACGCATTGTCCCATCATTCTTTTTCACAAAAAAGAACCAGTGCACCCCATGGAGAAATACTAGGTCAAATAAATCCTTGATCCAACAACTCTTGGAGTTGAGTCTTTAATTCCTTCAACTCTTTCGGTGCCATTCGATACGAAGCGATGAACACTAGAGTCGTACCCACATACGTCTCTATGCCAAACTCCACTTCTCTATCCGGTAGCAAACCCGTCAACTATTCAGGAAACACCTTTGGAAAATCACACAATGTTCGAATGTCTTGCACTCGAACCCCTTTTATCCCCAGATTCATCACAATAGCTAGATAAGCTTAACAACCTCCTTGCATGAACTTATCAGCTTGCGTTGCTAAAAACCTTAGACAAGAATTTAACATTCTCTCCAACCACCACAACTTCATAATCGCCAGCAAACCTCAAAGCAATCCTTTTGGATTCACAATCCACAACAGCTTTATGCTTAGTTAACCAATCCATACCCAAAATAACATCAAACCCATGAAACGACAACTCTATTAAATCCACGATAAACTCATGACCTTGAACTACCAAAGGACATATCCTATACAACCTTCTAACAATAACCGTCTCACCAAAAGAACTAGTTACCAACATACCCACATTCAAAATCTCAATAGGAACATTCAACAAATGTGCATGCTCACTCAAGATATATGAATAGTAGACCCGAATCAATTAAAGAAAACAATGACAAAGATTGCAAGGTAAAGGTACATACAATTACATCAGTGTCATTACGGCCCTCATTATAAGCATAGATTTGTGTCGGCCCACCATTCTTCGGTCACATAGCAACTGTATGAGCCACAGTCCTCTGACCATCATCACGCCTCTAAAATGTAACATCCTAAAATTGGCCTATTAATGTTACCACAAATCTAAACTATAGGCTAATTGAATTCATGAGCTAATCAAATTAAAGAAGAAATAACATTAGCTAACAAATAACTAAAGGACTAAAATGTTATAGCCAACAAGTTAGTATGCCAAATTAAAAGGACCATCTTGAATAATAGGCAAACTAGAGCAATTTCATGGTGAATTTAAATTGAATTGGAGAATTGAAAGGTGTCATTTGGAGAGGAATTCACGTTGGCTGCTTGATGAGTAATCTAAACAAGCACTATCATCTTCTTCATTTCTCCTTGCACTGAATTAAGCTAGAGAAAGAAAACAAAGCTTTGCTCAAGAATTAACCATGTATTTGAATGGTCCTTGTGTTGCTTGAATTGTAGTTGCATGATTGTGAATGTAAGTTCTTCTTCTTGCTACTCTCTTGTTCAAAATGAGTGATTGATGATGTTGTTGTCGTATAAATTGAATTGAATGATTTCTATATGTGTTAGAGTCATGCTAGTTGCAATTAGAACCTAGAAATTGAATGTTAGTAACTAAATTGCTAATGAAATGTATATGTAGTTGCTGGAAATTTGAGGAATATGAACATGATTGAAAACAGTCTTGATTAGGGACTGTTTTGATTTAGAAATTGTGTAAACATGTTAAATGAACATAGAACCCTGTTTTGATCATGTTGATAGGTAAAATGAAGATTGAATTGAATAGATATGTTGCTGGAAAATGACTACACCTAATTGAACTAGTTAAATTAAATAATGGACTGCCTAGTTGATGAATAGGATGTGCAAATGTGATCAAATAGATCAAATTAGGTTCAACATGATTATGTCCTGTTTTAAGAACATTTATAGGTGAATTATGATGGCCTAGAAATGTATGAACATGATCATGAATGGAATTGTCATGTTAGGACCTTGCTAAAATGAGTTAAGAAACTAGAAATCCAACCTAGTGTAATCTGCCCAGAATTCTCTGTTCTGGGCAGTGACTTTGAAAAATCACTAAAAATTGTATATAATGAATTTAAGGCTGAAATTTTTATAGAAAACACCTTGTTATGTCTAAATTCACTAGGAGAAAACAGAACTAAATTCTGGATTGTATACTGAAATGTAGAGGAGAAATACTAGAGACAGTGCAAACCACCCAGTAAAGCAAAATGCCCTGTCTTTAAGTTAAAAAATGTATTAATTATTAAAGAACTAAAATTTAAGCCTTATATGGTCATAAATAAATTTTTTTAGCTTTCCAATGGTGTAAACTAATTGAAATTCCGACATACAAAATGAAAGATATGCTTGAATAAGTGACTAGAGTGTAAGCTGCCTGGCAGCAGCTGCATAGGCAAATGCACACTGTTTTGTGGCATTTTGCAAACTGTCTTGTAAACAGTTTTAGGCCTTTGGTTATGCCTTGTTTTACATGAACTAGAATGTATAAAAGTGTAGTTAAAAGTAATGGAAAATGTACATAAGTATGCTGCCCAATATGTGAATGTTATATGTTTGTAGCATTGCTTGACTTAATGACCTTGTCTTGAATTTAATGACTTTGTGAACTTGTCTTGATATGTGTTTGCTTGTAATGTGTTAGAACCAGGATTGAACTTGGTGGAAGAGGAAAGATTGGAACAATCTAAAGCCAAGAACAACGGAGTGTGGATCCAAGACTAGCTAGCTTGGAGTATTGTGAGTGTAGTTACCTCTAGGGTTAGGACTATGTCCTAACCAATGTATTCTTGTTACATTCTTGACATGTTAAATGAATCTAATTATGAACTTGACCTAATAAGGGAAGGATGATTAAAGTAATACATGAAACCTGATCCTAGCCTTGAATACATATCTATTTCGAATGCTTATGCATGATTAAGTGACAACATGGATGCTTGTATGTGCTATGATGCAATGTGATGAATGATTAAAGACTTGCTTAAGATAACATCTCATCTTGATGAAATGAAACATGAAAACGAATGACATGTAAGCTATGGCTCAATGGCCTTAGGGCTTAATATGAATTGAACTTGGTTGACATGAACTTGATCTTGAAACACATGATTAAATGGTAAATCGAACAACCTTGGTAGCTAGTTGGACTAGGTAGAAGGGCATGCCTTAGAGTCTAGAGCTCATTGTGTAAGGGTGTACTATGGTCCAGGGCTAAGACCCTATTTGGGGACAGACAGAGGGTACGTATGTGGTCTTTAGCGACAGTAGGATGGTTGACCAGCACTACGGTGCATCATGTGGCGACAGTTGGTTGGAGACTTGATTACCTATACAAACTAAGTACCAAAGGGGTTGTTAAATTGATAACAAATGAAATAACAATCCTACATCACATGATACTTGTCTTGAATGCCATGAATTGTATGTTACTTGACTTGAAAGCATGACTCCTTGATTTCTTGTTTTGCAAGCATGTGTTCTTGATTCTTGAAGTATGAATTCTTGTTGCTTGTACCTTGTTGGCCGAATGCTTGATATCCTTAGATAGGATAATCTTGATGCTTGAAAGCCTAGCTAAGATCACTCTTGATGCTTGAAAGCCTAGCTAAGATCACTCTTGATGCTTGAAAGCCTTAGCTAGGTCTACATTTGATTAAAAGACATGAAACTTGAAATAACAAATGGATAGACTAGTTACTACCTCACTAAGTACAATCTTGTACTTATCACTCTTGTTTCATTCTTCCCAACCTACAGGATAACAGATACGAGATTGCTTGATCTTGAAGCCTGTTACCTTGAGCAAGAAGCATCTCACACAAGCATAGTTAAAGTGTAACACCCCAAATTCTAGCATAGAAGTATTGGAACCAAATTGAATAAGTTGATAGCTTAATTGAGTTTAGAATTAAGCTAAATTGAATAGTCAAGGGTCTAATTGAAAGAATGTATGAAATAAGTGATCAAATTACAAATGACCAATTTGATTTAAGTAAGAAAGATGAGGCTTGCATGATAAAATTCATGATTCTCTTATTTGCCCTTGACTAACTATATGATTAATAACTAATGAAGGATAGACTAGTAACTTCACAAATCCACTAATGTGGATAACCACATTGTCATCATCCCTTTCATTTCATTTGGCCGAAAAAGAGAGAAAGGAATTGAGAGAAAGAAACCTTGAGAGAAATCATCCATTGAAGAAGGAATTAAGCTTGCGTGTGTAGAAATTTTCCATTGAAATTAAAGCTAGAAGCAAAGTAAGTATGATTCTACTTGTGTTCAATTGAATAGGCAAATATATATGTGGAATTGGACTGTTTTGATGATTATAGATGGAATTAGCTATTGAATATGTGATTAGATGATTAAATGGTTGTAGAATCATGCAAATTGAAGATTGAACACTAGGTACAATGCTGGAAATTATGTGTTTATGATAAGTGTAATAAGCTAGGTTGCTGGAAAATTGAATTGTGTTGTTGAATTGAGAATTGAATGATTAGAACTTAAAATTGAGCTATGGAATTAATGAATTGATTATGATCATGATTAGGTAAGGTAATTAAGGTGTTAAACAAGTTGAATTGTTAGTAATCAATGCTGGAAATGAAGGGTAAAAGTATGAACATAGTTATATAACATAGAAACTGTTTTATTGAATTGAATTTGAGTAAACATGCAAAATTAGGCATTGTAACCAACTTACTCTGTTTTGGCTGCCTTGATTAATGGATTGAAATTCACTAAACATGTTTATGATATCATATGAATTGAATTATAGGGCCAAAACATTGGTTAAAATGAATTTAAGGAATTAAAATGTGAATAGGTACAATCTGCCCAGAATTGCTCTGTTTTGGGCAGTCACTTTGAAAATTCACCAAAAATTGTATAGATCAAATTCAGGGCTGAAAATTTTAATGACATGATCCTTAGAATGTCTACTTTCATTAGGTGAAAACAGAACTGAAAACTGGGTCCTATGCTGGAAACTGTAAATAGGAATTGCTGGACAGTGCAAACTGTCTAGGCAATGTAAATGCCCTGTATTTGAACAATAAACTGTATTAATTGGATAAGAAATAAAATGTAAGTATATTATGGTCTTATAGAAAATTTTGTTAGCTTTTCAAAGGTGTATAGCAATCGAAATTCCGACGTACGGATTAAAAGTGGCCACTTAAAGGGACAGTGTGCAAACTGCCAAGTAGTAGTGTCCTGGCAGTTTGGGACTGTTTTTGCACCTAGTAGCAAACTGTTTCCAAAACAGTTTTGGGACATTGTAACCTGTCCAGTTATGTCTTAAAATGAAGCAATAACAATATGGAAATGAACTAGTAAGAAATGCTTAAAAAGAAGCATAAAAACAGTAGCTAAATGTTAGGTACAAATGTGGTAACATTGCTACTATGATTGTGTGATATTATGTGCTTGTTTTGATGATATGTATATGTGCTATGCTTGCTAGACCAAGGACAACAAGTTGGGAAGAAGAGGATAGGAGTGGGCATCCCAAAGCTAGAGGCAAAGGGATTTGGATACAAGATAATTGATTGCTAGGAGTATTGTGAGTGTAACTATCCTTAGGGTTGGGACTAGGTCCTAACCAACCTTGTTATTGTTTAATTCAATGTTATTGACATGTAACATGACTTAAAACATATTTGGCTAATTAAGGGAAGAATGACATGTATGACAACTTGTTTGATTCCATGTTCTATGTGTTTACTTGAGTGTTAAGCAAATGAAATCAAATGCTTGTCATGTTGCATTGCTTATGCCAAAGGTATGAAATGGCATGCTTGCTTGGAGAATAAGGTACGCACATTGCAGACATATGCTTGTGTTTATGAATGCTATACATGGCTGATTGAAATGAATTGAACAAGGATACTACTTTGAATCCATGCTATTCGAATGGCATGAATGGTTTTGTATTGGGAGTTAAGACTCCATAAGCCTAAGGGCTTGGCCTTTAAAGGTCATAATGTTGTATTGGATCATGAAATGTATAAAGCTTAAATGAAATGGATAATCAACAACTTTGGTAGCTAGTTTGATAGATAGGAGGGCATGCCTTAGAATCTTGAGCTCATATTGGCACTATGGTGCATATTGGCACTACGGTGCATAATGGTACAACGATACATATTAGCACGACGGTGCATATTGGCACTACGTTGCATATTGGCACTTCGGTGCATATTGGCACTATGGTGCATAATGGTACTTCGGTGCATATTGACACTTCGGTGCATATTGTTAAGATTTAATTATCCAGTAAGCTACTTACCAAGGATGTTGAAAGATGACTTAATAATTCAAATGAACATTGCTTGTATTGTAAGAAACTTGTATGAACTTCCTTGTTTTGAAAGAAATGTATAGATGAATGGCTTTGTGTATGAATGCCTACTTGATAATTTGAGTGTTTGGTTGCTTGTCCTCTAAGCATGATGTTCGAATAGCCTATGAGAATCATGATGGATGTTGTTATGTTGATTGTATGATATGTAAAGATTGCCTAAGTTACTTTATGCAATTCAAATAAGCATGTATCTTGTATTGATGGTCTTGATTCTTTGAAATATATAAAAACTTGGACTTATATGCTTTTAAATTGGTTAGACTTAGTGTTACCTCAATAAGTACCTAACTTGTACTACCACTCTACTCTTCATTCTTCCCATAACAGATTAAAGATACTTCAAGAGGATATATTGGGTTTAAAGCAACAGTTGAGGCAAGCTTGAAAGTATGAATTCATACTCTTTGTATACTTCTAGTTTGGTGGCACTAGATTTTGTAATAGGTAGCCTTGATCATGCATTTGAATATGTGTTTAAGACTTGTATGTGTAATGTTTGATGGGCCTATCTTGTAAGTAACTTTGATGACTTAAATTATATGTTTGAACCATGATGATATGTATATATATAAGTAAGAAGCTGCGCAAATTATGAAACAATGCAATGTTTCATGAAACCATGTATGATTCGAATGCTAAACAAATGTTGTATGATCATACATTTGTTCCTATGTCTATTAGCATGATTCAGCAATGACAAGATTGAGGCTAAGGTATGTTTAAGCATGCATTAACAATGTATAAACCAAGTATGCCATGAGATTGTATGACTTGATTGTAAAGAATCAAATGAATTGTGATTAGGGATTACATGTGATTCGAATAGGTGTATGAAAGTGTAATAAGATTGTAAGTTGGATGCTTGTATTAATCATGTTAATTGGTTGAATAAGTAGTTTCTTGAGATGTACGTAAGCTAGTTAAAGTATGTTTAGTAATCCCCTAGTGTTATTCGAATATGGCAATTAGAATTGTAGTAAGAATAAAAATTGAACCATGTTTAATAGAATCTTAAAGTGAAGTATGCCGCACTTGTTGATAGTTGTTTGAATGATGCATGTGAATTGAATGGATTGGTAACATGATATTGGTAACTTAGGATATAAGTAAGGAATGAAACAAAATGGTACCTAAATTAGTATGCTATGTATGTTGGTTTTTGTTTATATGTGGATTGCTTGAATGTATTGTATGACTTGAAGGGTTTATTTTGGGTTACTTGCGCAACAAGTCAAGTATTCTGAGGTTACTTGTTCAACAAGTAACCAAGTAACCTATCTATTGCTTTGCTTTCATTTTGGTAACGCTCTCAGACCAGGTTATGGCTAACCCGGGGATAGGGTGTTACATAAAGTATGAATCCATACTTGTTTGTATATCTCCTAGAATGGTAGCACTAGATGTATATAGATAGCTTGATCATGCATTTTGAAGCTTGTATAAATGTCTTGATGGGCCTACCTATGTTATGAACTTAGTAACAAGTATGTAATGAACCAAGATTACATGTAATGGATGATATTTTACTGCGCAATTATTGAATAGATTTATGAAATGGTCAAGTGACTTATCTAGCTTACATTGATGCTTGAATGCTTTGAAATTTATGGTCTCATGTGTACGATCATGCTTTGTTGTATGTATCTTGTGTTAATGACTGAATGCGTACGCTTGAATTGAAGGTAGAATGTGATGAACCATGTTGCATGACCTACCATTAGAATGCTTCATGTCTTGTAAGAAATTGCCATGATGAAAGTATTGTTGTGTGTTGATTTGGTAAGGCCGAATGGCCTAATGTGAGTATATGATGATTGTCGATTTCTTAGGGATAAGGTAAGACTTGAATGGAAGCTAATTACATGCAATTAGAAGCTCAAGAATCATGCTTAGTAAGTATAGAATTGAGATGTCTAAATGTATATAAACTAAGGTTCAATGAATTGAATAGAAGCATGTTATACTTAGGAATCATTCAAATGATGTGGTATAAGATGAAGTAAATTGAAATGTAAGTAGTAACCTATAATGTAAACATGAAGAAGATAGTTTGCTGTCTAGTTCGAATGACTTGGATGATTTGAAATTTAACATGAATTGCTTGTATGATAAGTAAGTAAGTATGAATGTATTGTTGTTCTTGAATTGCTTGTATTGTTCTTACCTTGTGTATGTTCTTGCCTTGCTTGCTTGTTAAGTAACGCTCCTGAGCTGGGTTACTAATAGCCTGGGTAGGGGTGTTACATTTTAATTGGTATCAGAGATTTAGGTTTAGTCGAGTATAGGACTAAACCGCGCTATCATGCATCATATAGGATACTTGTGCCACCTAGGAGACTTGTATTGAATAGCTTGTGTCTTGCTTATTAAACCGAACCCCTAATTGTTCTATTTGAATGTAGAATGTCTGAAGCAAGATTTGGTTAGGATAATGAAAGTCCTGAAGGCTCCTCGAATGAAGGAGACAGTGTGAGGATGGAGCAGAATCCTCCTCGACAACAAGTTCAACCCCGAGCTCAAGCTGCTGCTAAACAAGAAGCTCCTACTATCAATCTTGTGTAGCAAGAATCTCTCCTAAATATGAAGGAGATGTTCAATCATCTAGTATCTTATTTAAAACAATATCATCCTATTGCTCCTCCTGTTGCTATGCCAAGCAGAGCCCCGATTGACAAGCTGGCTTAACATCGGGCCTATACTTTCACTGGCACCAATAAAGCTAATCCTAAAGTAGCTGAGTACTGGTTATAGGCCACTACTCCAATCTTGACTAAGCAACTACCTTGTCCTGATGAGCACCAGCTAGAATGTGCCATAGCTTTGTTGGCAGATGAAGCTTTAAGCTGGTGGGAAACTACTACCCTAACTTCCCCTGCAGAAGCCGTAACTTGGAAATTCTTCCTCGAGGAATTCAGGAAGAAGTGTATCAGTGAAAAATACCTGTCCGAGCGCCGGAAGAGTTTCTTGTACCTTAAGCAAGGTGACCGACCCATTAAACAATATGTGAGTACTTTTGCAAGTATTGCAAATACGGGTCAGAATACATCAAGACCAAAGTTGATAAATGTTGGATGTTCATCGATGGTCTGAATGATGAACTAAGTCCTACTTCACTGCCCTGGGTATCACTGACTACCAGAATTTAGTGAACCGGGTTATTGCAACCGAGGCAAAGATGAAGGCCTCTGAAAAATGCAAGAGTGGTAACTCCTGGAAAGATAAACAATCTAGAAATGACGACATGCCTCATTGGCAGTCAAAGAAAGCTAAACAATCTAAAGATCACTCTTCGAATTACACTCCTGCTCAGAAGAGTAATTACATACCGAAACCTCAATCGATAATCAAGTCTTTAGCCCTGATAATCTATGTTGATAGTATGGCGAATTCTGGTAATGCTGTTCAATATCCTACTTGCAAGTTCTGTCAGAAGCACCACACCGGGCAATGCAGAACTCAACAAAACTTGTGTTTCTTATGTGGAGCCTCCGGTCTTTATATCTAGGATTGTCCTCAGAATCCTAACAAGGTTCCAACTCGAACTCCTGCAAATGCTAGTTTGGCTCAATCTAATAGAAACAAAGGCCCGAGACAAGCTCAGCAGGGAACCAAAGTAGAGGTAGAGGCCAACATTCGGCACCTACACACCAAGAATCCTGAGCCCCTGCTTGAATCTACCACATTCGTAGGAAAGAGGAAGAAGAAACACCCGATGTTATCGCAGGTACTATTAAATTAAATTCTAGTCCTGCATATGCTTTGATTGATTTGGGATCTACCTACTCTTTTATATGTTCTTCCTTGATTGCTAAGTTAAACTTAAAACTCGAACTTGTTAAAACTAGCCTTGTAGTTTCGAACCTTATAGGAGGAAATATGCCAATCAACTTCTTTTGCTAGCAATGTCCTATAAGCATTCAAAATGTGCCTTTTCCTATGGACCTTTATGTCTTTACTTCTTGTGAATTTGATCTAGTGTTAGGACTAGATTGGCTAAGCAAACATGAAGCTTGGATAGATTTCCAAAATAGGAGACTGTATCTCCGGGGTTTAGGAAAAGAATCGATCCTCCTAATTGATAGAAAATTGACCTCAATCTTTGTTACTATGGTCTTACAAGATGAACTTGAATTCGGATTGCCTCGTATGCTAATTGTGTCTGAATTCATTGATGTTTTTCCCGAGGAACTCCGTGGTCTCCCTCCAACCAGATAAGTAGAGTTCAGGATTGAAGTTCAACCTGGAACAACTCTAGTGTCCATCAAACCCTATCGAATGACACTTGTTGAATTGAAAGAACTCAAGAAGTAACTCCAAGAGCTACAAGATAAAGGCTTTATTCGGCCTAGCTCATCTCCCTGGGGTGCTCCAGTCTTGTTTGTGAAATAGAAAGACGGGACTATGAGACTCTGTATTGATTACAGATAATTGAACAAGCTTACTATCAAGAATCGATATCCTCTTCCAAGGATAGAAGATCTCTTTGATCAACTCAAAGATGCTTCGGTGTTCTCAAAGATCGATCTTCGATCGGGGTACTATCAAATGAGGGTAAAAGAAGAAGATGTACCCAAGACAGCCTTTCGTACTCGATATGGCCACTTCGAATTTCTTGTAATGCCATTCAAGTTAACGGATACTCCAGCTGCTTTCATGGACCACATGAACCGTGTATTCAAGCCCTATCTTGACAAGTTTGTGGTCGTCTTCATCGATGACATCTTGGTGTATTCTTGGAATAAGGAAGAACACTCCGAACACCTGTGAATTGTATTGCAAACTCTCTCAGAATGTCAATGGTTCACAAAGTTCTCTAAGTGTGAATTTTGGCTATCAGAAGTCTCGTTCCTTGGCCATGTCATTTCGGCAGAAGGAATTAAAGTAGACCCGAGCAAAATTCGATTCATCATGGATTGGAGACCTCCGAGGAATGTTGGTGAAATCAAAAGCTTTCTCAGTTTAGCCGGGTACTATCAGCGATTTGTCAAAGGATTCTCATCCATTGCCGCAAGCTTAACTAAGCTAACCCGTAAAGATAAGCCTTTTGTTTGGTTGGAGAAGTAACAACGAAGCTTCGATCAACTTAAACAAGCTCTGACTCATGCACCAGTTCTTATCCAACTAGAATCGGGCAAATAATTCACTGTCTAAAGTGATGCATCTCATTTAGGACTAGGTTGTGTCCTAATGCAAGATGGAAAAGTGGTAGCTTATGCTTCAAGGCAACTGAAACCACACGAGTCAAACTATCCAACACACGATCTAGAATTGGTAGCTATCGTGTTTGCTCTCAAGATAAGGAGACATTACTTGTACGGGGAGAAATGTAACTTGTTCACAGACCACAAGAGTCTCAAATATCTCCTGATTCAGAAAGATTTAAATCTGAGACAAAGAAGATGGCTAGAATTGCTTAAAGACTACGATTTGGTTATCGACTACCATCCGGGGAAAGCAAATATGGTTGTTGATGCCCTTAGTCACAAACCATACTCGGGTAAACCCCTAAATCTGAATTCTAGAATATTTCAATCAAATTTAATCTTTCTTGGATTACAAGTAATCCAATCAAATACCTTACTTGTCTTGCAAGTAACTACTCAAAAATTCTACCATAATGATCTTGTTCTTTCATTTGTAGCTTCCTTGGCTATCAATGCTCATTTCCGTTTTTCCAAAGGACGAAAATTCTTGTCTGAACTTCAAGTTCAATCTAGCTTGATCTCGAGAATCAAAGAACTCCAGCAAATTTATCCAGATCTTCAGAAGATCATATCCAAGTTAGACTCTGAGTCTAATTCTGACTTCTCCCTTAAGTTGAATGGACTCCTCTATTTCAAGGATAGAGTATGTGTTCCTAAAATGAGGAACTAAGACAAGAAATGTTATAAGAAGCTCACGAAAGCTCATTCTGGATTCACCTGGGATCAATTAAGATGTACAAGGATCTTAAGCCACTATACTGGTGGCCAGGTATGAAATCAGCTATCACAGACTTCGTATCAAAGTGCCTAACTTTTCAAAGAGTTAAAGCTGAGCATCGAGTTCCCGTTGGATTGCTTCAACCTACTGAATTCCCTCAGTGGAAATGGGATCGGATTACAATGGATTTCGTTACTAGTCTTCCATCCACTCCAAGAAAGAATGATGTTGTATGGGTGATTGTTGATAGATTCACAAAGTCTACTCACTTCACCCCTATTTGAATGAACATGAGCTTGGAAACCTTAGCCGAGCTATACATGTAATGCCCCAAAATTTACTAAGTTGATTAAGTGTCATTTAGCACTAAGATAATAGCTTAAAAGCTAACTTACTAGCTAAAATGACAAAAATGAGAAAGTTAAGATTTCTTTAATTATGGGTTTTGGAAAGGAAATTTCCAAGGTTTTAAATGTCTCATGTGATAGATAGTGAATTGAATAAGGTATTCTTAAAGTTTGGTTGAATTCCAAGGAAAATTTTATGGCTAAAGTATAAACTTTGGAAAAGTTTGGGACTAAAGTTGTAATTTTCCAGAAGTTAAGGGTTTTTATTTCATAAATAAACAGATCACCTAAGGGTGTGAATCGAATGCAGAATTATTGGTTCGATCTGATACTTCGATTATTGGCAAAATCGCAGTTAAAGTTTAAGTGGAATTCGGATACTCGGACCGAACTTGAAAATTTTGAAATTTTGCCATATGATAGAGAAAGGTTATAAAAGTCATTTCCAAGTGTTGGAAATATTTTTAGTTTGATTCAAGATGAATCCTGCAGTTTATTTCCGAGTAAAGGATTATTTATCAGTATATTGGATCGAATGGAAATTTTGGAGACTGATCCAAAAGCTATGGAAAAGTCATAAAATGTTATTTTATGAATATTTTATTATGGTTGGTTGAATTCTAACTAGATTTAGTTAGATTTTAATGGAATGGCAATTTGGAAACAAACTAGTGAAGCTTTCTTTTGATATCAATAATTCATGTAATCCATGCTTGATTGATGAGAATTTACATGAGAAAGAAATTATGGTTTATGGATCAAATTGGGGCTTTTGATTTTATGATTCCATGATTGAATTTAAGTTGAAATCAAGCTAGTATGATGTTAAAATCATGATATTGAGTTGTTTTAAGTTTTACATGTTTTGAAAAGATGATTAGGGTTTAATTCAAGTTTAATTTAGGGTTTGTGATGTTGAAATAATTTTGGAATTATTGTTTGGAAGCAAAATCCTAAGAAATTATGTAGTTGTTGAGGACCAAATCTAAATTTTTAGAATTTGGAGTGTATTTGTGTTTTTAATGATGTTAGAGATAAGAAAATAAAGTTAGAATGCCAATTTGATGTTGAATTGAATTAGTGACCATTTTGACAATTTGTCAAAGTTAAGTGACTAAATCGAAATTGAAGTTTTGTATGGGGGTTAAATTTGATTTTTAGTTGTAATAATGGAATTAAGGTAGTAATGTTGAATTGAGGACTAAATTGCAAAGTTAAGAAGTTTGAATCCTTATCTTTGCATTTTAGTGACTATTTCGTTAATGAAGGAAAATTAAGGAGAATTATTGTGAATAATTATTTGGTGAAGAATGTGATGAGTTGGTGGTTTAAAGCTAGTGATTGGACTAAATTGAAAAGTATAAAAGTAAGGAGAAGTTAGTATAAAAGTTGAAGTTGTTTATGGAAGTGTGTAGAAAAACTGGTTCATGGCAGTAACTTTGAAAATTCACCATAAATTCTACAAAAAATGGTTAGATGGTGAATTTTATACCGATGTAAATATTTGTTCGTCTAGTTTCGTTTCCAACAAACGGAATCTGATTTCGAGTTCCGAATCAAAAAATATGAATTTTTAAGTGATGAAAGGTGAGAAAACAGAACAACAGTCTGTTTAGAATTTCAGCACTGTAACTGGCTTTGAAAATTCCCCACAAATCGTACAAGTTGAATTTGGGCTATTAATTTATACGGTTGAAAATCTTGTCGAATCTAGTTTCTTTCAGAACAAACGGAGTCGAATTCCGAGTTATAGATGATTTTATAGAAATATTTCTTCGAAGGTACGGCAAACTGCCAGAAAATGATAATTGATATACTTTGTATCTAAGGTTGATTAATAAGCTTGAAAGGGGTTAATGGAAGTTCAAAGTGGTTACTAAGGACCATAATGAATTTTTTAACAACACTAGGAAGAAAGGAAAACGTTTGGAGATTTTGTATTCGAATGATTATTTTGGACAATATGGCTAAGATATTGTTAGATTGAGGTCTAACAAATATTTTACTTATTTGAATTATGAAGTTAAATTCGAATCAAGGGAGGTTTGAGGTATAATGAAGGAAAGGATCGAAGAGGACTTAGTGAGGCATACTAATAAATGGCCTAGGTGAGTGCAATGCATACATAAAATTATACATGGATGTTTCATACATCACCGGTAGGACTTGCGATGAGTCTACCTGGTTTATATATTGTCATGTTATTTATGCCATTGATCATATATTTGACATATTTTAAATATGTCAAAGGTTGAAAATAAATGCATTGATCACTAGTTATTGATGATGGTATAATATGAATGTTATTTCGGCTATGAACTGTTAAATGTTGATATATATTGATATATGTTGCCATTGATGACTTAAATGATGAAATAAAGCCCAATGTATGATATAGAGGTTCGATGGTATAGTTGGATATCCATAGGGTCATAAACAGCTGTATAAATATTTTAAGCACTTCAAGAAAAGTGCAAATATTATAAATACTCATTGAGGAGTATACTCATGCATGGTTTGAGTATACAGACTTACTACGGGTGCTAAACACTTCGTTGTAATTTCATAAAAACTCAATGAGGGATATATTGTGTACTCTGGTAAGTAAACAAAAGCACTTTGGTGCTAAGCACTCTCGGTAGAGTGTAAATAATATACATACTCAAGTAAGGTTGGGTATGGGTGGATGACTCATGTACATAGAATATCTTAATTCGATACCTTGGGCTAAATAAATTGAAAGAAATAAAAAAGAAATAGGAAGATAAGCTTGAAAGCTTGCAGATAGAAATGGGAAAAGGTATTGGTAAGCATTGAAAGATTACGGATGGAATGGCAACGGTATTGGTAAGATCTAATCTTATCACTTTGATATACATATTTATTTATGTTAACGAGCATATAATGGTAAGGTGATCATATGCATTGTTAATAATTAATATTGATATTATGACAATTGCACTTGAATTCAAATTATTGCCTCACTAAGTAAATACTTAGCGTGTAACTGTTTTATACGTAGGAAAGAAAAAATGGTTGGAGTGAGGAGCATAAACGGACATCATCAATCAATAATAGGTACATCAGTATCAGTAAGATATCTTTTGACACTGTTTGATATTTACTAGTTGGCATGTATATTAAAATGATATGACTGCTCTGATAAAATTTGTATTTTATATGGTATCTGGATGAATTTTAAATCAGACAGTTTTTAGGCAGTTTTATTAATTATATAAAGTTAAATTAAATTAATAAGTTGCTGCCTGAAATTAAACTCGATTTGAAGATTAAAATATTATATTTAAACTATACGCGATTAACTACATTTGTAAATATAAATTAAATATATTGTAATATTTTTAGAAGAATCAATTTTTTTCCCGAATTACAAATTTAGAGGGTTTTACAAATGTTTTGTGATATCTCTGACTCGTATTCAGCTATGAATACGGGAAAGGGGTATTACATTTATTGGTATCAGAGCTGCAGGTTTAGCCGATTCTCTGCCTAAATAGAAATGGTTTTATGTTAAAAAGAGTATACATGCCACTAGGATATCAATATTATTGATCTGGTGTTTTTATGATCCGATTGATGTCGCTCCTTACTAATGTTAATTGGGAGGAATTATAAGAAATATTTGAGCCAAGAAAGCGTGATGAACTGGTAAATTGGAAGCTTGGGAAGGAATCAAGAGTAGTAACAATAAGGTTAATGATAACCCTTCGGATAAATCGGAACAAGAAAGGGGCACTGCTACAACAAGGAGTGCCTGTGCAGGATTAAGGAACTGAAAAGTTCGAAAAACACCTGAATTGAAAGGAAAAACATATTAAGGTATAGTGATTGTTGATTTATAACTGAATAATCTAAGGATTACACTGGACGGATTCCACTGTTTGGATACCGAGAAATTGGATGGAGTTGTTTTGTTGCTCCGATATTTAAGCTAGATTAGAAAACCATCTAAATTTGCTTCGTAGCCAGGATTGCACATATTAGTTTGAGTTTATAACATCAGGACTGATAAAGATTGGGATGATTCGAAAATCATAGAAGGTACATCTCATCTTTTTGGATAAACCTGTATTGATGTTGATGGTCCTAGCTTTACACATTCCTATATAAGTACGAAGTTGAGTGGTGAACGAGATATCCTTTTAGAACCCATTTCAAGTAATATAGTGGTCACGGATTTGTTGGGTTGTAATGAAAGGGCGAGCTAAACATGTGGAATTGCTCGATAAAAACATAAGAAATAGAGTCCCCGATAAATTTAATGGAATTATCTTTTGAGAAGTCTAAGATGATTGTTGGCATGAATTGTTTACCTTCCTATCAAGTCATGATGAATTGTCGCATAAAGCAATTAGTATTAAAAAATACGTAAGGTACAAAAATAGTAGTAGTTGATAAAAGGGTAAATCCCTTCTCCATAGTGTAATTTTAGTTGTTTTATTAAGGCAATTGTTGTTATAAGGTTATTAAGTTTTCTTAGCAAATGTAGTAGGTACTTAGGCTGTTGAAGTTAAATTGGAAATTAACTCAACTGTCCAAAAATATCCGGATGTATTTCCAGATGGGTTACTCGGAATTACCTCTAGATTGAGAGGTGAAATTCAAAATAAAGATGTTACCAGACATTGAACCTAAATTAATGGCCCCGTATAAATGGCTTTGACCGAACTTCGAGATTTAAAGGTACAATTTCAAGGAATGTTAGGTTGACGTTTTATAAAGCAAAGTGTGCCATCTTGGGGGTGCACCAATATATTCGTGAAAAAGAAAGATTAATCTATGTGATTAAGTATAGATTTTCCTCAGTTAAATAAGGTGACGGTAAAGAATAAATATCTTCTTTTAGAGACTGATGATCTTTTGATCAGTAAAAAAAATAAACAATATATATGTTTCCAAAATAGACCTTCGTTCGAAATATTATCAGTTAAAAATCAAGGAATAAGAAATTCTAAAGAAAGATTTTTGGACTCAGTATGAATACTATGAGTTCGTGATGATGCCTTCGGCATTTATAAGCCTAATGAATCAAGTATTCTAATTTTTCTTGGACCAATTTTTGGTAAAGTTCATTGAGTATATTTTGGTCTATTCGAAGGAAAAAGGAAGAACAATATGCCCATTTTTGCATTGTTCTTCAAACCTTTTGAGAAAAAAAGCTATATGCTAATTTGTTAAGGTGTGAATTTGGTTGTCAAAAGCTGTTTTATTAGTTATGTGGATTTGGCAGTGGGAATAAGAGTAGACCCCCCAAAAAAGTATAAATTATAGTTGAATGGAAATCTTTGAAGAATGATTTAGAGGTTCAGAATTTCTTGATAATTGTCTCCTCATTGACCAAGCTATTGAGGAAAGAAATGCCATTTAGTTGAACAGATCAATGCTAAGAAAACTTTGAGACATTAAAGGAGATCTTAATAGAAGCCCTGGTACCAGTACACCAGAATCGGGTAAAGATTATGTGGTGTATAGCGATGCTACTCGTAACGGTTTGGGATGCGTACTTAGGCAAGAAGGAAAAGTAATGGTTTATGCTTGAGATAGCTTAAGATATACGAGAGGAATTATCTTACTTAGAATTTGGAGCTAGCAATGTTTGTATTTGCTTTAAAACATATAGCATCATATTTATACAATGAACGATGCTATATTTATATAGGTTATAAAAGTTTAAAGTATATGCTTACTAAAGAAGAGTTAAACTTGATGTAAAGAAGTTGGATTGAACTTTTTAAGAATTATGATATGGTCATTGACTATTATCCAGAAAAAGCTAATGTGGTAGCTGGCGCTCTCAGTCGAAAGACAATTGTTGCCTTAAGAGCTATGAATGAAAGATTGGCATTAAAAGAAGATGATGTTTTGATTGTCAAGTTAAGAATAAAAATTTACCATATTGAATTAAATAATATATCTTTAAAGAAAGGATGAGAAATGTTGTCAAGGTGCAAACAAGTGGAAAAGAGTGAAATTGAAAACTTGGAAGTTAGGTTTGATAGATATTTGTATTATCAAGGAAGAATTTATATCTCGATGATGGAAACTATATGTTGATCCTGAAAGAAAAGATATTTAATATGAAGTTAAGGATAAAGTATTCCTTAAAACCTTCACCTTGGAAGAAGGTGTCATGGTTTAGACAAAAAGAAAGTTAAGTTCAAAATTTATTGGGCTGTAAGAAATTGTGAAAGGAGTTAGTCTGATAGTTAAGCTTAATAGTTAGCTTTATCTTTGGAAATGAACAAGATTCATAATGTATCGATGCTCTAGAAATATTGATTAGACCTCTCACTTGTTGTTACTTTGGAGAAAATAAAGATTCAGCTGGATTTAAGCTATGAAAAAGAATTGGTAAAGATCCTAGCACATGGAGTCAAAGAACTAAGAAAACAAAACAATTTTGGTTGTCAAAGTTTGTTGACAAAAATCACAAGGTTAAAGAAAATATTTGAGAGAAATAAGAAGAAAATATAAGAAAATAGTTTCCTCACCTTTTGAATCAGGTGTGTGTTGAAAATTCGAGGATGAATTTTCTTAAGGGGGAGAGAATTGTAATACCCCAAAATTTACTAAGTTGATTAAGGGTCATTTAGATAATAGCTTAAAAGCTAACTTAGTGACTAAAATGACAAAAATGCAAAAGTTAGGATTTCTTTAATTATGGGTTTTGGAAAGGAAATTTCTAAGGTTTAAAGGTCTCATGTGATAGATAGTGAATTGAATAAGGTATTCTTAAAGTTTAATTGAATTCCAAGGAAAATTGGAATGGGAATTGAAGTTTAAAAAGGTAGTGACCAAAATGTAAATTTTGAAAATTTTATGGCTAAAGTATAAACTTTAAAAATGTTTGGGGACTAAAGTTGTAATTTCCCAAAAGTTAAGGGTTTTTATTTCATAAATAAATAGATCACCTAAGGGTGTGAATCGAATGCGGGATTATTCGTTTGATATGATACTTCGATTATTGGGAAAATCGCAATTAAAGTTTAAGTGGAATTCGGATACCCAGACCGAACTGGAAAATTTTGAAATTTTGCCATATAATAGAGAAAGGTTATAAAAGTCATTTCCAAGTGTTGGAAATATTTTTAGTTCGATTCAAGATGAATCCTACAGTTTATTTCTGAGTAAAGGATTATTTATCGGTATATTAGATCGAATGGAAATTTTGGAGACTGATCCAAAAGCTATGAAAAAGTCATAAAATGTTATTTTATGAATATTTATTATGGTTGGTTGAAATTCTAACTAGATTTAGTTAGATTTTAATGGAATGGCAATTTGGAAACAAACTAGTAAATAAAGACAAGTTTGAGGGCAAATTGGTCATTTGGCCCCAATGGCAATTTTGAAATATTTAAAAGTTATAAGGGAAATTTTGGAAAGAAAAAATGGAAGATTAAATCTTGGCCCTTGATTGATGATAAAATCAATCTCAGCTATTGGATAAAAAGGGCAAAATTATAATTTCACTATTAAATGAAT